>JAYESA010000001.1:151555750-151570750 GCA_036927795.1 Iris macrosiphon | reverse complement strand
ACATGGGTCCAGACTAGCCAAAACCCTAAAATAACCAATAAAAAACAATACAACCACTAATTAAATATAAATACAATTATTTATGATTAATACACAATTAACCAAATTAAAATAAAAAAATATCCTACTCTGGAAATGGGGTAGTGACAAGCCTATCCTCCTTAGAAAATTTCATCCTCGAAATTTAAAGTAGATCGCACTTCTTCTAGGTCAAACCCCCAACAATCACAGTCAAGAAATTCTACCTAAATAACATGCAAGATCATGGTCTTACTGGTCGTGTTATCACAGTCTCAATCAGAGTCACTACACTATCTACCACAGCACAAAGAAAAGTCTAACAGGTACTAATGAATCACACCACAAGGAATGGAAAGGGCAAAAAGAAGAACAAAGAGACAGACCTGCTAACCCGACACCCGTAGCATCGGCCTCCTCGACCGTCAACGCATAAGCCCTGCCCTGCTAGGGTATCTTCCTCTGCTGGTGCGGGACATGATGCTGTGCCACAGATGGCCTAGCTCCAACTCTCCGATCCTGTGCTCCACACAATGGAGGTACAGTGGGGCAATCTCGCATCTGGTGAGAAGCGAATCCACAGAACAAATACACCTTCAGCCTCCTCCTACAAACATCCCAAGTGTGTCCTGCCTTCCTACAGTAGGTACAAGTGGGAACTCTCTGATCCTGACCCTGCTGCGCTGTCTTCTGCACATAGGGACGCTTAGCCGGTCCCGCACTATCACTCGTACTACCTGAATCATCCCTGCCTCTCTTGGACTTGAGCTCCAAGTTATCCTCTGCCCTCTGAGCGTCTCCTACTATCTGCTCGAAAGTCGACTCGCGGTCGCTCCTAGTCAAAGACTTGACCGCCATGACCAAGCCCTTGCTAAACTTCCTCGCCTTTGCTGCCTCACTCAAGCCATCCACGAATCTGCCCAGACGACAGAACTCTATTGCGTACTCGTCCACCAGCATGCTCCTCTGGATGAGTGCCTCTAACTGGCTCTCCAAAGCACTGAGCATCACATCTGGGAAAAACTTCTCCTTAAAAAGTCTCTTGAAAGCCTCCCAAGTAAGCCCTGGTGCCGCGATCCTCGTATCAGTGCGATACCACATCAAAGCAAGGTCGAACATCTGACTGTCCGCTGCCTCTATCTGCATGTTGTCTGAAATCTGTGCCAACCGAAAAATCCCATCAAACTTCTCTATCCAGTCATCTGCGTACAGGATTCCCTCTGTACCCCAGAACTCCTTGGGCCATATCCTCTGGAAGTCAATGATGTTTCCAGGCCTTGGATGCTGTGCCTGATCTGCCTGTGGCTGAATCTGTGCCACCCTATCCACTGTCGTCATGGCCACCTGGTGGGCATTCTCAATGCCCAGCCTGATCACATCCACCTGGCGGTGCTAACAATCTCACACAACAATATATATACCTGTCAAGATCTTAACTCCAAACGGAGGAGCAATATGATAATGATAATCACAAGTACTCAATCACGAATCTAAGCACAATAAGATAACACAGAAGTTTAACAACTACAAGGTCTAAACAACTGCTACTAAAACAACAACAACAATAATAATAATAATAATAATACAACATCCTGAATCAAATATAATACAAGGTCTCAATCCAAAACAGGGGACAAATCCGGTACCAAAAGCTAATAAATACAACAACTGAGGTCTTAGTGATCTCGGCTACCAACCCACAAATTACTCCTAAACTAGGGGGTCCATGTCTGCACCATCGACAGGCTGAGGTCCATAAAACGTCGGACACCAATCATCCGGATCCTCTGGAGAAAAAATATCCAGTCAGGATTGGAGCAAGTACACCTCTAACAGCAATTCCAGTTAAATGATAGAAACTATAAAAGAGTTGTAGCAAGTAGCAAGGTGAAGAAAATAAAGTATGAAACAAGGAAATATATATGTATCACTGATGCATAAAGGTAAAGATGTATGAAAATCAGAAGCAAGATAGTAATAACTGCAGGATACAAGAAATCTAAACTAAGATCAAGTTTGTGCACAAGAACGTGTAGTGAGTCCAGCAAGAGTACATGTAATGAGTCAAGTCCAGAAAGTATTAGTGAGACCAGTCAAGAAATTGCAAGAGAGTCCAGACTAGAAAGAATAAACTCGTGTCTTTGAAATACTTATTTTGACATATAAACGGCTAGGGGTAAGTACGGCTCACCGCACACTGGGTGTGCGGCTGCTATCATTCCAGATTAGACACGAGGGGGTGATTCTAGTGATTCTAGTTGGGAACATTTACATGTCTACTCGAGTATTTCTCCGCCCTGACTAGTACAAGTGAATCCAAGACCCGACACGTAAATCAAGTATGAGTCCAGCCAGAAATATGAGTGATGTCTGTAGTGAGTCACGATGTGATGCCAGTAGGTGATTCCAGAATAGAGGCCAGAAACATGAAATATACGTGTCGCAAGTAAATGAATCCAGAAATACTAGTCCGTGTCGTGCCAGAAAAATCAGAAAATACTATACTAGAAGCTGAATCATAATAATTATCAAATAATAAAAACTATCAGAGAATGTACTCGCCTGACGTCCTGAGCAACTGGCGATCCGAACTGGCATCGTAAGGACCTATTACGAAAATCAAGGTTAAACGGGTTCTAATAAGTTAAACAGATATAAAATAGCTAAAAATAAGCTTCTAAGGTTGTTATAGGTCAAACGGGTCAAACCGGTAAAATATGTATCAAAAAGTCAACACTTTGTCCAAAAAGTCAACTCTAGGTCAAATCTAGGTCAAAAGTTGACTTTGGCGGTCAACGGGGTCAACTACGGTCAAGTCTAGGTCAAATCTAGGGTGCCCCTATAATTCTAGGTCAAAACTAGGTCATTAAGCTAATAAACCCTCAAACTCGCCTCTTCGAGATACCGGGATACCCTCGGTATCCGATACCTCGACCTAAGCTACACACCCCGCCTATACCCATTAAAACATATGCTAACACGCGTAAATATATACACCAATACATAAAAACCAACTCTAAACTTATTCCTAGGCAAATGCTCAAAACCTCGCCCCGATACTCCTTACCTTGAGTATCTCAAGGTATTGAGATACCTTGATATCGCAAGGTATTGAGATATCCCGCTAACTCTCACTAACACTACTAACTAGCTATCTATCTGTGTATATACATATATACCTAGCTATATATGTAGGCTAATATAAATATATAAACACATATGAATATCTACCTACATATCTATATATATAACCACACATACACACATACCCATCTCATAATATCTCTAACTATATATATATATATATATATATATATATATATATATATATATATATATATATATATATATATATATATATGTATATATATATATATATATGTATATTCACTATATGCTACTGCTAGTGCTAGCAGACCTGCAAATGCCGCTGCTGCTGCGCTTGCGCTTGCTGCTGCTACTGCAGCATGTTACTGCTGCCACTGTTATCGCTATGATTGCTGCTGCTGCTGTCCTACTGCTGCTGCTAGCTGCTCTGCTGGCTGCTGTTGTGCTCTCATCTCGCTGCAGCAGCTACTGCCTCCCCCCCTTGCTGCTGGCTGCTGCTCTTCCCTGCTCTCTTCCTCTCTACCTCCCTGTAAACCCCCTGATTTTTCAAGAATTATTAATTTAAATTTTTCATAATTTTATGGAATTTTTTAGAAATTTTCTGTAATTAAGACATAGGCATTTGGTAATTAAATGATTTTAATTGCTGTTAATTTATATTAAAATATTATAAAAATAATATTTTATGGTGTAAAATAGAAAATCGGACATAGGGTAATTTTTTGAAAATTTATTGGACTCCGAAAACATTTTTAAAGCCAAAAAAACTATTAATAATTAAACCGTATTAAACCCAAAATAAACCAGGCTGAACCGGGCTGAACCCGGTCCAACCAAACCAAACCGGACCCCTGACCTTAACGGGTCGGATCGGGTCTGCCCAACCGACGATCCGCCCGACCCGGACCCGAATCAAAACCGAACCCTAATCCCAAATCGGGTCAGAATTACTGTTCCGACCCGGCGGCGCGGGTATTTAACCCCCTCGGGATCCGTGAAACCCTAATTAATCCTCCGCCGCCGCCGCCTTTCTCCAGCTCCGCCGCCGCAACCATCTAAACTGAACCCTAGCCCCCGCGCTGCCTGCCTCGACCTCCTTGCTCTGCCCTAGCCATCCTCTTCCTCCCCCGACTGCCTCGCCGTGCCCTAACTTCCCTCCTCCTCCTCCCAGAACCACGTCGACCCGTCCCCAGTCATCTCCTCGATCCTCCCCGCTCGGCCTCGCCTCACCCCCGTCACCCTCTCCGCAGCAGCACGACCACCCCCTCCGTTCTTCCCCAATTCCCTCGGCCTAAACCCTAGCCGACCACCGGCGCCGCACTCCCTCGGCGTCACCACCACGACCGACTTCACCACCGCCGGCTCCCTCATCTCCGTCGTACCCGGACGACCCTTCCCCGACCTAACTCACCGCCGACGAACTTTCCTCCTTCCCCGCCATCGTCCCCAACTCCTCAGCGTCCCCTCTCGACCCGTGCCCTAGCCGCCGTGCAACTACCTCGCAGCGCCTCCCCGCCTGAGCCCAGCCCAGCACCACCATCATCTCCACCTCACCCTAAAGCCCTCGACCCCGGTGATCTCGAACCCAGCAGTAGCCGAAGCTTCCTCCGCCTCTGCCGGCCGCCTGAGCACCCGAGCCCCGGCCGTCCACGAGCCCAGCCGCCTCCGGCAGCATCTCCCTCCGGCGAAGCCAGCCGCCTGACTCCTAAACCCTAGCCCGGACACGACTCAGCCGGACACAGGACACGGAAACAGTGTTGAGATGACACACGGACGCGAGAAATTTGATTTCCCGGAGCCCTGTTCAGGTATCCATATCTCTCTCCTCGCTGCCCTGTTTTGATTCCGTCAGTTGCATCGCGTAGACTGTATAACCCTCTCGGTGCCCGTGCAACCCGCTCGGTGCATCGCGTCCTGTGGTGATCGCACACCGCGATCCAAAAACAGAAAAAATAATGCCCTGTTTCACCCCGGAACTGAGTGCGCTCCGCCAAACGGGATGACTTGGTCGTACGCGGTCTTTACCGAAACATGCGCGACGTTGATACAGATGTATGGGATTTCATAGAAGTTGATTTGGATGTGCGTGCACACCGGAATCAACGCGTATCCGCCGACAACGCCCCGTATCTGTCCATTCTGGAATATGTCGTAACTTTGTGTACACACGTCGGATCGAGACGAAACTTACGCCATCGAACTCGTAGCGATACGCTGGTCCTATGACCCAATTTTGGTTCGATTCTGAGAACGTTGACAAAATCGCGTATCGTGGGCCCCATAGGCTCCACTTGACGGGCGATTTTGAGATCGGCTCATCGGAATCCAATTTTGGAAGTTCCGTTGGGTTCGTATAATCGTTCCTGACTTGTTGATACTAAGTTTGGCGAATTTGGAGACCTTTGACCCTGACACGCTTTTCGGTGCAAAGTGGCCCACATGTGGACCCCGCTTTGACCCGAAAATGTCATTTTTGCCCCTGTGTCCAAATTGGATGTAAGGACAGGCGTTTCTAGCTATTTGATATTTTCTAAATCTAATGGTAATGTTTATTTCAGCAACCGGAGTGGTACCAGCAGATCACACTGAGACCAGAGCTACAGTTGGAGCCAGGACCACAGGCAAGTGTACCTTGCCAAACTTTACAGTCTTGTTACATATTTTTCTTGATTCTTTTACATTGTTGTGTATGCTTAACCTAGGACCGTGTGACTTACTTAGCGTCCGATTATAGTCGGATGCCAACATCGTACGCGGTGTTGTGTATTATCATCTAGAGATGGACATTCGTGACCCTTTACATCCTCGTACTTGTCTTATCAAGTACATTATACCCAGGACACTTGACACTATTTATGAGACAGAATCTTCCTGAGATATTTATGGTGATTCTATATAGGATACAGGTTTATGACATACACAGTTTACATGCTTAGATTATATCCTGACTTGTTGCATTAGTTTTGATCCTGCGTGTCATGGACATGAGACGTGAGATTTCATTGGGTGGAGAGAGTATTACCATATCAAAGGCTGATTATATTATATATATTGTAATCTGGATGTGTCTTAGTCTCTGACACAGAGCTATGGCACCAGTTCTGGCCCTTCGAGAAAATACTGCTATGGGTTTCTCCGACACTGATCCTGTAGTAGTCTCAGTCCGAGTATGACTAACACTCTCACTTGCATATCACTTAGCTGGTTATTTATTTACCCTATTATTTTATTTATTGCTACACTGTATTTATTTTGGCATGAGCTTTCTTGTACCTTGCTATGTCCCCTGAGGACCTGGATCCGGATTATGTCCCCAAGATTAGCTGACGAGATCTATCCCAAGGTATACGGGACCGGAGCATTAGCATTAGCAGGAGCAGGTGCCTACCTTGGAGCAGAACCAGGATCTGAGGACAAGATTGTACCAGAGGACTTCTCTTGAGTATTGGCTTGAGATACTCATTTATTTCAGTTTATAGTTATTTCATTTCCAGTCTATTTTATTAATGTACCAGACTTGTACTCGGATTGTTCTCCGAGACACTTTTATTCAGTTTTGTTAGTTTATTTTATTTGCAGCTATTCTGGCATTTGATCTGTGTTTATCTGTTGTGGATGAGATTAGTATAGACTGTGACTTATATCATTGTACCTACTTATTGTTGTATTACAGCTTAAGTATGCCCCGATGGATCCATTAAATTGGGTTTGTCCATCGGTGTGTGCTGCTGGCCATTATCACGCGTCTGATCCTTCGGTATTTTGGGACTGGGGCATGACATAGTTTTTGTGGTGGCCCATGCAGGTCAACGACTAAATTGTTCGGTTTCAACTTAGGGGCCGAGCAAGCCTGCAATAAGAATAGGATAAGTTTTAAGGATCTCATCCACTTGCTTGAAAACATTCTTGATATCTATATCGTATTCGAATTAAACTTTTTTGCATCATGCCTTGATTCATGTGCGCGTCTTATAGTTTATTTTTGATGCAGAGTAATGGATTCAAGAGCAAACGACGAAACTCCAGCAAACACACCAATAGGTGAGGTAGCCACCTACGGAGAAGATGAAGGAGCACCATTGAGTGGAGATCCCTCTACTCACCAAGGCAGCCAAGCAGATCAACATGCTTCTAGATTTCGGCGTGACGACATCCCACCGCCTCCACAGTTCGTTCCACCAATACATGTATTCCCACCAGGACAGCCTATGGACGGGCAGCAGATGTTCCAAATGATCTACGAGATTATACAAGCTCAACAGCAGATTCAACAAGAGACTTTGAGTCGCAGCCTAGCACTTGTACTGGAGCAGGCCAACCTACCAACTCGACGGCAACCGACGGGCTCTATCACCGACTTCCGCCAGCTGAAGCCTCGTACCTTCTCAGGCAAGGAGGAGCCCACAAAAGTTCATGAGTGGCTCACCAACATACGACATCAATTAGAAGCAGCTGAGCTTCCAAGGGAACGTTGGATGACTGCCGTTAGAATGCAATTGACAGATAATGCACATCACTGGTGGCTATCCGAGGAGACCCGACTCGGACCAGACCGATTCACCTGGGAGGAGTTCTCCAGACTCTTTCAGGAAATGTACATTCCAGCTACCGCCCGATCAGAACTCAGAGACAAGTTCAACCGCCTTATCCAAGGTAATATGACAGTGAAAGAGTACAACGTGGAATTTATTCGTCTGAGTCGCTTCGCCCTACCTTGATTTCGATAGAAGAAGAGAAGGCCGAGAAGTTTTTCGATGGACTAAACTTTGAGCTACAGAAACTAATTGGATCCATTGCGCCCACATCTTACTCGGACGTCCTTGCTGCAGCTCGGCGTATGGAGCGCGTCACCAGGAGAGAGACCAGTCTGAAGCGGCCTTCCACATCAGCAACAACCAGAGCACCACAAGAAGAAGCTGCAAAGAGACCTCACCTACACCAACAGCAGAAAGCATCTACACCACAAGTAATAGTCCTTTCTACTTGTCACTACTGTGGCAAAGCAGGCCATCTCGCCAAGGAATGCCAACGCAGGTTAGGACTATGCCTAGGTTGCGGATCCAGACAGCATGCAGTAAGGGACTGCCCTGAGCGTAGAGAAGGAGCACCAAGGGCAAACCAACAAGCACTACCAGCACCAGGAGGATATCAACCAAGGCCACCTTTGGCACCTCGACCAGCACCCTTCTAACAGGCCCAGCAATAACAGAGGGCACCCCCTCACGGACACGGACAAGCTTATGCAATGACTTTGGAGGATGCGCAGATTCATGGAGTAGCTAATGCACGTGAGTTTTTGTAGTTTTTCTGTTTCTAGTATTGTTTTATCTCGTGTTTATTGGTTCGTGACCCTAGCCTTAACCTAGTAATGTTGAACTTGCTAATAACCTAGTATGTTTTTGATAACCTAGAATGTTTTATAATTGATAACCTAGTGATAACCTAGTTTTCTAAATTGTAGCCTTCTAGATTTCCTTCACCCAGGAAATTGCATAACTTTTAATGCTTAGGGAAATAATTTTTCCTATGTATTATTCTTACACTCTCATCCTTGAATTTCCTTGATCGTGATGTGCTTCAAACAATATTTACAATCGTGTCATCTCTGTTGACCGATTATTCTTTTGATTGCGAGGACGTAATCCTCTTAAGGAGGGTAGATTGTAAACCCCCTAATTTTTCAAGAATTATTAATTTAGATTTTTCACAATTTTATGGAATTTTCTAAGAATTTTTTGTAATTAAAACCTAGGTATTTGGTAATTAAATGATTTTTAATTGCTGTTAATTTATATTAAAATATTATGAAAATAATATTTTATGGTGTAAAATGGAAAACCGGACATAGGATAATTTTTCGAGAATTTATTGGACTCCGGAAATATTTTTAAAGCCCGAAAAACTATTAATAATTAAACCGTATTAAATTCAAAATAAACCGGGCTGAACCCGGTCCAACCAAACCAAACCGGACCCCTGACCTTAACGGGTCGGATCGGGTCTGCCCAACCCGAGACCCACCCGACCCGGACCCGAATCCAAACCGAACCCTAATCCCAAATCGGGTCGGAATTACTGTTCCGACCCGACGGCGCGGGTATTTAACCCCCTCGGGATCCGTAAAACCCTAATTAATCCTCCGCCGCCTTTCTCCAGCTCCGCCACCGCAACCATCTGAACTGAACCCTAGCCCCAGCGCTGCCCGCCTCGACCTCCTTGCTCCGCCCTAGCCATCCTCTTCCTCCCTCGACTGCCTCGCCGTGCCCTAACTTCCCTCCTTCTCCTCCCAGAACCACGTTGACCCGTCCCCAGTCATCTCCTCGATCCTCCCCGCTCGGCCTCGCCTCACCCCCGTCACCCTCTCCGCAGCAGCACGACCACCCCCTCCGTTCTCCCCCAATTCCCTCGGCCTAAATCCTAGCCGACCACCGGCGTCGCACTCCCTCGGCGTCACCACCACGACCGACTTCACCTCCACCGGCTCCCTCATCTCCGCCGTACCCGGACGACCCTTCCCCGACCTAACTCACCGCCGACGAACTTTCCTCCTTCCCCGCCATCGTCCCCAACTCCTCAGCGTCCCCTCTCGACCCGTGCCCTAGCCGCCGTGCAACTACCTCGCAGCGCCTCCCCGCCTGAGCCCAGCCCAGCACCACCATCATCTCTACCTCACCCTAAAGCCCTCGACCCCGGTAATCTCGAACCCAGCAGTAGCCGAAGCTTCCTCCGCCTCTGTCGGCCGCCTGAGCACCCGAGTCCCGACCGTCCACGAGCCCAGCCGCCTCCGGCAGCATCTCCCTCCGGCGAAGCCAGCCGCCTGACTCCTAAACCCTAGCCCGGACACGACTCAGCCGGACACAGGACACGAAAACAGTGTTGAGATGACACACGGACGCGAGAAATTTGATTTCCCGGAGCCCTGTTCAGGTATCCATATCTCTCTCCTCGCTGCCCTGTTTTGATTCCGTCAGTTGCATCGCGTAGACTGTATAACCCTCTCGGTGCCCGTGCAACCCGCTCGGTGTATCGCGTCCTGTGGTGATCGCACACCGCGATCCAAAAACAGAAAAAATAATGCCCTGTTTCACCCCGGAACTGAGTACGCTCCGCCAAACGGGATGACTTGGTCGCACGCGGTCTTTACCGAAACATGCGCGACGTTGATACAGACGTATGGGATTTCATAGAAGTTGATTTGGATGTGCGTGCACACCGGAATCAACGCGTATCCGCCGACAATGCCCCGTATATGTCCATTCTGGAACATGTCGTAACTTTGTGTACACACGTCGGATCGAGACGAAACTTACGCCATCGAACTCGTAGCGATACGCTGGTCCTATGACCCAAGTTTGGTTCGATTCTGAGAACGTTGACAAAATCGCGTATCGTGGGCCCCACAGGCTCTACTTGACGGGCGATTTTGAGATCGGCTCATCGGAATCCAATTCTGGAAGTTCCGTTGGGTTCGTATAATCGTTCCTGACTTGTTGATACTAAGTTTGGCAAATTTGGAGACCTTTGACCCTGACACGCTTTTCGGTGCAAAGTGGCCCACATGTGAACCCCGCTTTGACCCGAAAATATCATTTTTGCCCCTGTGTCCAAATTGGATGTAAGGACAGGCATTTTTAGCTATTTGATATTTTCTAAATCTAATGGTAATGTTTATTTCAGCAACCGGAGTGGTACCAGCAGATCACACTGAGACCAGAGCTACAGTTGGAGCCAGGACCACAGGCAAGTGTACCTTGCCAAACTTTGCAGTCTTGTTACATATTTTCCTTGATTCTTTTACATTGTTGTGTATGCTTAACCTAGGACCGTGTGACTTACTTAGCGTCCGATTATAGTCGGGTGCCAACATCGTACGCGGTGTTGTGTATTATCATCTAGAGATGGACATTCGTGACCCTTTACATCCTCGTACTTGTCTTATCAAGTACATTATACCCAGGACACTTGACACTATTCATGAGACAGAATCTTCCTGAGATATTTATGGTGATTCTGTATAGGATACAGGTTTATGACATACACAGTTTACATGCTTAGATTATATCCTGATTTGTTGCATTAGTTTTGATCCTGCGTGTCATGGACATGAGACGTGAGATTTCATTGGGTGGGGAGAGTATTACCATATCAAAGGCTGATTATATTATATATATTGTAATCTGGATGTGTCTTAGTCTCTGACACAGAGCTATGGCACCAGTTCTGGCCCTTCGAGAAAATACTGCTATGGGTTTCTCCGACACTGATCCTGTAGTAGTCTCAGTCCGAGTATGACTAACACTCTCACTTGCATATCACTTAGCTGGTTATTTATTTACCCTATTGTTTCATTTATTGCTGCACTGTATTTATTTTGGCATGAGCTTTCTTGTACCTTGCTATGTCCCCTGAGGACCTGGATCCGGATTATGTCCCCAGGATTAGCTGACGAGATCTATCCCGAGGTATACGGGACCGGAGCATTAGCATTAGCAGGAGCAGGTGCCTACCTTGGAGCAGAACCAGGATCTGAGGACGAGATTATACCAGAGGACTTCTCTTGAGTATTGGCTTGAGATACTCATTTATTTCAGTTTATAGTTATTTCATTTACAGTCTATTTCATTGATGTACCAGACTTGTACTCGGATTGTTCTCCGAGACACTTTTATTTAGTTTTGTTAGTTTATTTTATTTGCAGCTATTCTGGCATTTGATATGTGTTTATCTGTTATGGATGAGATTAGTATAGACTGTGACTTATATCATTGTACCTACTTATTGTTGTATTACAGCTTAAGTATGCCCCGATGGATCCATTAAATTGGGTTTGTCCATCGGTGTGTGCTGCTGGCCATTATCACGCGTCTGGTCCCTCAGTATTTTGGGACTGGGGCGTGACATTTATAAGTTGGGTTGATTGTAAGCCCCCTGATTTTTCAAGAATTTTTAATTTGAATTTTCACAATTTTCTGGAATTTTTTGGGAATTTTCTGTAATTAAAACCTAGGCTTTTGATAATTAAATGTTTTTTTATTTACTGTTAATTAATATTAAAATATTTTAGAAATAATATTTTATGGTGTAAAATGGAAAACCGGACATAGGGTAATTTTTGGTGTATTTATTGGACTCCGGAAACACGTTTAAAGCCCTGGAAACCGATGTAGAATTAAACCGAATTAAACCCGTGCCAAACGCCCAACGTCCCCATGAGAGCCGAAGCCAAGCCCAAGAGCGTTGACCCTGCCCAAATCCTAGGTTAAACCCTACTCCAAATTTATGTATGTATAAATACATACTTTTCCTAGTTTTTCTCCACAAACAAAAAAAAGAAAAGAAAAATCCCTAATCCCAAAATCCCTAATCCCAATCCCAAACCCTAACCCTAACCCTAACCCTAACCTAGCCGCAGCCCCGACCTCCCGCTCCGCTCCGCCCAGCCTCAGCCTCCCCCGCTCGACCTCCTCCCTGGCCTCCTCCACCATCTTCTCCGCCCTACGCTCCGCCCTAGCCTAGCCCAGCACCACCACCCCAGCCCTCGAACCCGCTCGACCCAGACCCCTAGCCGCCGTCTCCGCCTCCTTTCTCCTCCCCGCAGCACCTCGACCTCGCCCGACTCCCAATCGCCCTCTCCTCCTCCCGCTCCACCTGAACCCTAGCTGAGCCTCCTCCGTCCATCCACCACCTTCTCCCCTCTCCTCCACTCCCTCGCAGCCGTCGACCCCGCCTCGAACCCCCTCATCGCCGTCCTCCTCGCCTCCGGCCCAACACCACGACAGAACCCCTATCCCAAAATAGGCCATAGGGGTTCTGTCGTGGTGTTGGGCTGGAGGCGAGGAGGACGGCGACGAGGGGGTTCGAGGCGGGGTCGACGGCTGCGAGGGAGTGGAGGAGAGGGAAGAAGGTGGTGGATGGACGGAGGAGGCTCAGCTAGGGTTCAGGTGGAGCGGGAGGAGGAGAGGGCGATTGGGAGTCGGGCGAGGTCGAGGTGCTGCGGGGAGGAGAAAGGAGGCGGAGACGGCGGCTAGGGGTCTGGGTCGAGCGGGGTCGAGGGCTGGGTGGTGGTGCTGGGCTAGGCTAGGGCGGAGCGTAGGGCGGAGAAGATGGTGGAGGAGGCCAGGGAGGAGGTCGAGAGGGGGAGGATGAGGCCGGGCGGAGCGGAGCGGGAGGTCGGGGCTGCGGCTAGGTTAGGGTTAGGGTTAGGGTTTGGGATTGGGATTAGGGATTTTGGGATTAGGGATTTTTCTTTTCTTTTCTTTTTGTTTGTGGAGAAAAACTAGGAAAAGTATGTATTTATACATACAAAAATTTGGACTAGAGTTTGACCTAGGATTTGGGCTGGGTCAACGCTCCTTGGGCTTGGCTTCGGCTCTCATGGGGACGTTGGGCGTTTGGCACGGGTTTAATTTGGTTTAATTCTACATCGGTTTCCAGGGCTTTAAACGTGTTTCCGGAGTCCAATAAATACACCGAAAATTACCCTATGTCCGGTTTTCCATTTTACACCATAAAATATTATTTCTAAAATATTTTAATATTAATTAACAGTAAATAAAAAACTATTTAATTATCAAAAGCCTGGGTTTTAATTACAGAAAAATCCCAAAAAATTTCAGAAAATTATGAAAATTCAAATTAAAAATTCTTGAAAAATCAGGGGGCTTACAATCTACCCAACTTATAAAAATTTCGTCCTCGAAATTAAAAATATGGTAGGGTTCATCTATCCAATCTCACTTGATTATAGTCTGAAGGATTCCTCTCAAGTGAACACTGCGGTCTCTACCCAACTTAGAATTTACCCATCTATCATCTAAGACTATATATCTAATAAAGCTATGCCCCAACTTATTTAATCATGTTATTGAATCCTCAAGTCTTTAACACCAAACATATCAACTATGATATTCCCTTAATTACATATAAAAGGGTCATCAACAATGCGACCGGCCTGTGGGGTATATTTAATATTGTCTATATATCAAACTTATACCAAGCACGAGGTTTCGTCTTTCTGAAATAAGGGAAGACAGAGATCAATAATAAAGAGTTCAAGGGTGAGGTAATATAATAGAAGTATCGGGATCAAGGCGTTTAAAGAATTCAAATGGGAATTGTTAAGCAGTTGTGGATTGAAATCCGATTCTGGTAATCCTTTGTTCGTATGCTCGTATTAGTACAGGTATGTAACTGATACGATATGCTCAGACACATCTAGGGCAAGTTCATTCGTCTACTAATCACTACATATCTCAATCCACGTAAAATAGTATTACGAAGGGCGAATCAAGCACACTAAGGTTGGCCAGACCTTAATATACTGATTCTGAAATGTATTAATGTACATGTCCACTAATACATATGTCATGAACAAGCTCGATAAAGAATAAGCTTGCAAAACTAGGCTATAGAATAGCAGCGTAAGTCAAGTACAGCAAATTTAAGTACGCTAGACGATGATGAAAGGAGGTACAAATTAATCAAGTTCACAAAACAAAAAACAAACAAAAAACCATAATAATACCGGACTCTACAATCTCTACAGTTATCATGCGACCTCCTTGTCTAAGTCGCTAGTCGACCAAATAGGGGCAAGAACTCTAAATTCTATTGTCTGAATAACCACTATCTTCTTATACAAGTCTAAAGTTGTGTCATCCTAGTTTACTTCATCAATTGGTCAATAGGGCTAGGTGGTACTACGTTGTGAGGCATACTACTCAACTTAAAATAATAAACTGATACTGAAATCGTCTTAAGGATACCGTGGAAACTCTTGTTAAGGTCTACGAGAAGGGGTCTTGGTACTTATTAGGGTATACATAGGTCATGGTCGTCTTAAGCCTTAGTCTTAGTGCTTATAGAACAAGTGTC
>JAYESA010000001.1:151253250-151550750 GCA_036927795.1 Iris macrosiphon | reverse complement strand
ATTTGCCTCAAACGAGTCTTCTCGCTGAGCAAAGCAGATCGGATAGTTGCACTTGTTCCGTTTGAATCGGTTGTCCGCTTGAACGGAATGGGTCATTACAGTGTCCACCCACCAATCAGAGTCGACACCAGTCATGAAAACCTGCACAATTATAACAACCTTGTTAGGCTCACCTTGCTCTGTCTATTTGGGCTTGGATCTGCATTCACTCCGATAGTGGCCCTTCTTGCCACAATTGAAGCAAGTCACTTTGGACTTGGGCTTTGGCTTCGGCTTCGGTTTAAACGAAGATGACTTCACCTTCAAATGGTTGAAGTCCTTTTTTTTGTGAGAAGCCTTCTGCTTCCCCTTGGAATCACCAGCATGCACCCAGTTGGCATTTCCCAACTGTTTGGATAGGAAATCCAACTTCAGTTGTCCCCTGGCCATATCTTCAATGTGAATCCAGTGAAGAAGATCTTCGAGCTGGATCTCCATCTTCTTATGGTACATGTCAGTCTTGAACTTGATCCAGCCTGAAGGAAGCTTGGTGATGATAGCCCCCACCATGAACTTATCTTCCTGCTTCATGCCCTCTTTCTCCAGCTTCTGCTGTATCTTAAGAAGTTTCTTGACTTGTGGCAGCATTACCTTCTCTTCTTCAAATTGCAAAGTGAAAAACTTTTCAGCGAGATGGTTTTTTGACATCTTTTCATCAGTTTTGTAATGCTTCTCAAGAGCTTCCCAGACGTCTTTGGTCTTCTCTTTCTTGCTGTAAGACTCTGCCATCGAGTCCTCCATTACATTGAGGATCAATAGCCTGCAGAGGTCGTTGTCTTCTTTCCACTTTTTGTGCGCGTCCTGCGCCACACCAACTTCAAGTTCTCCTCCATCTTCAGGGATAGTAGATTCTGGATCAACCAATAATAAGCAACTTTGACAAGACGAAGATTCAGAGAGATCTTCATCTTACAAATTTTGTAGTGTTCGCCATCAAACTTCTCAAGCTTGTGAAAGCTAGTATCGAGAAGGTTTGATCGGTTCTCCATCTTACTCGGATCTTGCTTTGAGATTGTTAGTCCCGAGGCTTAATCAAAGATGATAGAACCAGAAGTTGAAGTCGAGATCAGGAGTTCACACAAAAGTTTTCTTCCTGATATCTCTCGATCTAGGAAGAAGACAAAATAAAGGATCTGATTACAACTTGAAACAAGATAACAAATGAATCAGAGAAAACTATCTTCTCGTTCTTCCTTGCAATCGCAGTTATAAATGGACAGAACATAATTACAACTCACAGAAGAGAGGATGAGGAAGAAGAAGAAGAAGAAGAAGAAGAAGAAGAGACTTTGCTTGGGGTGATAAAGATCATCGTTGCTTAAAGCAAGATTCGTCCCACACGATCTGCTCCCAGGAACCAGCAAGTTTACGTAGAACTTCTGGAACGCTCGCTGTCATCTCTGTCTGAACTCACACGAACTTCATGGACTCCAATGGTGGCGGAAGCAGCAACTCTCTTCGTATCCTCTATTTCGAAGTTAATCCTCAAAGAGGCAGAAAGAGAGTATTTATAGAGAGAGGCTGAAAACCCTAGCCGCCCAATAGTTATGGAAAGATAGGAACGGATTAATTGTGAATCCCTATAAGATAGGCACGAATTAATTTCAAATCCCCCAAAAAAAGGATTTGAATAACAGACCATATCTTTCCATAACCGTTTAAATATATCCGCAGCAGCAGCAGCGTATGCGGCAGCGCAAGCCGCAGCCGAGTGCGCCAACAAAGTGCCACTTTGCGCCCTTGAGCCCGAGTCCAAGTCCGAGTCTTCTGCTTCCCCTTTGGGACTTAGATCCTATGGAATAAATTCGCAGCATGCACCAAGCCTTCTGCTTCCCCTTTGGGACTTAGCTCCTATGGAATAAATTCTAAGAGAATGACAAAAAGTATAAATGCTTTCATTAAGGAGTTAATACTTCTTCATCCTAATAAAATAACCCCACATGGCACCCATGTACCTCACCACACCCCATATGCACACCTCAACACAAGCAAAGCATTATATTGAGATACCCACTTGGTGATGTAGTCAATGTGGGACTATCTTTCATAGTCAAAAGGCAAAAACACCAACAAAACTTATCCTATACTTTCTTCTTTGGCACGTGATCTTCTAATGATCTCGTTGTCCATGATAGCATTGGAATCTTGTTTTAGTGCATGTTCAAGAATGCTAAGCAAGAAGAAAAGCACGATGCTGCCAAAAATTTGGAAGTATGTGTTTATGTTCAAGATTGGGTTCGTGAGAAAAAATGGACTAAACACTTAAGAGATTGAGGTGCCGACATTAATGAACTGAACTTTCAATCTTTTATTATGGATAACCCTACCGGAGGAGGAGGAGGAGCTGAACAATAAACTGGACAAGACCGAAGACGGAAGACTTGAAAATGTCATATATAAAAAATGTAAATAAATTTTTTTACTTTCAAATTTTTTTTTTTTGTTTATATAAAAAAATTATTAAAATTTTAAATTTAATCAAATTATTAAAATTTATTATTTTCTTTCTTCAACTTATTATTCCTTAAGTTTTTTTTATCTAACCTAGATCCGGTTCTGAATCGGCTCGGACCCAGCCTGGTTAGGTCCGACCCACTTCCACTTCGAGTACGAATTCGGGTTCAGACTAGATTTGGTCTACCAAGTCTCCGGTCCAAACTGGCTCGACCTATCTTCTTTTCAAGCTAAGTCCAACATGATCTAGATTCGGTTGTTTAGACCGACCCAGCGTGGCCCGGCCCAACTTATGATAGTGCGGTCCGCGACAAAAAAATTCTACACCAAATCCTAAACACGCACACCCAACCCACACACACCCCACAACCACACTCACACTCTCTCTCTCTCTCTCTCTCTCTCATGCCTAGAGAGCTATAACCTCACTTTTTTAGTGCTTAAAAATAGAAAGTAGCGTAGGATGGGGGTGGTAGCCTGCTATTGCCAGTTTTTGACACGGTTCCCAATGGGTATGCTTTCTATATAGGCAAAGCAAGTGGATAGGTCTTCACACTGCCCCTCTGGTTGGCCTCCCCCAATCCCATACGTTTTAATTTAATTTCAGTCAATTAATTAAATATATTAAAATAATAATAAAATGGGCAGTTAAACATAAATTGCCCCCCACGTGACCACTTGAAGTAAAAGCTCAGACTCCCCCTTCATTGTAATAACCCTCCCATTTTCCACATATTTACGGGAAGTACCACTCACAGTTTCTGGTGGTAGTGGCATTATCGTTGATAACGTGGATTTGGTGACGGTGTTTTGGCGACGGTAGCCGAAAATAATATGGTTCGAGAATGGCCAGTTAGACGACAGTCTGCCAACTGTCGTATGCGGGTGCTCTCGCCCGCATGGGAGAAACGGGTCGGGTCGGGTAGCCGACCAGTTGGGATTTTTCTACTAGATGTGACGGGTTCCGACTTCCCAATCATACGCGGAGGTCGGATATATTATGAACAATGACAAGCCATAGCCGATATCTACTTAATTTTTTTTCCTCCTTCCGTGATAATTTTTTACAATTCTTTATGTTGTATTTGTATCTGCTGCTTCTTTTTTAGATGTTAGGCGTGACGTTACAGAAATTTGTGTACACGCTGCATAAGCATATTTTCTGAAATTATTGTCTTCCAATTTTTAACATTTACAAAATTAGTTAAATTAATGCATAAATCTAACTATTTTAGTGATATTGTTGTGTATCCTAAAATTAAATTTGGTAACAGAAATTTAGAAAATGTTGGACATAGTAGAGTGAAGTCTTTTGGGGTTTTTTTTTTATTGTTTTTAGGAGTTGTATGATTGAATCCACCCATACCTTAAATTTCTGTTATTGATTGCTCAAATTATGATTTGATTTCGTAATAGCAAGCATAAAATTAGAATAAATGAATAACCATTGAAAAATAATTATAAAATCCGATATCACGCTAAGTGAGAAAAATTATAGAAGAAATGATTAAGCTTGGATACAACTTTTCCAATCCATCGACAAAATTTTAAGCTTGGCAATCAGCTCAGTAGCCTGCTACTCTTACACGGAACATTTCAAATTGGACTAATTAGCATTTAGATCCTGGATTTATTACCAGATTAAAGTTTAAGACTTCGATATGTCAAATTAGAGAATTTAGACCCTAAAATTTTATTTTAAATTTTATCATTTTTTTTTCTATTTTACCCTCAACGTGAGTATAAATGAAACAACCAACCCATATTGGAAAGGGAGATATAATTGAAAAAATGACGTCAAAAATAAAAATCAGAGTCCAAACTTTTTAATTGGACATGTTAGAACTTTTCGAAAGTTTTTCAAAACCGTCCGAAAACCTCCAATAGCACGGACGACTATGGATCTTGCGCAATAGGCAAAAAGGGAGGATATAAGTCACCGTCGTAGAATAGTGGGTCTATATTGGCAGTGATCAGTCCGGTAGGAACGTCTAGTCTTCGAGCTGGATTTATCCTTGCTATCTGGCTTTTGGTTAAACAAATAATATCGCGTCGACCGACCAACAACCTAAACTCTAAAATGGTATGGTCTTAAGGCCTAATTAGTAGCACTTTCAAAATTTCAAATTATTCACTTCACAATTTCTTGTTACCGGACAAGTTAACGGGCCGGGTAAGGAGATACCATTTCAGTGCCCGGTCGCATAGGAACTAGTATGCGGAGAGAGGTACAGGGGAAGGGGGAGGCGATAGATAGCGATCAGATTATTTAGTAGTAGCGAAGCGCGCTCTCTCTCTGACCACTACAGAATAGAGAGAGAGAGAGAGAGAGAGAGAGAGAGAGAGAGAAATTAGAAGCTGACGACAGAAGTATCGGAGGAGAGAGAAAGCTAGGGTTTCCTCCACAACCTCTTCCTCCTCCTTGCTGATCTCGATCGATGGGCAGCGGGAGCGGCTGGTGGGCGGCGGCGGCGGCGGCGGCCGCTGCCGAGATGAACGGGAGCAACGGGTTCAGATCCCTGGAATCGGAGTACGTCCGCCGGCACCACCGCCACGAGCCGAGGGAGAACCAGTGCAGCTCCACCCTCAGCAAGCACATCAAGGCCCCCATCCACCTCGTAAGTAAACAAAACAACCAATCGACCAGATCTCCAATCGATCGATCGTAGAGTTGGATGATTAGATATTGATATTGGTTTGGTTTGGGTTAGGTTTGGTCGCTGGTGAGGAGATTCGACCAGCCGCAGAAGTACAAGCCGTTCGTGAGCCGGTGCGTGGTGCAGGGGGATCTGGAGATCGGGAGCGTCAGGGAGGTCAACGTCAAGTCGGGCCTCCCGGCCACCACCAGCAGGGAGAGGCTCGAGCTACTCGACGACGACGAGCACATACTCAGCATCAGAATCGTCGGCGGCGACCACCGCCTCAAGGTCTCAATTCAATCCCCCTCTTGTCTCTCTCTCTCTCTCTCTCTCTCTCTCTCTCTATATATATATATATGCATGATTTAAGAAGAATTAGATTGTTTCCTGTTTGCTAATTAGTCTACTAGCATTTGGGAGAAGACGATTTGATTGCTAACAAAATGTTCAATTCTAGTCCCACATGTAGGCTTTTGCTAGGAGAAAAAAAAATGGGTTTTTTCAATAGAATTGAATGTTTGAAAGTTCAATTAATTTTGTTTCCATGGATACAATACATTGTACTAGTTCAAAGCTTACTGCTTTCTGTATTTGTTTCTGTTTAATGTCTATATTTCTTACACACCAATTTTGGCTCGTATTTTGGAATGTCAGTGCGGTGCCCGATATGTATTCGACACAGCGCATAGTTTGATTATTGAAGTATTATTCTCGCTCATTGGCTTTGAAGTTTTCTAGTTCTGCTACTTGCTGATTTAGAGACTAGAGCTAGGTGCTAAACCTAATGCTAGCGCTATTTACTATTCTTGAGCCATTGTTTATGATATTGTCTCCATGAAGTTTTGTTAACCTTGTTAAATACAAATAATTCTTTAAAAAAAAAATAGAGGTATGTGCTGGTTTCTATTTTTAGAATGAGGACATTTGTTAAAATATCCCTATTTTCTATTCTTGAGCCCTAATATGCTAACACCATTACTATTTCCAATCAACATCTAGACCTACCCAACATAATAATACATGCCAATGTCTTTAAGTTCTATTGGGTTGGATGTTTTATTTTTCTCAATCATGCTCGTCTCTGATACTGTTGTTGAAGTTTGTCAAGCTTGACTCAAGGGGTCTAAATTTCTAGTGCTTAGCATAATGTCAGGGTATGTAGACCGACATGCCTACACCTTTGCCATCACTTCATCAAATAATAGATAGCTACACCACCAACATGCCAATGTCTTAACTTTTACTGGTAGGATGTTTACTTATTTTTGTATCATGTTCAGGTTATGTATATATTTTTAATCATTTCTTTTCGTTATTATTATTATTTGAAATTTTTTTGGCCCAGGACATCTGCTCTTCACCAGTTTGCTCATTGTTCCGTATGCTTTGGTGATGGTTTTATATAGAAATATACAACTACGGCAACAACAAATCTTTTATCCCAAATTTGTGTGATTGACTGTTTGAAATGATTTTATATAGAAATATATGTAGTCGAAACCATAATATCAGGATAATGATCAAGTTTTTCACATATATAATCAATTTAGACATAGTATGCTATTTGTTGGTCCTTATATTGTTATTATTTTTGTGTGCAGAACTACTCTTCTATTATAACACTCCACCCGGAGACCATCGATGGGAGGCCAGGGACGCTGGTGATAGAATCATTCGTGGTGGATGTACCTGAAGGCAACACCAAGGACGAGACCTGCTTCTTCGTGGAAGCCCTGATCAAATGCAACCTCAAATCCTTGGCGGACATATCGGAGCGACTCGCTGTCCAGGACCGAACAGAGCCCATCGACAGATGATTATGCCCCGTGGTTGTTAAAACCCAAATTTAGTGAATGCTTGTAATATCCAAAATCCTTCCGAAGCTTTTGGGCATTACACACTAGTAATTTCTTCTCCTCTTCACTATCCACGCCTTCGTTTGCTTCCCTACATTTGCCCTTCTGAGAAAATGGTTGGTCCAAAATCAATATAGACAGGCCATGTTGATACTGTGTGTAAATACCTGTTCTCTGAATTAAGTTGGGGGGATAATACACAACAGATTGGGCTCCTTTGCTATGGTTAGGCATTTGTACATATGTTTTTGACCATCTTTCTTAAGATGGAAACAGACTTTGGGACCTGAGATTTTTGGTATTAGTTTCATGCTTGGGACTTGGGAGTATATTACTCTTATTGTTAATCTTGTGTTAGTCTGGACCTGGCTGTTCAGTTTGTGTTGTTCTATATTGTGCTCTTTAATCTGGACATGGTCGAGACTTGCGAAACGAGCAAGTATAGTGGGGACCAAAAGTTAGTGTAATGATGATAGTTAAGTAGTGGTGCATGCGTTCGAATATCCGACTCTTTTAAGCCTCAAAAGAAAGAAGTATGATAGGGACTGCTTCCTAACTCTCATCTATATAACAAGGACCTTCTCAGAAAGAGAGGGAAAAAAAGGAAATTGGTTTATACTAGTTATGCATAAACTCTTTTATTTCTGGTGTAGCAGCAGACTTGGTCTTATTTACACGAATATATCCTTTCCCTGTGGGCTTTGGCTTTTGGAATTGCTCTTCCAACTCACTTTTTGGGCCATCAACCATTGCGACCATAAATATGCCTGCAATTCAATAAATTGTTGGAGGTTCCTCTACTTTTCTTTAATTGTGCATTTGTATTAAGGGTTAATTGTCCAAATGGTGCCTGAGGATTGTAGTGGTGGTTGTTTGGTGATAAAAAAAATTTTTTTGGCTAATTTGATAACTTACTTTTGTATTTTGGTTTAAAAAGTGTGTGAACTAGATTCTGTTTGTGCTTTTGAATAAAAATCGATAAAAATTGACATGTGATAGTCGCGTGTCTTTTTTTAGGATTATTTTTATCATGAAGAGCCAATACGTCGGCTACGATTGATTGTAGAGCTGTCATTTTGTACTCTACAAAAGCTATTTATTTATGTAGAATTTTTTCGAACAACGATATTCTTCTGAAAATGAGTCAAAAAATTAAAATTTGACCAAATAAATCATAAAAATAAGACGTGACCATCACAAGTCTTTTTTTATCGATTTTTAATCCAAAAAATATCAACGGAATCTACTTCAGACACTTTTTAAATCAAAATAAAAAACTTAGTTACCAAATTAATATATAATAAAAAAAAATCGATCACAACCACTACAATTCCCAGTTACAATTCTCAGTTAACATTTGGATAATTAACTCTTGTATTAACAGCATAAGTATGGAAGTTCTACTATTTGGATCCTTTACTTCATTAGCAGAAGAAAAATGATCATCTAAGCGTGCGTGACCTTATTTATACGGCACCGAGTCTAATACCGATACGAATGCAGTAGTATTTTGTCGGGAACATGGAACTCGTGATTCAATTGCTAGAAGCCTCTTTTCTAACGCTAAAAGCTGAAATTTGTCAAGTTGGGTCACGGAGAAAGAAGAAGATGAAGGTGAGGCTTGGAGAGTTCACGAGCAGATTGTGGGATTATGGTTAGATAGATGCATGGATCAAATCTCAGGGGAGAGGGGAGAATCCCACGGTTCTCTTACTCACTCGCAACTCCTAATTAGGAAAGCTGGTACAAGTTGCACGTCTTGTTCAATGTACTACTCTTACTGACCTTCTATAGAGAAATTATTGGTGATACTTAGGATGTGGAAAAGTCAGGGATGTGTATGCAATGCAACCTTGTCCCAAATATATGGAAGACTGACTGCAACGAGGTGATACAGATGGTTGTATCAAAATTTTGATACAAGAATATATAGACATTTTCACACTTTTTGTATCCTCAAGCATTTTTATATTCACACTCGTTGAATGTGCTTTAAGTCAGCTAATCTTAATCGTTGATAAATCAACGGTTAAGATTAGATGATTTCATCATCCAGCGGTGTGTGAGTAGGGAGATGCAAAAATGGTGGGATCTTGATCCCTCCTCATATAGATGGTACGAGGATGATTGGGGATACAAAAAATGTGGGGATGCATATCCTTCCTAAGTTCCTCATATATATATATATATATATATGAAAAATTCTTATATATATATAAAATTTATATATATATTTTGCTTATATCGATACAAAATTTATATTTAAGAATTTTTCATATATATATATATATATATATATATATATATATATATATATATATATGAGTAAATGGAATATGAGTCATAGTGTTCATATTCCTACATGAATCATGCACATGTAAACCAATAGAAATATAGTGTACTAATGCACACTGGTGCACATGTGATGTAAGAGTCTACTTGTCATATAGTGGCTGTATCAGCCATTTGTATCAAAGTTTTTTCTGACTGCAACTCAAGCGTGCATTCTTTGAGATTATGCTTGCCAAGTGACTCCATTTGTGAGTTGTGAACATGGCCGATTCTGGCTCAGGACACCCATGACGACCGTCCAGGGCCCACGGACCAGGAGAACCAAAAAAATCAGTTTAAATATATGTATACTAATAATTTTGTATATAAAACAGAACTAGTATGTACTATGGGCCTCTTTTAACACAAGATAATTGTGGTGTAGTTATTCTTAAGTTAGACTTGTACATTAGAGATTTCAGGTTCAAGTCTTGGTGGAGCATTTTTTTTTAATTCACTTTTTGTTCAATTTTTTTATTTTTTATATATTATATATGGGGGTTCATTTTCAAAGTTCGTTTTGGACCCCATGAACTCAGGACCGGCCTGGTAGTGAATATACAAGTGAATTTTCAAAAAGGATTGATTTTTTTATTTCAAACAGGATTTTGAATTATTTTTTTTAATCACATCGTAAAGTTCTTCGAAATCTTGCATAAGATTCTGACTGGGTGGCAGAAGATCAGTGGATCGAGTCATGGGGGCGTATTATTCCTCCTTCAATACGGAGGTATATATAGAACGCACATGAACATGACAAGTGTATATATATAAAGTTATGTTATTTAAACCTAATTAGTTTTGTATATGGATAATAGTTTTTTTCTTTTTTTAAAAACACACACACACACACATATATATATATATATATATATATATACTTTCTTTTTTCTAAATAAATTAAATTTTTTAGATGGATAATAATCAATTATCTATTCTGATATCACAAAACAATTAGCATGGATAATACCGAAAAAAAAAGTATTTATTGAAATTTTAAATCCAAAAATTAAAATAATTTAAATAATACCAAAAAAAATCATAAAATAGTGTTAACTATTAGTTTCTCCCAAAATTGTTTGGGAATTTTATTTTGGATCTATAAAATTTAAATATATAAAATTATCTATGTTATTTAAATAAAATTAATTTTGCATATAGATAATAATAAATTTTAGAATTTCAAACCGACCCAACCATTAAATCCCAAACCAATCTATTAAATCCCAAACCGACCCATCAAACCGGATACCCCTCATATTCCGCCAACCTCGTTGGCAAAAAACGGCTGTGGGGCCCCCTTCTTTCCACGCATCCCTCTTTCTTTCTTTTCTTTCCACGAGTCAGATTGGTTGAATTTTTTTGATTTTTTCTGCCATTTAGAGATGGCGGAACGTATCTTTCATCCTAAACTTTACAAAATTATTTTGTTACAGATAGTTTTATTAAAATTAATTTTGTTACAGTATATTTTTTGTACTATATATAAACAATATTGTCAATATATAAACATTTTTGTTAAAAAAAAAAAATTTTGAACCGGCCCGGCCCGGTCCTCCTCTGCCTGGGTCATGGGTCCGGACTGGGTCGGTATAATTTTCGACCGGGCCGGACCGGCCTGAACCGTTATCTCTCTCGGGTTCGACCCGTCCGGAACCGAACCCGGTCAAACCCGTACAGCGCGGGCCGGCCCAGATCGAGCCCATTAACACCTTGATAATGGGCAAGGCTCTAGCTTGGCTTTGACGGGGCCTCTGACCGGGCCGGGTCAGACCTTCCGGTCTTGGTGGGGGGAAATCGGGCCAAATCAGAACCCAGTCTGACCCATAGGATACCAAGGCTGGATGTTGACCGGGCCGGGCCTTTAGGTGTGAATCAGAGCAGACAGAAGAATTGACAAAATCTACCAAACATTTGAGCAAAAAACAAAAAAAATCTAGGAGCAAATAGAAAAAAAAGTAGTATGAACCTGATTTTCTACAAACAAAACTCTCTGTAACCCCATTGACGAAAACAGTAGAGGTGGGCAAGATTGTTTTAGCCTGGTTGGCTTCCGGGTCCGTCAGTCCTATGGAAAGGGACGGTCAGATATTATTTATTTGGACATGGACTCTACCCATTTTAAAAAAAAATTGATCTACTTCTGTGGTTCGAATCCTATGCACCCAATGGCTGATTGGATAAAACTGGCTTGGCCCACTAATCGGGCCTAGGTCTTGGCTCCAAGAATAGTTTTGGTATTGCCGCTCCTTGCTATTCAAAAGGCAGAAGCAACTTATAAACACAATCTAATCCTATATATATATAGAATAATATCTTATATATAATAATAAAAATAATAAGTTTTATCGTAAAACTTTTATGTTCAAAAATATTATTCTCCAACCTTAAATGTATATATCAAAATATTCTTAAATTAACTAGAAACAAAATATGTAAATTACACATCTCTCCACTAACGTAATTGGCAACCACTAATAATTACACTTTCAACTATAATAAATATTTACAATTTTAAAAAAAAAATTACTTCAAAAGATTTTATACTATTTTAAAATATATTGTCTTATAAGTGTCCATTTAAAAAGTGAGAAAGTGAGAAAAAAAAAAAAAAGACAACAAAAAGTGATTGTGGATGATCGTCGAAGTTAGAAAAAATGAATAGGTCAGGAGGATCTAGGGTGACAAACACAATTCCTGCTCCAATACCAGATCCTCGGGACACGTGCAAGGGAGGTGGACGGACTTGTAGTACAAAATATCTGAACAAATAAATAGATACAAACTCAGTTTAATTTGGTAGAGTAGAATATGTAAATTTCTACCTAGGTTTACAGTGAGAGAAAGGGTTCGAGAGAGAGAGAGAGAGAGAGAGAGAGAGAGAGAGAGAGAGAGAGAGGGGGGAGCGAGCTAGCAATGCCTCTATATGATTGCTTGGTGCTGCTGAAGGCGTCGGTGAAGAAGACGTCGGTGATGGATCTGGTGTCCCGGTTGGGGAGGAGGGTGTACCAGAAGAACGGGCTCATCACCGACGTCAAGTCCTTCGGCAGCGTCCACCTCGCCTACGGCATCAAGAAGCTCGATGGAAGGCATTTCCAGGTCCCCCTCCCCCTGTTATTTCTTCTTTTCTTTCTCTCTAAATCAATCGCAAAAAACAAAGATTGCTACTATTATTCTTTAGTTCTTGTCGGATCTCTCCTCCTTGATGCCATAGCAACTCTGCACTAGACTGGTTACATCTCCTTCGTCACCAAGGACCTCCCCTATACTAGAACAGAGTTTAGACGATGATACAATATTTGTTATAAGGAATTCTTCCATTCATCTCTATGCTAGATTATGACATCCCCATTCAGGGTCTATTCTGACATTCTAAGGGGCATGCACAAATACAAAAAATGAACCCTTTTTTTAGTCCAAGGTTGTGAAAAGTGCTAGGCGCTACTCGGACGAGTGGCACTCGCCGCCTAGGAGGTTAAAAAAAAAAAATTCCAATTGCGGAAAAAGTTCATAAAAACCCAAAATATGTATAGTCAGGCGTCAGGGGGACTAGACAGTCGCCTAGGCGGACATCGGACTGGCACCAGGCGCCTAGCGCCTAGGCAGTCGCCTAGACCGCCCTTTAGAATAGTGATTTAACCACTCTAAAAGAAGGGCATTTTTTGAAATTGTAAGGGCCCTAGTTTCTAAAAAAAATAGGGAGGCTTAAATCAAAAAATGGAAAATTCACATTAGTAATATATACATAGATTAAAATTTTGGGGGCCTTTCGGTTTTTGGGGCCCTGTGCAATTGTACAACTTGCACATGCGTGTAATCCCACAACTTGCACATGTTCAGAAACGATTTTGTTCCCATTGCATCCACATACTACTGCCACTATCAATACTCGGAAACATTTGACATAAAAACATAACAACAAGATACATTCTTTTGGTGTCGAGTTGATTTCTTCGTTTTTTTTCCCGTGGAAATGAAACATTTTGTGAAGTCCGAGACAGTTTACGATAAGGCAGGTATGTGTACTATCTCGCTGGCCAAAATTGAAATAAAGCTTTAGGTCAAAAGACGCTTTAGTTAGTAGTTCCAGTTGTTTGCCAATGGAAACAACTCAAGTATACATGTATCAGCAAGTTATTGTTGAAATATCTACTTAAGCTAACATAAAATAGTATGTTACTATACTACCAGTCTATCTAGAAGAAAAGCTTAAAGTAAGTTATGTTTAAACCTTGTTACTTTGATAACCATTTTCTACAATGTTTTAAAATTTGCTAGGTGGATTCGTGCAGAGGAGGGACGCCTAACGCCTAGGTGCTGAACATGCCCCCCCCCCCCCCCCCCCCCCCCCCTCCCCTCATACTCTCTGTAACAACTTATATAGTATTATATCATAATGAAACACATTTAATAAATAAATCATAACAGGTATTTTATCATTATCATGATTAATGAAAACATCATAAACATTATTTCATAATAAAACACACTTAATGAATAAATTACCATATCCATAATGCAAATTTAAAATTTCAATATTCTATAAAACAAAACATAATTTTTTTTTAAAAAAACTTAAAATCCAAACAGGACCACTTAGGAGCCGAACAGGCGCACTCATCCACCGAACAAAAAAATTTCGTCTCGACATAGGGCCGCTTGACACCTAGGCGGTCGCTTAGGCCGGTTTTTAGAACATTGATTTTCTATAAGAACAAATATTTGCTTTGGAGATGTCTATGATTCAACAGGATAAATTCATGTTCATAAGATAGTTATAGACTGTCGTTGTGTCATGCCTTGTCACTTCATTGATCAATGATATCCACTTATATAAGCCCTTAGAGCATGCCTACAACATACTTTGTCGTAATTGCAGAGGAAAAAGTTTTATCTTTAATCGTCAGTTTTAGTTTTGAAAAATACCCTTTTTAAGTCTCATTTGCACCAACTTAGAAAGGATAAAATTAATTGATGTCGGATGAAGGAAATTTTGGACAACCCTATGTAGATTATGATTTATAAATTGGGTATTTGTGGAAGCTTTAAGTTTTTTGTGAACAATTAGAATTATTTATTTATCACAAATAATTATAGTTATTCACAAAACAAAAATCTCAATTGAAAGCAAAGATTTGAAAAGAAGTTACCGTATGACAACGATGGAGGCGACGGAGGGGCATCATTTTGATTTTTGTCCTGGATACCAAAAAACTCTGATAGTTGTTCACATGTAGCATAGTGGGGACTAATTCAAGATAATTAGAAGGCCTAACATATTTAATTTCATTAAATTTATTAGGCTCATCAAGTGACTTGTTTAACTCTTTCGGTGATGATATATAAAAGTCAAAGTTTATTTTTGTTTTAAATCTAGGCCTAGTTTCAAACATGGATCTAATTGGCTGCTCAACTACGATAGGCTCAGTAGGTTCCGCTAATGGATTCTTTGAGGATAGAGGATAATCGTTAGAAATAATTTCTACCTTAATATGCTTGAGAAATTCATCGAACAATTTTTTCCAAGTCGTCGTGCATATTAATGATCGAATTATCTACTTTCAAACATAGCATTAATTTTAGCACAAATTTGTTGCGAGAAATCTTGCCTGGACATTTTGAAAAGACTTACCTACATATAAAAATATTTCTAACCTATGGCTTTGATAACACTTTGATGTAGGACGAGACCCAAAGGAAAATTAGGACTACCCATAGATTATGATTTATAAATTTAGGTTTTTACGGAAGCTTTAGAATTTTAGAATTTTGTGAACAATTATAATTATTTATATATTAAAAAACAATTATAGTTACTTGCAAAAAAAAACTAGATTTGAAAGCAACAATTTAGAAGGAAGTTAAAGAATGACGGAGATGGAGACGGTGAATGACGAGGCTACGAAGGGAGGCTACGAAGGGCGACAGAGAAATAGAACTTGAACGGAATGCAAGCATTATAAAGAGGAAATTGAGATTGGGAAGAATTTGAGATTTTTGTTTATAAAAAAAACTTGTATAAAACACCAAAATTTAATAAATAAATCTCTTCTATTCTCTTCCCCAATTAAAAAGTGTTCATGTACATGCCTATTTATAGGCCCTACTAATGCTAAATTAGGACACTAGTCTAATGCTACAATGAATAGGTTTCCTTTTCCTAGTTTAAAATTTGATTAAAAAATCATAATTAAATAATTCCGAAAATACAAATAAAATTCTAATCTAAACTATATGATACGGACTCAGACTTGGACTTTGTCGGATGGTCCCATTTCACCAATATTGGAGCAAGGTTTAAAGTATCGGCCGATACCGATACGTATCGGTCGTATCGGATCGGGTTTGCACGTAGCCGATACGATACGTCACCAAAATATCGGTATCGGCCGATACTGTCACGATACAGTCCGAAAAACCAGATATAATGGCCAGTATCGTCCGATACGTGTCCGATACAGTCCGAAACAGACCGATACGGTGTCGTAAACCCTAAAATAAGAAGAAATAACAGTAGAGATTCCCTTTCCGACATAAACAAAAAACTTTGCAGAGACATGACATCAAATAATTGAAATTTCGAACAGTTCCTAGTCTTTGTTCTATAAATAAATCAAATTTCTCTACCAAAAACACCACAACAAAGAAGAAAAAGAAATTGAGAAGAATTTGGAGAAGTTTGTGAAGAAAATACCTAATTTCAGAAGGTATCCTAGCTCCTCCTTCGAAAAACCCGCCTTATCCGCCGCCGCGGCAACCGTCGTCACGGCAACCGCCGCCGCAGACGTCCTTCAACCGACGGTGGACGAGTGGAGACGCTCTCCTCTTCGAGCTGGCCTCACCCCGCACGGTGGAGTGCTGACGACTGCGGTGGTGGACGACTGCGGTGGTGGACGCGGCGGTGGACGACCGCCGCGGGTTGTGGAGAAAAACTCGAGAGAGTTTACATTCTCTCTCCTCTCCCCGATTCTGTGTTATACACGAAAAAAAAAAAAAAAAAAATTACACGTGGCTCGACACGTGGCTCGACTAGACAGCCAGAAACACAAAAGAAAGCATCTCGACCGTCCACGTCAGCGATCCCTGGCCTAAATCTAACGGTCCATATCGAAACACAGAACTCTCCATCTCGACCGTCCACGTCAGCGATCCCTGGCCTAAATCTAACGGTCCATATCGATTATGAGATCAGAAGGAAAAAAAAAAATTTCACTGCCAGCAGGAATCGAACTCGTGACCACTTATAACAGAAACTATCATCAGCCGGCTAACCACAAAGCAATATTTTTTTGGTGTTCTAACCTGTCATATATATATTATGTATCAATACTAGTTGACTAACTTGTTTTTTTGCTATCTAACCTTTTTTTCCTTTGTGTATATATATATGTATATGTATATGCAATTTATTTATTAATGTATATGCAATTTATTTATTTATTTATTTATATATGTATATGCAATTTATATATATATATATATATATATATATATATATATATATATATATATATGTATATGCAATTTATATATGTAATTATTATTATTATCTATGTATTTATTATTATTATTATTATTATATATATATATATATATATATATATATATATATATATATATGTAATTATTATTATATATACTATCTAATTATTATTATTATATATTTATTAATGCATGTAACAATTTTTTTATTATTGCATGTAACAATTTATTATTGTTATCTATGTAATCTTTTTATTATTATCTAACAATATTTATTAATGATTATATATATGATTATCTAACAATATATATATGATTATCTAACAATATTTATTAATGCATGTAACAATTTTTTTATTATTGCATGTAACAATTTATTATTGTTATCTATGTAATTTTTTTATTATTATCTAACAATATTTATTAATGATTATATATCTGATTATCTAACAATATATATATGATTATCTAACATTGAACTATTAATGCATGTAACAATTTTTTTATTATTGCATGTAACAATTTATTATTGTTATCTATGTAATTTTTTTATTATTATCTAACAATATTTATTAATGATTATATATCTGATTATCTAACAATATATATATGATTATCTAACATTGAACTATTAATGCATGTAACAATTTTTTTATTATTGCATGTAACAATTTATTATTGTTATCAATGTAATTTTTTTATTATTATCTAACAATATTTATTAATGATTATATATCTGATTATCTAACAATATATATATGATTATCTAACACTGAACTATTAATGCATGTAACAATTTTTTTATTATTGCATGTAACAATTTATTATTGTTATCTATGTAATTTTTTTATTATTATCTAACAATATTTATTAATGATTATATATATGATTATCTAACAATATATATATGATTATCTAACAATATTTATTAATGCATGTTATATATATTTCAGGATTACTTAATGGCACCAAAAAGTCGTACGCCGGAGGAAATGGATGCTGGTTGGAAACATGGAAAATGTGTCAATCCTAATAATAAGAGGAGGGTGGAATGCAATTATTGTAGCAAAATAATGGACGGAGGTGTTACTCGGCTGAAACAACACTTAGCGGGTATTACAGGAAATGTAGCATCGTGTCCTGAGGTACCAATTGCTATAAAAAAAGAAATGTTGTTGCTTGTTGAGGGTAAAAAAAAGGATAAAATAGTGGCGAATCAAAGAAAGCAAAGGGTAGAGGAGGAGTTGACAAGGATGGCTCGAGTAGATTCCTCCTCAGAAGAAGAAGTTGAAGACTTCACGGATCTTAGAAGGGACATGAGACAAAGTAGGAGCGAACATGCAGCTGAGGAATGGGGTAGACGGTGGAGTGTCGGGGACAGAGAAACAGGGTCAAGCAGGGGTCCGACGTTAGGTGGCCGATCAAAGTCAGTCGCATATCGTGGGGAGGAGGTGAGAAATATTCCAGAGAAAGAAGTAAGGAGTATGGACCCTTATGTCCTCAGAAAACAAGGGACAATGCAACCCAAAATAAAGGGTGCAATTAAGGGGATAAAGAATGCCAAAAATCATATAGGAAGATTTATATCAAAATTCTTTATATACAATAATATATCATTCAATGCTGCTAAAAGTCCACACTATCAACCAATGATAGATGCAATAGCAGCTTCCGGGGGTGGAGTAAAGGGTCCAACTCCTTATGAGATTTCAAATACTTATTTGGATATGGAAATAAGTGACATGGATGAGTACCTAAAATCATTTCATAGGTATTGGGATGAGTATGGATGTACCATTATGTGCGATGGATGGAGTACACAGAACAGAAAATGCATCATTAACTTTCTTGTATATTCTCCACAAGGAACGATATTTCTTAAATCTGTAGATGCCTCTGACAAATACAAAGATAGTAAATACATATTTGGACTGATGAATGAAGTTGTGGAACAGATTGGAGAACACAGGGTCGTCCAAATAATTACTGACAATGGCTCCAACTACAAGAAGGCGGGAATGAGGTTAATGGAGGTGAGAATGCACTTATACTGAATTTTTATTATTATAAATATGTTTGTATATATGTTATTTATTATTGTAAATATAGCTTCTTTCTAATTATATATATATATGTTTATATGCAGGTGAGAAGAAATTTATATTGGACGCCATGTGCAGCACATTGCATAGATCTCATGCTGAAGGATATAGCCAATGATCCACATATTAAGCCACTAATACGGAAGTCTCAAGATATGACGTGTTTCATATATAATCATGGTTGGGCTCTTAGCATCATGAGGACTGAGACTCAGAATGGAGAATTGGTTAGACCAGCCATCACTCGGTTTGCTACCAATTTTATTGCTTTTGATTCCATCCTTAAACATCAGGCTGATTTAAAAAGGATGATAAATACACGGGGTTGGACAGATAACTACATGAGACTCAATCGTAAAGATAGAGACAAGGCAGATGTGGTTGTCAGTTTAATCGAGAGTCAAACTTACTGGAGGGATATTGCAGGGGTCACTGCTATATTTCGACCTCTAGTAAAAGTTTTGAGGATGGTGGATAGCGATGATAAAGCTGAGATGGGTCATCTTTACGAGGCTATGGACAGGGCTAAAGAAATGATCAAAAAGAATGTTGGTCAAGGATATAGGAAGTGGTGGGAAATGATTGATACCAGATGGAATTCTCAACTACATCGAGATATACATGCAGCTGGTAACTACTCTATAAATTTAATACCCTTCAAATGTTATTTTATAATGTTTGTAGTGATTTTAAAACTAGTTATTTATTCAATATTGCAGGTTATTTCTTGAATCCAAAATACCAATATTCTAATGATGTTATAAATGACGACGAGGTACTTAATGGTTTCCACCGCGTCGTTAATATAATGGTAAATGACAATACAACCCGCCTTAATATAAACAAAGAGGTAAATATTCTTTGATATTGGATTTTTTTATAACTTTACAATATTGAATTTTAATGTCATAAGACCCATAACTGTTGTAATATCACTTTGCAGGCAGAAAAGTTCAGATTGAGGAGTGGTGTATTTAGTTCAAATCAATTCCAAAGTGCTGTAAATAGATGTCTTCCAGGTAGTAATAGTTCATACTTTAAAATATTTATTAATTAAATTTATATACTTACAAAGCTAATATATTTTATTATTTTGTAGCTGAGTGGTGGTCCATACATGCTAGGGAGGAAGCCCCAAATTTGACTCGATTAGCTGTGCGCATCCTGAGTCAAACAGTGTCTTCTTCCAACTGTGAAAGGAATTGGACAACATTTTCTCTCATCCATACTCGTCCCCGCAATAGACTTTTAATGACAAAACTAGAAAAATTAGTTTTTGTCCATTATAATATGAGATTGAGGGTTCGAAATATGCAAAGATCACAAGATGAAGAAAATATTATTGATTTGGATGAGATATTTCATGAAGAAGATCCACTCATAGCTTGGACTAGAGAAAGGGAAACACCACTCTTAGATGGCAGAGAAAATGAGTGGTTAGATGATAACTTGGATGTCGATCCACAAGATATTGCCGAAAATGCTGGAAGGCCTGGAAAAAGAAAGAAAACACCAGCTGTACAATCTCGACAGGTCGACAGCGATAATGACGACACTACTGATAGTGGAGGCAATGGAGCTACACTCGCTGCTGGTGCTGACAATACTAATGAATATGAAAGTCCTGGAGATCAGTCTCATGAATACTCTGAAGACTGGCCAAGTGATTATCAACCTAGAGAGCACCGCATGGATGATACATATGCTGGAGGATCTAGCCATCATGATGTACCTACTCCTTCAGACAACTACAACAATACATATGATAGTTCATACACAAGTTATTATCCATACAACACTCCAGAGGCGGAACAACATTCAACATTTGATGGCCTCATGACAAATTTTTTTCATAATACAGATATCAGTCACTACTACCCTCATAACCAAGAACCATATCAGGACGATCATGATAATTATGATCAATTTTAGTGATATATTTGTAATTTTTGTATTTGTATACAAATTATAGTTTTTGTATTTGTATACAAATTTTTGTATTTGTATTTGTATTTGTTCATGCACAAGTTTTTGTATACAAATTGTATTTGATAGTTCATACACAACTTTTTTGTGTGTATAGAAATTGTAGTTCGTAGTTATTGTAAAAAGACTATTATTCATGAAATTTAAATGAAGGGATAGGCCAGAGTCCCGATGAATTTTTTTGGCCAAGTGATTTTTTGTCGTACTTTTATATTTAAACATGTAAATCTTGTTGCTAATTTTATTTCGATATATTATGAAACAAAATAATTGGTGTCATAGATAACATTGTAACAATTTATAACTACTCACTTATACTAAATTTCTGAATACAATTAAATATTTATTTATTTACAAAAATTTAAAAAAAAATCTCGATTCCTCCACAAATATAATTATGGGTCTTGTCACTTGTCTCATTATCTCATCCTGCCATTTGCATTGCTTATTTGCTTCTAATCTCTTGTGCCTCCCTCTATGCGCCTTTATTCGTCAAAATTGAAACCTACAGAACAATACAAGATTAAATTAGTACGAATATAATGACATAGTAAGATTGTAACTAAAAATATGTAAAGGAAGAAAACGTATATATCGCAGGTAAACCATTCAACAAGGATGACTATTGTTTTATTCAATTCTAAATAAAAAAAACATAAAAAACACTTAAATAATGCATAAATATGTAAATTATATTTTTCTATTTTTTTTACTAATTAATTAATAATTATTTAAATTGCCGATACCTCCGATACCAACCGATCCGATACTCCGATCCGATACCGCCGATACTGCCGATACTGCCGATACCGATACTCATACAAACTGTCCGATACCGATACCGAGTTCTTGAACCTTGTATTGGAGGTCAATCTAAGTTCCACGTCCAGGGCAATAAGATTGAACCCTCGACTTTGAAGATTTTCTATTTAAGTCTTATGCCCAATACAAGCAGAAAAACATTATGGCCTTCTACACATATTAAAAGAAAATTGAATTTGTGATAAAATGGAAGTAGATTTCTATATGAGCTATGAAAAAGGTGAAGGATTAGTGTTTAACAAACAAATGATATAAGTTAAACTATGGAAGAATATAGTATGTTTTGAGTTGATATGGTAGGATCATGTCCCTGAATGAGACCCCGAGAAGGCACCCACTTCGGGTATTTCTCCCTTATGGTGTTGTTGCATTTGTCGTTCTTCCCCGATGAATGGGCAGAATAAAATAGTTCATTTAGATAGAGAAAAGAAGAAGAAAAGAGGGTAGCTTGATAAAGTTGAAAAAATATGAAAAACAGTGCAGTACCGGCCACCTGCAATTATGGCCCATACCGCATGCGAGGAAGACCACCTCTAATTCCGGCCCAAGCTGCTTCCATTGATAGGAATTTCAGAAGAATATAGTATGTTTTCGGTCACCATAAACAAACAACTTGAAGATGGCTTAAGAGCCATACATGATGCATAGCTCCTACACTCTCTTTTGGAGACATTTTAACTCACATTCTGCATTTGGTTAGTTCTCCACACAGTATGGATTGTATACACACAGGATCTATGTTGCATGAATACATAAATGGATACCAAGACATGGACATGATAAAGATAGGGGATACAAAAATTGCCAGACAGGTACACTAAATAGTCACCAATGTTGCGTGAACACGGAAACGAGTACCGGTAGGGACACAATACGGATATAGGTACCGTTTACCCGTGTCCGTGCAACATAGCATAGGACCCTTGTGAAAAAAAAAACTCATAAATGTTTACCGATTCCCCCCAACACACACACACACATTGTATACATCGAACACAAGAAAGAAAGATTAATGCAAGTTAGTAAATATTCTCCATTCTGAATTTCCTCTTTCAGTAAAATCTTGCCTCTACTCAAAGTTCTCTCCTGCAACGAACTTGCTCATCTTTGGGGGTGGTATGGCTGCCCGTAAATGAAAATCTCGCAAGATATGTTGCATGTAGCATTTGTTGTTATAAGTCAAGGTGTTGAGTGGGCCGATCTGGGCCAGTTCGGATTCGATTTTGACCAGGCTTGGGCTGGCCAATCCGGCCTGGTCCGGGCCCAAAGATCATAACCCAAACCCAACTCGACCCGTAACATGGACAAAAGGGCCTGGCCCGGGTTGGCCCGATTTTTCACCAAAATAAAATAAAATATGTATACTTAATATATCATATATATATAATTGATAACATAGGGAAGTTGGGTGTTGTGGTTAGCATCTTGTCTTAATATACCTCTGTAGTAGCAGAGGTTGTGGGTTCAAAACCCCTTCAAAAGTTTTTTTGAGTTCTAGGGCCCGTAGTACATAGGGTAGTGGGCCGATTCGACCGGGCTCACCACCGAGCATCGGTCGAGCCTAGATTCGCGAAGCCTAAACCCACCCTGATCCCTACGGAAGGGTGGGTCGGACGGTTGATCGGGCCCAGAGCGGGTTTGGGACCGTCTACCCCACTAAACACCTTGAGTTGTAAGTGTTGTTGGAAATCCATTGTTTTGTTGTGTGTACATGTTGTTGTAGGATTTACAAATATGTTGTTTAGGCCAAGGTTGTGAGAAGCGCTAGGCGCTAGTCGGGTGGACACCCGCCGCCTAGCGCCTAGTCCGCCAAGATCTAGGCGGTTCAAATTTTTTTTTTTCCAGGATATGGACTAAAAATTGCAGAAACAAGTCCATAAAATTCCAAAACATGTATAGTATGGCTGCTTAGGCGAACATCGGGCAGACACCAAGCCCTTGGACACCTTTTAGAATAGCGGTTTGGACTAATGTAGTTAGCCTGCACGGTTGCAAATTTTGTTGCCGTAAATGAAAATTTATTGTTTGGTTATGACTTTATACATTGAAGGGAGATAACCATTAGAAATGATGCAAATCGTGTTGCAAATGTTGTCATAAGCAAGTGGTGTTAAAGCCATTTTGGTCCAAGGTTGTGAAAACACTGGGTGCTAGCCGGACGGGCATCCGATGCCTAACGCCTAGCTCGCCTAGGCATCATCCTAGGCGTAGATGTAGGCGGTTCAAAAATAAATAAATAAAATCTAAAAAAAAACTATTGAAAATTGCAGAAAAATTCATAAAACCCTAAAACATTGCATAGTTGAATGTCGGGGGACTAGGCGGGCGAGTAGGTGGGCATCGGGCGGGCACCAGGTGCCTAGCGCCTAGGTGGCTGCCTAGATCGCCTTTTAGAACAGTGTTCTGGTTACATTTATTTAGGAAATGATTGAACATTTATTTCACAAATCTCATTAATTTACCTTAAACCAAACTTGGAATCGGCGGAATGCAACGAACGTTGAATGCATTTCCATTTACAAACCAACCAAACCCCTCAGTTTGTTGGCCTACCACAATTGCATAGTTTGCAATATTGTCCGATATCGATCCGATACGGCCGATACCGATACGGTTTGGCATGTCTCGATCCGATACCAACCGATACTAATACTGACATCAAGAGTCTTTTTCAGTCAATTCGGCAAAGAAAATTGAATGAAAAAGCCCAATCAGCATGGGTGTAAAGATATAGTAATGTTGTAAAAGCATATAAAATAAGAAAATTTATCTATGACAGATAAACCAATCGGCAATGGTGACTACTATTTCATTTAATTCCAAAATTACTAAGAAACAACACAAGCAGTACTTAAAATTATGCCTAAATATATAAAATATTTTTTCTAATTTGTTTTCCGATACCAAAAAATTTCGATACTCCGATCCGAAACCGCCGATATTGCCGATACCACCGATCCCGATACTCATAGGAAGGGTCCGATTCCGATACCGATACCGATAGTGCGAATCTTGCACCTATGTTGCACAAATATGACAAGATCCAATAAGGACACAACGTGTCACGACCCGCACCCGGTTATTCGGGCACGAGTGCGTGGGCACGTCCAGCCTACGCCGCAGTGTCGGCGGTAGTACGCTGTCTAGGTCATTTCTGGGGTCAAAAAGCATCTATCTCATCCACAATAATGAACATGTAAGAATAATCACAGGAAATAGGAATGCTAAGATTTCATAATATTTAATCTTGTGACAACCAATCCACAATTAATACAAGCCAGAAGATAAATCGGGGACAAACCCGAGTATGTGCTGAAAGGAAATAAAATAATAACTAACTGGCTACTCCTCCTCAAAGGTAGTCTCCGGAGTGGGAGCCGGCTCCTCAATGTGTGTTACCTGCTAACTCATAGAGGCCATAATAGGTAGGGGCAAAGTTCTCATCATCGCCTAAAACAACGAATCCAGTCAGGAAAGGAGCAAAGTACACAATGCACAACAAGATTAAACTAAATATTCATGACAATTAAAAAGAACTGACAGGTATTATGTTGAGAATATGTATAAATAAATAGTAACAATAACTAAGAGTTAATTGCTGTAAGACAGGGACATGAGTAAAACAGGAACAAGGTGACAGGAAAATGAATTACAACCAGGCAATAGGAACTGTAACAAGACAAGAAACTATGTGTGTGAACTTGTATTTAGAATACCTAGTTGGCATGTAGGGGTTTATAGGGTTAAACCGGCCGTCATAGACGGCTATTAATCACGAATAATCGAGATCCGGCTGATGGACAGTCGTGTACCAACAGCTATTAAACATGGCAAGGGTCAGGGTAACTACATGCCTTTCAGTATTCTCCCACCCGACATGAAAACAAGACATGAAATACAGTATCCAAGACATGAAATCCAGAATTCTAATACTACGTGTAATCATCAAGGGTACTAGTAGAGCAGGAAATTAATTATCACAATATAAAGAATAAACTTGAAGTGCAGGTACTTGCCTGTTGTTAGGATCCGATTAATAGTTCTTCGGAGAAATATCCAGAGATGAGTCCAAATGCTGAAATAGACATTACCATCACGCTCAGAAGATGTCAAATAGCTAAAAACGCCTGTCCTTGGGTCCAATTTGGAGACAAGGGCAAAAACGGCAGTTTCGGGTCAAAACGGGGTCCGCCGGTGGGCCCGCTTTGCACCGAAAAATGCGTCCGGGTCAAAGGTCTCCAAATTCACCAAACTTAGTGTCAACAGGTCAGGAACGCTGATACGAACCCAACGGAACTTCCAGATTTGGATTCCGATGAGCCGAACACAAAATCGCCCGTCGAGCGGGGCCTGTGGGGCCCACGACACGCGATTTCGTCAACGTTCTCAGAATCGAACCAAACTTGACACACAGGACCAGCGTATCGCTACGAGTCCGATGGCGCAAGTTTCGTCTCGATCTGACGAGTGTGCACGAAGTTAGGGTGAATTGCAGAAAAGGCGGATACGGGGCGATGTCCGCGGATACGCGTTGATTCCGGTGTGCACGCACACCCGAATCAGCTTCCACGAAGACTCACACGTCCGTATCGACGATGCGCACGTATCTGTGAAGACCGCGCGCGACCAAGTCGTCCCGTTTGGCGGAGCGTACTCAGTTCCGGGGTGAAACAGGGTCTGGTTTTTCCTGTTTTTGGATCGCGGTGTGCGATCACCACAGGACGCGATGCCCCGAACAGTTTGTCCGGACACCGAGAGGGTCATACAGGCTTTACAACGCAATTTGCGAAAATGAAAACGGAGCTACGAGGCGAAAGTTACGCGTACCTGAAGGGGACCCGAAAATCAGGGTCGAGTCGTGTCCGACTCGTGTCGGACACGCGAATCCGAAATTAGGGCTAGGGTTAGGGTTTCGACGGATTACGGCCGTGGACGGCGGTGGACTGCCGGAGACACGCCGGAGGGGGCCGGGGAAGGTTCGCCGAGGGGCGGCGCGGCGTCCACGGGGGCGGCGGTGGCTCAGGGCGGCCGGAGAGGCGGCTGCGGCTGCTGTTCGTGCTGTTGTCGAGGCGTCGGGGACGGCGGAGCGGCGCCGGAGGAGGAGCGGAGGAGAGGGGAGGAGGTCTGCGACGGTGGGGCGCTGCGGGTCCGGGCGTCGGCGGAGGGTCTCGGGGCTAGGGCGGCGGAGCGGGGTGGCTAACGGCGAGGGAGTGGAGGCTGGAAGAGGAAGACGGAGGCGGGGGTTTTATAAGGGGGAGCAGGCGGTTGCAGGGGGCCGGCCAAGGCGGATCGTGGGGCGGCGTGGCGCGGAGCGCGGCGAGCGGGGCGCGGAACGCGCGGCGCTGCGCGCGGCGGCCGGCGCTGGACGCGGGACGTGGGGGGGAGCTGTGCACGCGGGCGGGTCGGGCTGCGGCGGGTCGGGTTCGGCTGAACCCGACCCGACCCGATAAGAGCGGGTCTGGGCCGAGACTAACGGGCCGGGCCGCGGCCCAACGGGCCGCGGGCTGCGGAAAAAAAAAATAAAAAAAATATAATAAATAATAAATAATAAATAATTTAATAAATAGATAATTAATTAATTAATTAAATAAATAGTTTTTAGGCATTTAAAAATAGGTCTGAGGCCCAGAAAAATCCAGAAAAATTACCCTAAGTCCAATTTTCCATTCTACACCCAAAAATGTTATTTTCATGACATTTTAATATTATTTATTGCCAATTAAAAATCATTTATTAATTAAAAGCCTTGATTTTAATTACAGAAAATTCACAGAAAATTCCAGAAAATTGAAAAAATCCAAGATTTAATATTTTGAAAATTAGGGGGTTTACACAACGAGACGGATGTTGTACCTATTTTGGTTTGCCCTAGTATATTTTGGAGTATCCTTGGTGTATCCAAAACACATCCAACACGACACATCGCAGATTTTTGAAGTGTGTGCTTCCTAGCTTACCACCTTCCAACACACCTAATCTCTGTGAAGAATCTTATCAAACAACTACAACATGAAAGGTTTGGTGCATCAGACATGACAACAAATGATAACCTTACTGCTTGTATGTTACCTGTGTCCAAAATCTATGTTTCACTGACCAGATTTAATTCATTATCAGTAATAAAGAAAATTTAACCTTTAAATCCTTTGGCAAAAATTTCCGTCCTAAATCTTGTTCATCTTAGTAACTAGTCGGCCTACCTCCTTCCGACACACCTGATCTCTATAAAAGAATCCTATTAAACTAAAAGGGTTGGTGGATCAGACATGACAAAGAAGTATCACAAATGATAGGCTAACTACCTCACGACTATTATGGTGCCTATATAACTATTATGCTACATACGTGTCTGCAATCCATGTTTTCTAGACCAGATTTTTAGTTCATCATCATTAATGAAGAAAAATGAACCAGAAACTTTTGTATGTGTACTAAACGATATATGAATACATAAAAAGGGGTCTCAAATATTACTTGGGTTGTATTGTTGGCGCCAGTAATGGTTGGAGTAATGAAACCAAGACGGTGCACCTAAGAGACGTCTATGTTTTATCTAAGGCAGAAGAACCTTTTATTTCTGTAAATACTTTCACATCCCATAACATAATGATATCTATATTGAAACCGTCTCTCCATTTTATTACTTGTTCGTTTTACAGGTTTATGGATTCACTTTAATTATGGAAAAATGGTAAGCTAACTTTGATGAACAGAAATCTACTTCCATGAAGACTATTAAGGTTTTGGGCTCTGTGAATCGGCAAAATGACCACATTTAACTGATTATACGTAGTTGTTATTTCTTTCCCGGTCCATATGCATATGCTTGCCGCCTTTCTCTATTGTGACCTTCTGTGTGATGTGATTCTTCTACTGGAGAATTATATTTTTTTCCATTAAAACTGGCATTTGTTCTCGCTTGCAGGGTCAACTAATGCAGATGACTATGATGGTTCCACCGTCATTTAATAAGGAACTCCAATATTTGAACAAGGAAGACCGGCTGCTTCGTTGGCTTGTGGTGAAACACAGGGAGAAGGCGGTGTATGGAGTGGAGTTTATTAACGAGGATGAAGGAGTGGATGAGCTAAAAATGTTCTGTTCCGGGAACTTGTACGGCAGGGTTGAAGGAGAGGAGGAGGAGGAGGAAGAAGACGAGGGAGACGAAGAGGAGGAGGAACCTGAAGTAGAGTAGGCTGTAGATTAAATTCATCAAGCTTGCGGATTCAAATCAACTCTGCATGATGTTGGTTTAATGAAAGCATCCAACTTTTTGATCGTAGGACCTGTGTCTGATAGTAAAATAGTCCTTGTTCGTTCATTATTCAATGATGGAACTCTCGCAAATAAGCAGCCGGGACTGACTGAAAAAGTTTGCGACGTCGCCTATGCCATAATCGACTCATTGGCAGGTGTATCAGTCGTCTTCCTTATGTACCAGCAAATGACGAGAACATCTTAATACCATTGTAGAAGAATGGTGGAGTCTTGCTGCAATTATGGAGGGGGGCAAACATCGCATTTGGGCAGGAGACTCGGGATCTAATTTTTACCCACACTTGATCTTGGAAATAAGATGAAGAGGCGACAACACTGACGCGTTCTTCCCGAACACCATGGATTTCTGCACTTGATTTTGCTTTGCAACGAAAGCTTACTTGTCGAAACTAAATCTTAGTTAGACCGAAGTTTTTTTTTTTCTTTTCCAGAAATCTTAATTGCTTACTCTTGTTGTCATGAAAGCGCTCAAAGTTGATAAGCTTTATGTAGTCCAAGGACCCACCGTCTCATGACAAGCTGCAGGATCCCAAGAAGTTTCTTAGTTCTGGTCTGTCCTCTTTGTGGCATATTAGTAACGTGCATTGTACGTGTTAATATGAAATTATTATAAATGTTGTCGTTGCTAGGAATCGAATCCAAGCAACTATGAAAAACATTTTCCACATTAACCACTTGAGTTAGAATTGTTTAGTTGTAAATAAATAATATTATGTACTGTTTGGAATGCTCAATTTTAAGTCGTTTACGAGTCTCATTATAAGAGTAGAGATGAGATTTGGTCACATGAGTGAAAAAAAAAGGACGTGACCATGTTTAGGAAACAAGGGTTGCTTGGAAAACATGAAGTTGCTATCTCCTGACCTATGTGAACATTGTCTATGGTATAACGGCCGGCCCTAGATTATATTCGCTCCGGTTTTTTTTGTCTCCGTCCCTCTCCTGTCCCTTTACTTGGCCGAGCATCCTACCTACTCATCTTTACCGACGACTTCTTTAGAAAGGTTTTAGTTAAACATAAAAGTGATGTGTTTGTACTTGTTTTAGAAAATTGGACAATCTAGGTGCATTTCGAGACTCTGTCCAACAGTGTTTGAGAGCATCAAGAATATTTTGTACCTTCTTGTCTTTGCATTTGAAGTCAGACTGTCAATAGAGCATAGCAATCACATTCCGATCGAGCCTCTACCGCTATATTCTCGCGATCATTTTTTTCTTGTCTAGAATTTTTGTATGCAATTACAAGTATTATAATAGAAATTTTAGTAGTGGATAAGTTATAAAAGTTATTTGTTAAGGTAATTGTTTCTCTCTTTCCATTCGAAAACACCCATAAGAGGTTCCCGCATCGGCACGAGATAATCGTACGTCCATGGAGGGCTCGTGTGGATTCGTCTAGTGCGAACGAGGAGTACAGTAATCTCATCAGGAGGGGTTGTGATGACGATCTTGGTGGTGATAGGTCAATTGACTGACGGTATTATCGCAGTTGGACAATGTCGGCAAACGCTATAATGACTTCCGAAGGAACGACGACTAGAACGGCGACTAGCGTGCCATACGTCGGTTCAATAATAGTTACACTTATTAACGCGATGATCATAGGAAGGAATCTAAAAACGAAAAAGTAATTTGTAACCTAGAAAGAAAGATCTTGCTAATACCAAACCATAATGATTCTTCGCAAAGGAACAAACTATTCCGAACTCAAACCATCAACGGTAAAAAATTTGGAGTCATGATTGACAACGACAACCAAAGAAAATATCACCAACCGACAATTAGTTGAAGATACAACAAGGATGACATTGGAGAAGCACCCGGACCCATACTACGTCAAGTGAAGTCAGAAAGTGCCGAGGATTAGGGTATTGGAGCAGTGTAGAGTTACTTTCTCTATTAATGCATATATGTATGGCGTGAGATTGAGAGGTTAGAAATTGCAGGGTTTACTTGAAACCCTATTTTGAAATGAGAGTTTAAGGGGAAAAAAATAGTTTTGATTATAAGTTTGAGAAACAACTTGATGTAAAATATTTAAGAAAAAGAAGTTGAAGTCGACACAGAACTTTCAAAATTTGGACAGTCCTGACTACAGTAAGAACTGTCAAAATTTTGTAAGTTATTAGACAAAAAAGTATATTTCTTAGGACCGCAAAATTTTTTATAGTCTTCATTATAGTCACGAGTGACACAAATTGTCAATTCTAAGAGAAAAAAAAACTATTTACAACGAATTTAGACGAATTTTTTTAAATAGATTGAAATATTTTTCATATACTTTACTTGACAATGAATTTAGACGAAATATCTTTTAGATTAAACCAAAATATTTAGATAAAAGGAACTTAGAGAGGAGATAAGATAGGATGTTAATCTTGAGTAATCCTTATCCAAATATTATTTAACTTTTAAGGAAACATTCAAATTTATGAGAATATCCACTAAGGATAAAAATAATTAGAGGTAAGGCTTGAATTTAAATTTATGTTAATCTTGTATATTCCTTACCTAAAATAATTAAAGATAATAGAGTTCTAATTATTGTGTCATCATATTCGTATGAAAACCTTGAACATTGTACATACAACTTAAATAGAAAAAATAGAACTCGAATATGTTAAAAAATTGGACTATAAAAATTTTAAAAGTGCTGATTATTTTTTTAATGCCAAATTTTTGTAGTCCTAATCATTTTTTTGACTGTCAAATTTTGGTCAAAATTTTGGCAGTCCAAGCAATATATAGGACAACCAAAATTTAGACAAGTATTAAAAACATACTTCTCTGTCTTCAGGATTGTCAATATTTTGGCTGTCATGTATATATTCAGAACTGTCAAAATTTTGACAGTCTTTCGTTGTCCCAAACAAGTTGTTTGATTTTGAAGCTTTGAAACTCATTAATAGAGTTTGAAATTTCAGAAATTGTTCGAAATGAGACTATCTACTAAGAAACTATGCGAAAAAAACGTGATTTAAGGTTTAAAATTTTGAAAATAAAGATGAATAAAAAAAAAAATTATATTTTATACTTTAATGTGTAATCCCCTAATAATTTTTTAAGAGCATTTTGTGCATTGGAAAAATATAACATTTGTGGTACCCCTAACAAAACTTGTAGTGCGATCAAAATTTGTTTTAAAAAAAAATATTTTTTTAAAAAAAGGAGCTAAAATAATATGTTCTAAGAAATTATAATATTGTCAGATATTTATGTAAGGCATCACGCGGTGTTCAACAGTGAAAGCAAGTCTACTTCAATCGATCCCATAAACTTACAAAACGGTCCCCAACCGCCACGCTCATCCTCTCCAGATACTCCACGTGGCAAGATCTGGATCACACAGCCGGATGGACCTCACGCTCTTCGTTTGATTCCTGGCACTAGGCACACTGGGCCCACACGCCAGCATCGAAATGCGTGAGAGGCCAAAGGAACTTTGACACGTGGCACTGGCGCAATAGGCAAATGCTTTTTTTAATTACCGTATGTTTATTTTTATTTTTAATTAATAAAAAAAGGACTGTTATTTTCCTGTAGTCCTGTTGTCGATTTTAGCGGCTTTGTCAGCCCGAAGCTCCCAGTACACATTTTAGAGAGAAAAAGTAAGAAAAAAAAAATAGAGAAAAAAAATTTCACAGAATATGTGATTGAAAATGAATAGTTATAACAATGGCGTTGCAAGCCGGATCAAAATTAATTAGAAATTTTTTAAATATAACATATATTAAAAAAATTATAGTATAAAATATTATAAAATATTTTGATGACAAAAACATATTATAATAATAATTATTTTTTATATGTCCTTCTCACCGGGTCAGGAACTTCCTAAGTGAGGATTCGAACCGTGGTCATTCCCACAGGAGCCCCCCATCGTAACCAACATATTATAATCCGACGGACTATTATAATAATTGTATTATATCATAACCGATAATAATTGGTTACAGCAACCTTCTATGAGACTTCATGTTTGAAAATGTTACACGATGTCTTTTTCTTTTAATTTTTACGAAAATTTCTTGCTCAATGTATGTCATCAAATTCATGGGACAAACAATGGTGAGCGATCGAAGAAGCGTCCATGGATGTGAGACGACATGTCACCTCCCAGATCCAGAATATTGGAAAGCGGGAGAATGACTCAGCCAACCGCATCTTACGGAATACCGAAGTAACCCGCAATGTGTTAAAGTTGTCTAGAGACGAGTGGTGCATACTACAATCAAGTCTCCTAGGGTCAAGAACTTATATATCTCAATCATTCAATCATGTAGCAATAACATAGAACATTACAGAATTAGCTGTAAGACGTCCCTAACGCCGCATCAAAATATTCTAGAGATCTAGCAATACAAAAGGATATGCCAGATACACAATCAACAGTATATTTGACAGTGAATCAGCTACGGTCTGAGTATAAATACAGTCATGTAGGAAACTAGTGTCCAGATTTGCCGGCTAACATGTGTCGGCTGGCTAAATGCCCAAAAGAATATAGTTTATAAAAGACGAGTAGTAAAACAAGAAACCCACTCGTGACCCTCAGCAGCCATCCTTTTGGTGCGTTCCATCGGTGAGGGAGAAGTAAGCTTGATCTGTAATGCCCCGCTCCTAGTGGGTTACTTATGGAACACTTGTTACTTTGACTCTGTTGAGAATCGAGTCTCGGAAAAACCTTACCGCCAAAATCAACATGGATGAAATGCAATGAACCCTTCAAACTGATGGAACAACTTCTGTCGAAATGAGTTCAAGAGTTTTCGTTGGTTGTTTTGCTGCTTTGTTTTGTGTTGCTTTGTATTTTTTTTTTGCTTTCGATGACTTGGTTTTCATGATTCGCTTTTCCGCTTGTGCATTCTTTTCGAATCGTAAGAGAAAGAGATCGAACGATGCTAACCAAGTATTGTTACAATTTTAGGACACATAACCAAGGAGTGATCGTTGCGTAAGGCTTCCCCCATCCTCTCGTTGATTCAATCGGTGAGTGGCTTTGGCCTTTCGATGAATCCTTTAGTCTGCACGCCTAAATAAAAGAATCTCTAGTCCACTCAAATGACTGTCCCTATGCTCAATTTGATACCCCAGTAACAAGATAAGTTAATGAACATGATTCACTTGTTAACGTAGAATTTGCTACTACTTATTGCATGATATGGAATTATAATATTTGAATCTTAGAATAATCACTGCAAATTATTCGAGATATTGATGCACGTTACTTATCTTATGCTGCGCATTGAACCTATTGAAAACCTTTATGATTTGAATTGATCGATATTGAACTTATTGAAGAGTCACGGCTCTATCGAAAAGAAGATAGTCCACATAAAAGCTTTTTGTTCAACTGTTACAATAGAAATGATTAATTGATAGAACACATTCATTGTATCGGTCTTTGGATAATTTGTGCACATGGTTAGTCTCTCGAGCAGTTCATGGGGGCACTGGGGATCGTTCGGCCTGGAAGAGATAATCGAAACACCCTGAGGCTTATAGTCCTCGCGATTAGGGGGGTGTCATGTCTAATAGTTAGCCTGGGTTTATAGTCCCAGCTGCTATTCATAGATTTTTTTCATGGACCATCATGTAGTTATGGCGCATTCTAGGTTTACCTTCTTGCATACCTAATACTTAATGCCAAGATTGATTCATAAGTTTATTCATATATGCAAATTATGGCTAACTTGTGTGTCTACTGCAGAGATAATCGTTCGGCCGTTGGTAAGAATTATCATATGCATGGTTCAATTTATCATTTATATTTTTTTGCAAGAATTGTTAAAAAGAAACTAGACAACCAGAAAAATTACCTAATAATGTTAACTTCACATGTTTACTTAGTATGAATTTCTAGGTGAGTTTGGCCACGGTCGCTCACCAGTACAGGTTGTAGTACTGACCCATGTTTGTGGATAAATCTCCAGGTTCTGGTAGCGAGAGCTTGGCGATCATTTTGAACTAGTACTAGCGCATCCATCCAATGGAACCGTGCTCGTGCTGCTTCCTTAGCTTTCATCTCCCGTGTGCGAGCTCTTCTTTTGCTAGTTATTTTGATTTTTGGTCCTACTACAAGGACATGATGTATGAACGTTGTGGCTAGTTTTGGGTTGGTAAAAAGGGATGTAGCTATCTATGGCATATTTTGTAATCAGCCAAGCAAGTACTTTGTAATCCAATCTTCAAGTATTCAATAAATAAAGTATTTTGTGTTCCTATCAAATGTGTTCAACTTTGGTTCTATGCATTTTGAATCATGTACCTCTATATATGTATATTTTTGTCTAACTTGTGTCTTATGTAAGTACTATGCCTGGTGCAAGTGTAACTTAGATTTGTACGGCATCGCGCCCAAGCAAGGACGATCGGTTCCGTAGGGACCAAGCAAGGACGATCGGCCCTTACGGGACCGGGGCATGACATGTGGTATCAGAGCACGGCTTTACGTCCTTGGCCTCTTCAAATATCGTTTTCAAAAATTATATAAGTTTTCAAGCGATTTCAAAAGTCTCGGATTTCAAAAATGGTTATGAATCTATATAAGTAAATCGAAGGTGTTAATGTCCCACTCTTGAAAAGTATGAAATCCCAACGTCCTATACAATAAGCCCATAATACGTTATAAGACTGATGCAAGCTACTCTCTTTTGTAGCATGATGACCAAACCAAGTAACCAAGGGACATCGCACGCAGCGAGCGTGAACGATGACCAAATTGATAGGCTGATTGCTATGTTCGAAAATCAGAATGGTCGACATGAGGCCCAATAGGAAAGGTTTGAAGCTCAGCAGCAACGGGCTGATGCTAGAGCCTTGGTACAACAACAACAGCTTGACACTCTGACTCAAATAGTAACAATACTGGTGGCCAACTATGGTGCATCACGAACCGCCACAATACCTGTGGCAGACGTACCCCCTCCTCGAGAAGCTGGCCTAGCAGAAGCAGATGAACCTCCGCAAGCGGACATGAAGTCAACCTTTAAAGGCGCCAAGTTCCTGAAGTTGAACCCTCCAGAGTTTGAAGGCTGGGCCACGCTGGATAAGGTGATGGACTGGGTCGCCAAGTTGGAGGGCTTGTTTGAGTTTGTTGGGATACCTACGAATAAGAGGGTGGCGTGGGCAGCTATACAGCTGCGATTACGTACACACGATTAGTGAAAAATCAAGAAGCTAGATCTTGCCATAAGACGCAGAGACGACAAAATTACTTGGGGGATATTCAAGAATGCATTTGGAACAGTACCTCCCTCCAGCCATCAGACAAAGAATTGAAGATAAATTTACCAAACTTAAGCAAGGGAGCATGTCCGTCGAAGACTATGAGTCAGATTCTCCAAGCTTGCTAAGTTTGCTAACGAAATAACTTCTAACGAGAGGACCCGTATGTACCGATTCACCAGAGGCTTGAATGATAAACTTAGAAAGGATGTGATGAACCGGGAGTGTACTTCATACATTAAGGCCTTTGAGGCAGCGGTGGAAAATGAGCAGTTCACACCACGAAGTATTCCAGAAAAGGTACCAGCTGCTCGAAACATACCAAAAGATATCACGATGGAGGAAAGAAGACAGAGGGCGAGCAGCACCCTAGACATGAGTGCAGCTATTGTGGAAGACCAGGGCACGTAGTGGAAACTTGTCATATTGCTAGAGGTGAATGTTTCAACTGCGGCCAAAATAGCCATCTTCTGAGAAACTATCCGACCAAGAGGTCTGCATCACGTGACCGCAACGAGAATACCGGATGTGGCCAGGATCAGAATCCCGTGCCAGTCCCAACTCAAGCTAATGGGCGACCTGATCATACGAGAAGGCCTAGAGTTTATCAGTTGAATATTGAGCGTGATGCGAGCAGACACATGTTGGTGAGTCTGATTCCTTTGACCTCATGCTGCCTTGATCTTCGACTCCTTGATCTCTTAAGTTTCGAGGACAAAATTTTTTCACAGTGGGGTATTATGTAATTCATCGCTCCTAGCGGGTTACTTATGGAACACTTGTTACTTTGACTCGTTTGAGAATCGAGTCTCGGGAAAACCTTACCGCCAAAATCAATACGGACAAAATACAATGAACCCTTCAAACTGAAGGAATGACTTCTATTAAAATGAGTCCAAGAGTTTTCGTTGGTTGTTTTTCTGCTTGTTTTTGTGTTGCTTTATGTTTTGCCTTGCTTTCGATGACTTGGTTTTCATGATTTGCTTTCCTGCTTGCGCATTCTTTTTGAATTATAAGAGAAAGAGATCGAACGATGCTAACCAAGTGTTGTTGTAATTTTAGGATGCATAACTGTCACACTCGTTCAAATTTGGTATTTCTTGAATTTGTGATATTTAAAATTTTCCCTGTAGATGTATTTATGTTGTATTTACATGTAGGTTCTTGTTAATTATGTTGTATTTATTTAATTATATTCCTGTTTATTGTGGGAGACTGTCCGAGACCAGTAGTGAACATCTTGATAATTGCCATAGACCAGTGCTAGGACCCGTATATAGGATGTATACCAGATCCGGTTCACTCTTGGAACCACTAAGCCTATTTGGATGGTCGAGATTGGTTGGAGAGTGTCAAGACTTAATCCTAGGGCTAACCGTGTTTCTCCACTTGGTATAAATATGTGATTTTCTCTCTCCTCTAGCATTCTTTTTCATTACCACTTCCTTTATTCTTTCTTCTTCCTCCTTCCCTCAAGAACCCCCAACCGAAGCCCTAGCCCTAGACTTGGTTCTAGGAAGAGGTTTGTTAGTCCACCAAGACAAGTACTGTCACGCCCCAGTCCCAAAATACGTAGGACTAGGAATACGTAACACGCCAGCCGTATGTATACGAACTCCAATATATGGAAACCATATACACACGTACGCTGTACATGAATATCCAATCCACAGTGGCAATATATGTCATAACAAGTCACACGCAGTTCTATATCTCATCCATAGCACAAATAATAGAATAATAGAAATCAATAACTGAATATCAAAGAAGCAGTCTCAAATAGTAATCTCAAAGTGTGATAGTCGGGTGGAAACAAATCCACTACAAATCGACTATAATAAACTACTAAAGAGAGAAGAAAATAAACTCTAATATAAGAATAAATGTCTCGAAAAAGAATAGCAACTAGAATCTCTAAACAGCTGCAATGAATCACATATAATCAGAAGGTAAGACCTCCTCAGACTGATAGGTAGCGTCAGGTCCAGGTCTATACTCCTGCGGGTACTCCTGCTCATCTATATCTGGAAAGAGACCAGGTCCTCAGAGGAACGTAACAAGATACATAATAACATGCCAATAAAGTACTGAAAATAAACATCCATTGGGGTCGCCTAACCATCTAAGTGAATGCAGTTTGAGAACAACTTTCCACCAAGTGGGCTATCTGGCTGAAAACTGGGATTGACATGACTCTCTCGGAGAACCAGGGACCTCAAAGGCACGTCGTCTTTTGAACGGCGGAGGCCCGCCAAGTAGTATAGGGGTCATCACCGCCCGTATCTCCAACGGAGCTTCCGGGTTACAGAAGAAAAGTGTAAAGGAGCCCAAATGCCTTACTTGTTGTTCTCCCCACCCAATGCTCTAAGCATGTCATGTCTATGACACGATAAACCTATAATAACCGCCAGGTCTACTAGCATGCAAAGTTTCTATTGGCAGTTATCCCTATCCGTCGCACGACCTATACGTACCAGTGGCCAGCCGAGTACGCAAGTCCGTGCCCTACATGTGACTCACACTCGTGTAAGAATAGTGCCATGGCCAATGAAACATAAATGCCTCATGAAGATGAGGTAGTCTCATAAAGTAGGTCCAATGCATATACATAAATAAAAATATAGTACGACGACACCGTCGTTGCACCCAAGTTTCCTTGGACGCGCAGTTTATATAGCAGTTAAAATAAATAAACTAAATAAACAGAAAATAAATATGCATGCCTCATATGGAATGTAAATACAGTACAATGGCAAGGTATACTTGCCTGACAAGAAATCTGTAAAGTGTACGCGCCCAAATGTCAAGGACACGGAACCTGGAACTAAGGACTCCAAACAAACGTCTCCGGATGCTGAAATAAACATCACCAACATTTTCGGAATGAGCAAAATAGCTAAAAAGAACATCCCTTTCATCCAATTTGGACACAGGAGCAAAACGATAATTTCGGGTAAAAGTGGGGTCCACGTGTGGCCCACTTTGCACCGAAAAGCGTATCGAGGGTAACAGTCTCTAAATGGAACAAACTATGGGTCAAACAACTCTAAATGTCAATACGAACCCAACGGTATGTCCAAATGTGGATTTCGATGAGCCGAACACAAATTTGTCCAAAAAGTCAACTGTGGGGCCCGCCAATTGGCGATTTGGTCAACCATCTCAGAATTGCGTAAAAATTGGGTCACAGGACCAGCGCGTTACCACGAGTCCAGTGGCGTAAGTTTAGTCGCAATCGGACTAGCGTACAAAAAATACGTGCGAGTTCCACAAAAGTTACGATACGGGGTGTGTCCGCGGATACGGCCTGATTCCGGCGCGCACACGCGTCTGAATCAGTTCCCACAAATTTTTACGTGTCCGGTTACGCTGTGTGCACCGTTCGGTACACTTGGTACACGGTGGGGCGGTCCCGTTTGGCGGGGCGCGCTCCGTTTCACAACTTTTAGAATTCTGGAAAAGGTGGGTTCGCGGAGTTTTGTGACGAATTTAATTCTGTCCACAGCAGCTAATAATCTAGGGTTATTTAACAGAAAATAAACTATGTCAAGTATTCTACACATATCAAAAAAAATTACCGAATTCGGATCTCTGTGGTGGGAGATACGAACTTGGCAACATGGGTGGTCACCACAGTTTTTTGCGATCCAAGAATTTGGTCTGCTCGCGCCAACTTGGACGCTATTTTCGCCTATGGATACACGTTGTTCGAGGTCTGCTATTATACAAATATGGAAGAGGGTTAAGGGGTGATCATATCGGTGAAGACGGAACTGCGTTTGGTTGAGCGAGTCGACGGAAAACTACTCCGGAGCGAAGGTACCTCGTGTGGGAATCTGCAGTGCGCGAGGTCGGGGTCGTCGGGATGGTTTGGACGGCTTGGCTGCTAACTAACGTTGCTTGCTAGCAATTGCTAGCAAGTGGAATGCTTGCTAAGTGGAGTAAAGTTAGTAGTAATATATTATTACTTTATTAATTCTTATTATATTATCTTTTCTTTTCTTTTCTTTTCTTTTCTTTTCCTTTCTTTTTAAATATATATATATACATATATATACATATATATATTTGTATATATATATATATATATATATATATATATATATATATACACACATAAGAAAATTTATAGATTAGGATAATGCACACCATTAGGCTAGCAACTGCTCAAGGGGTCTCCTACATGGAATAAATTCTGAAAAATTTCTGTTGGTCCCATAAGTCCTCTAAGTGCCCGAACACCTAAAATAAAAATTATTAAAAATCTATTTCTCCTATTTAGCCCTAATTACTATAATTTAATTAATAATTAATAAATAAAAATGTATATACGATTTTTAGGAAGGGGTTTTACATTCTACCCAACTTGTAAAAATTTCGTCCTCGAAATTAAAATTAAGCCACGATAGAATGCAATGATGGTATAAGATATAAATTAACAATATAAATTCATACCTTGGTCTGCGAATAGGTTCAGAAAACGCTTGCGCATGTCGTCCTCGCGCTCCCAAGTCGATTCTTCTGGCGCGCCATGCCTCCATGCTACGCGAACCAAGGGAATAGACTGGTTCCTCAACACTTTCTCTCGACGATCAAGGATTACCACGGGTTGCTGTTGGTATGACCAGCTCGGCCCAATGGTGATCTCTGAATGATCGAGAATATGACTGCTGTCTGCCACATATCGCCTGAGCTGCGACACATGGAATACGTCATGTACTCCCTCCAGTGAAGGTGGTAGCGCAAGTCGATATGCCACCTCTCCAACTCTCTCGAGCACGTCAAATGGTCCAATATACCTTGGACTCAACTTGTCGCGCCCTCCGAATCGGATGGTGCCTCTGGTCGGTGATATCCTCAAGAAGACGTGATCGCCCTCTTTGAACTCCAAGGGACGACGATGAAGGTCTGCCCACTACTTCTGCCTGTCTTGCGCTGCTCGCAAGTGTCCCTGAATCTTCTTGACTGTCTCTACGGTGTTGACTACCAACTCGGGTCCCAAAATCTGACGTTCTCCTACGTCACTCCAACACACAGGAGACCTATATTTTTGTCCATACAATGCTTCAAACGGAGCCATCTGAATACTCGCTTGATAGCTATTGTTGTAAGAAAACTCTACAAGATGTAGGTGGTCCTCCCATGATCCTTCGAAGTCTAACATGCAAGCCCTCAACATATCCTTCAAGGTCTGTATAGTACGCTCCGACTGCCCATCTGTCTGCGGGTGGTAAGATGTACTGAACTTCAGACGAGTACCAAGACTCTCTTGCATGCTCCTCCAAAAGTGCGATGTGAAGCGTGAATCTCTGTCCGATACAATGCTGACTGGTATGCCGTGCAATCTCACGATCTGCCTCATATATAAGTCAGCTAAAGCTTCTGTAGACTGACCCACTCTAAAAGGTATAAAATGGGCTGACTTGGTGAGTCGGTCCACTATTATCCACACTGCATCTCTCCCACTTGGACTCTTGGGAAAACCCGTGACGAAGTCCATAGTGATGTGCTCCCACTTCCACTCTGGAATCGGAAGTGGTTACAATAATCCTGCTGTCCTCTGGTGCTCCGCCTTCACTTGTTGACATACCAGACATTTTGCTACAAAGCGAGCTATCTCTCTCTTTATTCCATGCCACCAAAAGTGTTGTCGTAAGTCGCGATACATCTTGGTGCCTCCAGGATGAATAGAATAAATCGAAGTATGAGCCTCTGCCATCAGCTCCTGTCGAATCTCTCCATTTGGAACATAAAGACGATCACCACATCGTAATGTCCCATCCTCATGCATGCGTAATCCGGTCTGCTCTCCGACCTCTGTCCTTTTCTTTAGTCTCTTGAATCTGGCATCTGTAGGCAAGGCTGCCTTAATCCTCTCTATCAATGATGATTGTACTTGCAAGTTGGCTAGTGTCCCATCTGCTCCGGGTAGTATCACTTCAATGCCAAGCTCTTGCAAGTCCTCCAATAGTTTCCTCTGTGCTGTCAAGAAGTAAGCTGCTGGCTTCCGGCTTAACGCGTCTGCTACCACGTTAGCCTTGCCTGGATGATAATGTAGCTCTATCTCGAAATCTTTTATCAACTCGAGCCATCGACGTTGCCTCATATTTAACTCCTTCTGCGTGAAGACATACTTGAGACTTTTGTGGTCTGTATAGATCTTCACTCGTTCTCCATATAAGTAATGTCTCCATAGCTTCAGAGCAAATACAACGGCTGCAAGTTCCAAGTCATGCGTCGGATAATTCTTTTCATGTACTCGTAACTGCCTAGATGTATATGCAATCACCTTGCCATGCTGCATCAATACGCATCCTAAGCCTTTTCCTGATGCGTCACTGTAGATCACATATCCTCCTGATCCTGACGGAATCGTCAATACTGGTGCTGTAGTCAGTCGTTTCTTCAACTCTTCAAATGCGGCTTGACACTCGTCGGTCCATATAAATTCTTGGTCCTTACAAGTCAAACGAGTCATAGGTGCCGCTATCCTTGAGAAGTTTTCCACGAACCATCGATAATATCCTGCAAGTCCAAGGAAACTCCTCACCTCTGCTGCTGATTTAGGAACAGGCCATGTCTCAACTGCTGCGATCTTCTCTGGATCAACAGAGATACCATCTCCTGTAACAACATGTCCAAGAAATGAAACTCTGTCCAAGAAGAACTCATATTTGCTGAGTTTAGCATATAACTGCTCTCCCCTCAAAGTCTCTAGAACAATCCAGAGATGCTCATCGTGCTCCTCGTGGCTCTTCGAATAGACAAGTATATCATCTATGAAGACGACCACGAACTGATCCAAGTACTGGTGGAAGACTCGATTTATCAAGTCCATGAAGATCGCTGGAGCATTGGTCAATCCAAATGGCATGACCAAAAACTCGTAGTGCCCATATCTTGTTCTGAATGCGGTCTTCGGAATGTCCTGCTTCCGTACCTTCACTTGGTGATATCCCGATCTCAAATCTATCTTCGAGAATACCTTAGCTCCACTGAGTTGATCAAATAGGTCATCAATGCGTGGCAATGGATATTTGTTCTTCACTGTCACTGCATTCAAGGCTTTATAGTCAATGCACATACGTACTGACCCATCCTTCTTGGGTACAAATAACACTGGTGCTCCCCAGGGTGATGCACTCGGTCGGATGAAACCTTTCTTCTCTAGCTCCTTTAACTGTGCCTTCAGCTCGTCCATCTCCTTCTTCGCCAGTCTGTAAACATGCGATGCTATAGGTGCTGCTCCGGGTGCTAGTTCAATTGAAAACTCTACGTCTCTGTCTGGGGGTAGTCCTGGCAAATCCTCTGGAAAGACGTCTTGAAATTATGAAATAATAGGATGATAGACAACATCGTCCATTGCGAGCTGCATACCATCAAGGATTTCTGTGGATCCTCGGGCAAACTCAAGTTCAGGCTGGCCTGGTACCTTAAAAAGAATGCTTCCTCCAAAGCAATCGAAGAAAGCATGGTACTTGCTCAGCCAGTCCATTCCAAGCACAATATCAAAAGATGGCATAGGAAGGACTAAGAGTTGGACATTCATCTCTCTTCCACGTATCACTATAGGGCCCGATCTACAAACTCGACTAACTGGTACAACTCCTCCTCCGGTAAGAATTCTAACACAACTAGATAATGGTGTAGAAGCAATGTTGTGTTTGGCAATAAAACTAGATGATATGAATGAGTGGGTGGCTCCCGTATCAAATAATGTCACAGCAAGAAAAGTAAAAGCAAGGGTAATACCTGCTATAACATCCACCTCATGATCCATGTCATCTACCTCCAATGCAAAAGCTCGCCCGTTCCTCTGCAGCTGTCCATGTCAGGTCCTCATATACTGCTCCTCCTGGGTAGGCAGCGGTGGTCCTCTCTGAAATCCTCCTACTGCTGGGGGGCGAGGTGCTCCCGGTCTGGTCATCTGCTGTGCTGGCTTCAGTGCTGGAAGCGCTAGTCTCTGTGCTGGCGGTGGTAGTGTCAATGTCTGCTATTTTGGACAGTCTCTTGCCAAATGCTGTTCGGAACCACATCGTAAACACTGTCCCAACCGGCCTCGATAATCCCTTAAAATGTGTCCGATTTTCCCACAATAATTACATTGGGGTTTCTCCGGAATCTGGTACGGTTTGGCTCTGTGTTGCTGATGCTGCTGTGCCAAGGGACGTCTGATAGGTCCGCCCTGTTGTGTCCTGGCTGGTCCCTGCTGTATCCTTGCTGATCCTTGTTGTGTCCTCAGCTGACCTCCTTTTCCTCTGCTAATGGTTTCCTGAAATCTGGCCTCTGTCAGTAGTTCAGCATAAGAGACTCGGGACTGCGAACTTGTATAATATTGTAGCTCCTGGGTCAGTCCTCGATGAAATCTCTTAGCCTTAGCCAAGTCATTTGGTATCAAAGCAGCGCCATATTTGCTGAGTCAACTAAACTCGGCATCATACTCGTCCACTGTTCGGTTCCCCTGCTCTAAGTGAAGAAACTGATCATACAAGGTGTCCCTGACAGTGTCCGGGAAGTACTTTCCCTCAAAGCACTCCAAGAACTGCTCCCAAGTCTGGTAAGTACCCAACTGGCGCTCCATGGATTCCCACCAGTGATGAGCATTACCCTCTAGAAGCGTCCGTACACCCGTCATCCATAGGTCCGTAGGTAACTGCGATGCCTCCAGTAGCTTCTGCGTGTGAGTGATCCAGTTGGTAGTCTCCTCCGGGTTCTCAGTGCCCTTGTACTGCCTTGGACCCATTTGAACAAAATCCTTTACTGATCCAACCCTAGCTCTAGGTACTGGAGCTAGTGCTTGGGCTGGTACAGTAGCCTGTACAGCCATCCTCTCCAGTGCTGCCAAAAATTCTTGCCTCTGTTCGGCTGCCTGCTGCCTCTGTTCCTGTATCATCATCTGAAAGAATTGAAACATTTGCGCTTGGCCATCTTGCGGTACTGGGACAGGTGGAAGGTTCCCAATAGCTGAAGCGGGAAGATCAGATGAAACTGGAGTGTGAGTCTGTCCATCTGGCCCCGGAAGCCTAGGAATCGTTGGGGTCCCTTCTTGAGTCTGACCATTTACTCCAGAAGTTGTGTCGCCATCGGCGACAGTACATCCATTTTGTAAATCCATCTCTCTGCAGGTGATGTACGAAACGATTAGAAAAAGTACAGGAATCAAACATGATGCAAGTATTAAATAGGAAGGATGAGTTTCAGTCAAGCGTGGATGAGATCCTTATACTCTATTCCTATACGCAGGCTTGTTCGGTACAGTTACGTAACCGAGACAATATATTCTTGACCTGCATGGGCCACCACTAAAAATATATCACGCCCCAGTCCCAAAATACGTAGGACTAGGAATACGTAACACGCCAGCCGTATGTATACGAACTCCAATATATGAAAACCATATACACACGAACGCTGTACATGAATATCCAATCCACAGTGGTAATATATGTTACAACAAGTCACACGCAGTTCTATATCTCATCCACAGTACAAATAATAGAATAATAAAAATCAATAACTGAATATCAAAGAAGCAGTCTCAAATAGTAATCTCAAAGTGTGATAGTCGGGTGGAAACAAATCCACTGCAAATCGACTATAATAAACTACTAAAGAGAGAAGAGAATAAACTTTAATATAAGAATAAATGTCTCAAAAAAGAATAGCAACTAGAATATCTAAACAGCTGCAATGAATCACATATAATCAGAAGGTAAGACCTCCTCAGACTGATAGGTAGCGTCAGGTCCAGGTCCATACTCCTGCGGGTACTCCTGCTCATCTATATCTGGAAAGGTACCAGGTCATCAGAGAGACGTAACAAGATACATAATAATATGCCAATAAAGTACTGAAAATAAATATCCATTGGGGTCGCCTAACCATCTAAGTGAATGCAGTTTGTGAACAACTTTCCACCAAGTGGGCTATCTGGCTGAAAATTGGGATTGGCATGACTCTCTCGGAGAACCAGGGACCTCAAAGGCACGTCGTCTTTTGAACGGCGGAGGCCCTCCAAGTAGTATAGGGGTCATCACCGCCCGTATCTCCAGCGGAGCTTCCGGGTTACAGAAAAAAGTGTAAAGGAGCCCAAATGCCTTACTTGTTGTTCTCCCCACCCAATGCTCTAAGCATGTCATGTCCATGACATGATAAACCTCTAATAACCGCCAGGTCTACTAGCATGCAAAGTTTCTATTGGCAGTTATCCCTATCCGTCGCACGACCTATACGTACCAGTGGCCAACCGAGTACGCAAGTTCGTGTCCTACATGTGACTCACACTCGTGTAAGAATAGTGTCATGGCTAATGAAACATAAATGCCTCATGAAGATGGGGTAGTCTCATAAAGTAGGTCCAATGCATATACATAAATAAAAACATAGTACGACGACACCGTCGTTGCACCCAAGTTTTCTTGGACGCGCAGTTTATATAGCAGTTAAAATAAATAAACTAAATAAACAGAAAATAAACATGCATGCCTCATATGGAATGTAAATACAGTACAATGGCAAGGTATACTTGCCTGGCAAGAAATCTGTAAAGTGTACGCGCCCAAATGTCAAGGACACGGAACCTGGAACTAAGGACTCCAAACAAACGTCTCCGGATGCTGAAATAAACATCACCAACATTTTCGAAATGAGCAAAATAGCTAAAAAGCACATCCCTTTCGTCCAATTTGGACACAGAGGTAAAACGATAATTTCGGATAAAAGTGGGGTCCACGTGTGGCCCACTTTGCACCGAAAAGCGTGCCGAGGGTCAAACAACTCTAAATGTCAATACGAACCCAATGGTATGTCCAAATGTGGATTCCGATAAGCCGAACACAATTTTGTCCAAAAAGTCAACTATGGGGCCCGCCAATTGGCGATTTGGTCAACCATCTCAGAATTGTGTAAAAATTGGGTCACAGGACCAGCGCGTTACCACGAGTCCAGTGGCGCAAGTTTCGTAGCAATCTGACTAGCGTGCAAAAAATACGTGCAAGTTCTACAAAAGTTGTGACCCGGGGTGTGTCCGCGGATACGACCTGATTCCGGCGAGCACACGCGTCCGAATCAGTTCCTACAAATTTTTATGTATCCGGTTACACTGCGTGCACCGTTCGGTACACTTGGTACACGGCGGGGCAGTCCCGTTTGGCGGGGCGCGCTCCGTTTCACAACTTTTAGAATTCTGAAAAAAATAGATTCGCGAAGTTTTGTGACGAATTTAATTCTGTCCACAGCAGCTAATAATCTAGGGTTATTTAACAGAAAATAAACTAGGTCAAGTGTTCTACACATATCAAAAAAAGAATCACCAAATTCGGATCTCTGTGGTAGGAGATACGAACTCGGCAACATGGGTGGTCACCGCAGTTTTCTGCGATCCCAGAATTCGGTCTGCTTGCGCCAACTTGGACGCTATTTTCGCCTATGGGTACACGTTGTTCGAGATCTGTTATTATACAAATATGTAAGAGGGTTAAGGGATGAGCATACCGGTGAAGACAGAACGGCGTTTGGTTGAGCGAGTCGACGGAAAACCACTCCGGAGCGAAGGTACCTCGAAGGTACCTTGTAATGCACAACGTTAGGCTAGCAACAGCTCAAGGGATCTCCTACATGGAATAAATTCCGAAAAATTCCTGATGGTCCCACAAGTCCTCTAAGTGCCCGAACACCTAACATAAAAATTATTAAAAATCTATTTCTCCTATTTAGGCCTAATTACTACAATTAAATTATTAATTAATAAAAAAATAATAAATACGGTTTTTAGAAATAGGGGTTTTACATTCTACCCAACTTACAAAAATTTCGTCCTCGAAATTGACACTAACCCATATTCATAATGATAACTATAACTATTACACTACATTGGTATCTAGTAGGACTCCTAAAACTCATGGTCTGCCATTCTAACACTTTCTCATCTATTGTCCATACACTATTCTATCATCCTCTAACTTGTCTACACTACCCAACTTACAAGAATTCTACTAGTGGTCACCTTCTTTGAAACTATTGTCTAGATTGTAAGGCAAATATATTTATTGGGTCGAGAATCTTGGGATACCTATCTAGAATCTCATAACTATGACTTTTTCCATAACCGTCAAGTATCATAGTCTAATACTGCCTCGCCACCTGGCCAGTATGGCTGCAAGTAATTCGACTACTCTACCATAATCGTCTGGCGGCAACTGTCGCTACCTTGCCAGCGATTTGTCATAGTCATCAGTTCGTGACAAGTGCCTTCAACTCTTTCCTAGGCATAGTCTAAGTTTTAGGGAACACTTAAGGTCTTGACTAACTATTAGGGGTATGATCTAGCTCAAATGATCTAACAATTTCTACTAGGCTACATGGTGCTACTTAAGGGTTAAACTACTAAAGAATACAGATATTGCTATAGTGCATATATATATTAAGAACTTATCCTTAGTTATCAAGCATTACTAGCACATTTATGTCTAACTAACAAAATAGGGATGAGGTTGACGTAAATCAACAATTCATAATGGCACGAAAGATATGACTATGATAGAAAGAGTTACGCACGAGATAAGGAATGAATATAAAAGGAGGAGATGAGTCACCCAAGAGGGCGAGATAAGGATAGGGGAAAAAATACTACTACTGCTACTCACGTCATCCATTGGCATCGCGTGTATGCCACCTGGGTAAAATATACCTACATCCTCATAGCTGCTAAACTACCATATATAGTTCTACATCTATTTATACATCTAAGATCTTGTGTCACAATGGGGTTATGAGTATGCAAAGACAATTATAACTAAAAGGTCGTACCTGTATCTACGGCTTCATGTGTCTGCTCTCCCATACTTGTCATAATGAGTGCTTGGCCTTGTCCTTGGTTGTTCAACTGGGGCCTAGTCCCCTCCATTTGTGCAGACTGTAGAAGCAGTGGTGGGTCCCTTTGGTCTTCTATACTTGAGGGTGTATGCGGTGTTCCTGATTTTAATGCCATAGACCCCGGGTTCTGCTGAGGACATTCTCGAGCTTGATGGTGACTTGATCCACATACCATGCACAACCCCAATCGACGACGACAATCTCTATGAATATGACCTGGTATACCACAAAAGTTACAAGTACGATGCCCCTGGGTTGGATATGGTGCAGCACTATCTGATTGCTGGCGTGTCAAAGGGTGTCGAATGGGTCCTCCTTGCTGTATCCTTACTGGTCCTTGGTGACTTCTCTGTTGAATTCCGTTTCCCTTGCTGATGGCCTCCTGGATCCTGGCCTCTGTCAATAGCTCGGCATAAGAGATCCGGGACTGGGAGCTAGTGTAGTGCTGGAGCTCCTGAGTCAGCCCGCGGTGAAACCTCTTAGCCTTCTCCAAGTCATTAGGTATTAGGACTGTGCCATACTTACTGAGACGGCTAAACTCTGCGTCATACTCATCAACCGTCTTGTCTCCTTGTTCTAGATGGAGGAACTGATCGTACAATGCGTCCCTTACTGTATCCGGGAAGTACTTTCTCCCAAAGCATTCCAAGAATTGTTCCCAAGTCTGTCGCGTACCTAACTGGCGCTCCATTGATTCCCACCAGTGATGCGCGTTGCCTTCTAACTGAGTCCTCACGCCTATCATCCATAGGTCAGAAGGTAATTGTGATGCCTCTAACAACTTCTTGGTATTGGCAATCCAGTTTGTGGTCTCCTCTGGACTTTCATTGCCCTTATATGGCTTAGGGCCCATCTGCACAAAGTCCTTGACTGAACCGACCCGAGCTTGTGGTACTGAAGCTAGTGCTTGGGTTGGTACAGGGGCTAGTGCAGCCATTCTCTCAAGTGCTGCCAGAAACTCTAGCCTTTGCTCTGCTGTTTGCTGCCTCTGCTCGGCTGCCTGCTGCCTTTGTTCCTGTATTATCATCTGGAAGAATTGGAACAGCTGTGTCTGGCCATCCTGCGGTGCTAGTGGAGCTGGAAATGTCCCATTAGGTATCGTGGAAGGAGTTGATGGGATTTGACTGTTAGTCAGTCCATCCGGTCCGGGAAGAAGAGGTATCGTTGAGGTCACTCCGGGTGATTGGTCGTCGTCCCCTGGAGGCGTGTTGTCCCCGGTGGCGGCATGCCCGTTATTCAAATTCATCTCTCTGCAAGAGATGGACGAAGGATTAAGAAGAGTACATGAATCAAGCAGGATGCAAGAACTTAAGTAGGACATGTTGGAAGGAAGGTAAGTTATAATCAAGTGTGGATGAGATCTATAATTCTAATCCTAGGTGCAGGCCCGCTCGGTACAGTTACGTAACCGAAACGGCTAACTTGACTTGCATGGGCCACCACAAAAATATGTCACGCCCCAGTCCCAAATACGTAGGACTAGGAACACGTAAGCATGCCAGCCGCATGGATATGGCAACTCCAATATATGGAAACCATAACCCATACGTACGCTGTAATATGAATATAAACTCACATGTGGTATGTATAATGTCACAAGTCACAGATATGCTAATCTCATCCACACAACAAGTCATAGAAAAAAAATACTAAACTAGAATAAGGAGTCTGAAATATCTAAAGTAATAGTCGGGTGGAGACAAATCCACTACCAATGACTATATCCAAAACTAAAATGAGAGAGGAGTATAAAATCTCCAATATAAAATAATATGAAGACAGAAGTGTATCAGCTAAAAGAATACATCGCCAGATAATCAACGATGCTCAGAAGGTAAGACCTCCTCGACAGAAAAGAATGCGTCAGGTCCAGGCCCGTACTCCTGCAAATACTCAAGAGCAGATACACCTGGCAGGGGACCAGGTCCTCAGAGGGACGTAACAAGATACACAAAACACATGCCAATTTGAATACAGTGAACATGCATATAATTTGAAAATAAATAAGTACGCTGTACACGACCATCTATATGAATGCAAATGAGGACAACTTTTTGACGTATGGGCAAGGGTAGTCTACTCGATCTAAGCCTCACAACTCATGCACTCGTCCATGAACATCAGAAATCGACATACCTCTGGGGTAGCGACCAGCGCGACTCTACAGAAATCGACATACCTCTGGGGTAGCGACCAGCGCGACACATGCCCGTAGTGCGAGCTATATACTACGATTTACCAGAGTGGTTAAAAGCCCATACGCCTAATGATTGTCCTCTATGATACTAGGTGCCATGTGTGTGTCAACATATCTAATACATAGTAATGACTGAAGAAAAACTACACATGCAAGAACTATACAGAAATGAAATAAATGAACAGAAATATAAATAGCATGCAAGGTACTGTAAACAATTTGGCAAGGTATCTTGCCTGGAAAGAAGCTGCAAAATATAGTGTCCCAATGTCAACACCAAGAGTCAGAAGCTACGGCCTCAGAATGAACGTCTCCGGATGCTGAAATAAACATCACCAACGTTCCCAGAATGAGCAAAATAGCTAAAAAACACATTCCTTTCGTCCAATTTGGATACAGGGGCAAAACGGTAATTTCGGGCAAAAGTGGGGTCCACGTGTGGCCCACTTTGCACCGAAAAGCGTGCCAAGGGTAACAGTCTTTAAATGGGACAAACTATGGGTCAACAACTCTAAGTGTCATTACGAACCCAACGGTATGTCCAAATGTGGATTCCGATGGGCCGAACACAATTTGGTCCAAAAAGTCAACTGTGGGGCCCGCCAATTGGCGATCTGGTCAACCGTCTCAGAAATGCGTGAAAATTGGGTCACAGGACCAGCGCGTTACCACGAGTCCAGTGGCGCAAGTTTCGTCGTAATCTGACAAGCGTGCACAAAATACTCGCGAGTTCCACAAAAGTGGCGACACGAAATGTGTCCGCGGATACGGTCTGATTCCGGCGCGCACACTTGTCCGAATCAGTCCCCACGAATTTTCACGTGTCCCGTTATGCTGCGTGCACCATTCGGTACACTTGGCACACGGCGGGGAGGTCCCGTTTGGCGGGGCGCGCTCCGTTCTCCAACCTTTAGAAAACCGGAAAAAGTGGGTGCGCACAGTTTTGTGACGAACATAACTATGTCCACAGCAACTATTAGCCTAGGGTTATTATACAGAAAATAAACTAGATCATGTAATCTACAGGTATCAAAAAGAATCACCGAATTCGGATCTCTGTGGTGGGAGATACGAACTCGGCAATATGGGTGGTCAATCTGGAATTCTGCGATTGCAGAATTCTGTCTGCTCGTGCTGACTTGGGCGCTGTTTTTCACCTAGGGGCACACGTTTTTCGAGGTTGACTATAAAACAAATATTGGAGAGGGTTGAGGGAAGATCATACCTATGAAAACGGAACAGCGTTTGGTCGAGCGAGTCAACGGGAAATCACGCCGGAGCGAAGGTGCCTCGAGTGGGAGACTGCAGTTCGCGATGTCGGCGTCGACGGGATGGTTGGATGGCTTGGTGGGGCTTCTCTGGCTGCGGTGACGGCTCTAGATGGGAAGAGGAGGTCTGGAAATTAGATTAGAGTTTTTGGGAGCTAACTTTATATATATATTTATATATATATATTAGGAAAAGAGAGAGAGAGAGATGGAGGGTCCCGGCCGCGTGAAGCTAAAGGCTAGCGGGTCTTGGCAATTGGCCGGTCTTAAGCAATTGGCCTTATGCAAGTTGCTGACGGTTGGTCTTCAGCAAGTATGCTGAAGGAAGCATAATCAATTGCTAAGGAATGCTAATAGGGATTGATTTGTTATTATTATTACTATATTATTATTATATTATTATTATTTAATACTTCTTATTAAATAATACTTTTCTTAATCTATTCTTTTCTTAATATATATATACATATATATATATATATATATATTTGTGTATACATATATATTATATATATTCTCATAAGAAAATTTATAGATTAGGGTAATGCACAACGTTAGGCTAGCAACAGCTCAAGGGATCTCCTACATGGAATAAATTCCGAAAAATTCCTGATGGTCCCACAAGTCCTCTAAGTGCCCGAACACCTAACATAAAAATTATTAAAAATCTATTTCTCCTATTTAGGCCTAATTACTACAATTAAATTATTAATTAATAAAAAAATAATAAATACGGTTTTTAGAAATAGGGGTTTTACATTCTACCCAACTTACAAAAATTTCGTCCTCGAAATTGACACTAACCCATATTCATAATGATAACTATAACTATTACACTACATTGGTATCTAGTAGGACTCCTAAAACTCATGGTCTGCCATTCTAACACTTTCTCATCTATTGTCCATACACTATTCTATCATCCTCTAACTTGTCTACACTACCCAACTTACAAGAATTCTACTAGTGGTCACCTTCTTTGAAACTATTGTCTAGATTGTAAGGCAAATATATTTATTGGGTCGAGAATCTTGGGATACCTATCTAGAATCTCATAACTATGACTTTTTCCATAACCGTCAAGTATCATAGTCTAATACTGCCTCGCCACCTGGCCAGTATGGCTGCAAGTAATTCGACTACTCTACCATAATCGTCTGGCGGCAACTGTCGCTACCTTGCCAGCGATTTGTCATAGTCATCAGTTCGTGACAAGTGCCTTCAACTCTTTCCTAGGCATAGTCTAAGTTTTAGGGAACACTTAAGGTCTTGACTAACTATTAGGGGTATGATCTAGCTCAAATGATCTAACAATTTCTACTAGGCTACATGGTGCTACTTAAGGGTTAAACTACTAAAGAATACAGATATTGCTATAGTGCATATATATATTAAGAACTTATCCTTAGTTATCAAGCATTACTAGCACATTTATGTCTAACTAACAAAATAGGGATGAGGTTGACGTAAATCAACAATTCATAATGGCACGAAAGATATGACTATGATAGAAAGAGTTACGCACGAGATAAGGAATGAATATAAAAGGAGGAGATGAGTCACCCAAGAGGGCGAGATAAGGATAGGGGAAAAAATACTACTACTGCTACTCACGTCATCCATTGGCATCGCGTGTATGCCACCTGGGTAAAATATACCTACATCCTCATAGCTGCTAAACTACCATATATAGTTCTACATCTATTTATACATCTAAGATCTTGTGTCACAATGGGGTTATGAGTATGCAAAGACAATTATAACTAAAAGGTCGTACCTGTATCTACGGCTTCATGTGTCTGCTCTCCCATACTTGTCATAATGAGTGCTTGGCCTTGTCCTTGGTTGTTCAACTGGGGCCTAGTCCCCTCCATTTGTGCAGACTGTAGAAGCAGTGGTGGGTCCCTTTGGTCTTCTATACTTGAGGGTGTATGCGGTGTTCCTGATTTTAATGCCATAGACCCCGGGTTCTGCTGAGGACATTCTCGAGCTTGATGGTGACTTGATCCACATACCATGCACAACCCCAATCGACGACGACAATCTCTATGAATATGACCTGGTATACCACAAAAGTTACAAGTACGATGCCCCTGGGTTGGATATGGTGCAGCACTATCTGATTGCTGGCGTGTCAAAGGGTGTCGAATGGGTCCTCCTTGCTGTATCCTTACTGGTCCTTGGTGACTTCTCTGTTGAATTCCGTTTCCCTTGCTGATGGCCTCCTGGATCCTGGCCTCTGTCAATAGCTCGGCATAAGAGATCCGGGACTGGGAGCTAGTGTAGTGCTGGAGCTCCTGAGTCAGCCCGCGGTGAAACCTCTTAGCCTTCTCCAAGTCATTAGGTATTAGGACTGTGCCATACTTACTGAGACGGCTAAACTCTGCGTCATACTCATCAACCGTCTTGTCTCCTTGTTCTAGATGGAGGAACTGATCGTACAATGCGTCCCTTACTGTATCCGGGAAGTACTTTCTCCCAAAGCATTCCAAGAATTGTTCCCAAGTCTGTCGCGTACCTAACTGGCGCTCCATTGATTCCCACCAGTGATGCGCGTTGCCTTCTAACTGAGTCCTCACGCCTATCATCCATAGGTCAGAAGGTAATTGTGATGCCTCTAACAACTTCTTGGTATTGGCAATCCAGTTTGTGGTCTCCTCTGGACTTTCATTGCCCTTATATGGCTTAGGGCCCATCTGCACAAAGTCCTTGACTGAACCGACCCGAGCTTGTGGTACTGAAGCTAGTGCTTGGGTTGGTACAGGGGCTAGTGCAGCCATTCTCTCAAGTGCTGCCAGAAACTCTAGCCTTTGCTCTGCTGTTTGCTGCCTCTGCTCGGCTGCCTGCTGCCTTTGTTCCTGTATTATCATCTGGAAGAATTGGAACAGCTGTGTCTGGCCATCCTGCGGTGCTAGTGGAGCTGGAAATGTCCCATTAGGTATCGTGGAAGGAGTTGATGGGATTTGACTGTTAGTCAGTCCATCCGGTCCGGGAAGAAGAGGTATCGTTGAGGTCACTCCGGGTGATTGGTCGTCGTCCCCTGGAGGCGTGTTGTCCCCGGTGGCGGCATGCCCGTTATTCAAATTCATCTCTCTGCAAGAGATGGACGAAGGATTAAGAAGAGTACATGAATCAAGCAGGATGCAAGAACTTAAGTAGGACATGTTGGAAGGAAGGTAAGTTATAATCAAGTGTGGATGAGATCTATAATTCTAATCCTAGGTGCAGGCCCGCTCGGTACAGTTACGTAACCGAAACGGCTAACTTGACTTGCATGGGCCACCACAAAAATATGTCACGCCCCAGTCCCAAATACGTAGGACTAGGAACACGTAAGCATGCCAGCCGCATGGATATGGCAACTCCAATATATGGAAACCATAACCCATACGTACGCTGTAATATGAATATAAACTCACATGTGGTATGTATAATGTCACAAGTCACAGATATGCTAATCTCATCCACACAACAAGTCATAGAAAAAAAATACTAAACTAGAATAAGGAGTCTGAAATATCTAAAGTAATAGTCGGGTGGAGACAAATCCACTACCAATGACTATATCCAAAACTAAAATGAGAGAGGAGTATAAAATCTCCAATATAAAATAATATGAAGACAGAAGTGTATCAGCTAAAAGAATACATCGCCAGATAATCAACGATGCTCAGAAGGTAAGACCTCCTCGACAGAAAAGAATGCGTCAGGTCCAGGCCCGTACTCCTGCAAATACTCAAGAGCAGATACACCTGGCAGGGGACCAGGTCCTCAGAGGGACGTAACAAGATACACAAAACACATGCCAATTTGAATACAGTGAACATGCATATAATTTGAAAATAAATAAGTACGCTGTACACGACCATCTATATGAATGCAAATGAGGACAACTTTTTGACGTATGGGCAAGGGTAGTCTACTCGATCTAAGCCTCACAACTCATGCACTCGTCCATGAACATCAGAAATCGACATACCTCTGGGGTAGCGACCAGCGCGACTCTACAGAAATCGACATACCTCTGGGGTAGCGACCAGCGCGACACATGCCCGTAGTGCGAGCTATATACTACGATTTACCAGAGTGGTTAAAAGCCCATACGCCTAATGATTGTCCTCTATGATACTAGGTGCCATGTGTGTGTCAACATATCTAATACATAGTAATGACTGGAGAAAAACTACACATGCAAGAACTATACAGAAATGAAATAAATGAACAGAAATATAAATAGCATGCAAGGTACTGTAAACAATTTGGCAAGGTATCTTGCCTGGAAAGAAGCTGCAAAATATAGTGTCCCAATGTCAACACCAAGAGTCAGAAGCTACGGCCTCAGAATGAACGTCTCCGGATGCTGAAATAAACATCACCAACGTTCCCAGAATGAGCAAAATAGCTAAAAAACACATTCCTTTCGTCCAATTTGGATACAGGGGCAAAACGGTAATTTCGGGCAAAAGTGGGGTCCACGTGTGGCCCACTTTGCACCGAAAAGCGTGCCAAGGGTAACAGTCTTTAAATGGGACAAACTATGGGTCAACAACTCTAAGTGTCATTACGAACCCAACGGTATGTCCAAATGTGGATTCCGATGGGCCGAACACAATTTGGTCCAAAAAGTCAACTGTGGGGCCCGCCAATTGGCGATCTGGTCAACCGTCTCAGAAATGCGTGAAAATTGGGTCACAGGACCAGCGCGTTACCACGAGTCCAGTGGCGCAAGTTTCGTCGTAATCTGACAAGCGTGCACAAAATACTCGCGAGTTCCACAAAAGTGGCGACACGAAATGTGTCCGCGGATACGGTCTGATTCCGGCGCGCACACTTGTCCGAATCAGTCCCCACGAATTTTCACGTGTCCCGTTATGCTGCGTGCACCATTCGGTACACTTGGCACACGGCGGGGAGGTCCCGTTTGGCGGGGCGCGCTCCGTTCTCCAACCTTTAGAAAACCGGAAAAAGTGGGTGCGCACAGTTTTGTGACGAACATAACTATGTCCACAGCAACTATTAGCCTAGGGTTATTATACAGAAAATAAACTAGATCATGTAATCTACAGGTATCAAAAAGAATCACCGAATTCGGATCTCTGTGGTGGGAGATACGAACTCGGCAATATGGGTGGTCAATCTGGAATTCTGCGATTGCAGAATTCTGTCTGCTCGTGCTGACTTGGGCGCTGTTTTTCACCTAGGGGCACACGTTTTTCGAGGTTGACTATAAAACAAATATTGGAGAGGGTTGAGGGAAGATCATACCTATGAAAACGGAACAGCGTTTGGTCGAGCGAGTCAACGGGAAATCACGCCGGAGCGAAGGTGCCTCGAGTGGGAGACTGCAGTTCGCGATGTCGGCGTCGACGGGATGGTTGGATGGCTTGGTGGGGCTTCTCTGGCTGCGGTGACGGCTCTAGATGGGAAGAGGAGGTCTGGAAATTAGATTAGAGTTTTTGGGAGCTAACTTTATATATATATTTATATATATATATTAGGAAAAGAGAGAGAGAGAGATGGAGGGTCCCGGCCGCGTGAAGCTAAAGGCTAGCGGGTCTTGGCAATTGGCCGGTCTTAAGCAATTGGCCTTATGCAAGTTGCTGACAGTTGGTCTTCAGCAAGTATGCTGAAGGAAGCATAATCAATTGCTAAGGAATGCTAATAGGGATTGATTTGTTATTATTATTACTATATTATTATTATATTATTATTATTTAATACTTCTTATTAAATAATACTTTTCTTAATCTATTCTTTTCTTAATATATATATACATATATATATATATATATATTTGTGTATACATATATATTATATATATTCTCATAAGAAAATTTATAGATTAGGGTAATGCACAACGTTAGGCTAGCAACAGCTCAAGGGGTCTCCTACATGGAATAAATTCCGAAAAATTCCTGATGGTCCCACAAGTCCTCTAAGTGCCCGAACGCCTAACATAAAAATTATTAAAAATCTATTTCTCCTATTTAGGCCTAATTACTACAATTAAATTATTAATTAATAAAAAAAATAATAAATACGGTTTTTAGAAATAGGGGTTTTACACTACTAAAACTTAGTATTTTTGAAAACTAGTTGTTCCTTATGTTAGAGCATTTTGGCTTTTGTTTTACCTGATTTGGACTTAAAATGAAGTCTTTATGAAGAAAATAATTTTCGAGTTTTTGGAGCTTTTTTTGTCATGGCTGAACTTGCTGTCTGGAGAAGACGAAGTTCTCATGCAGCCAGTGCAATATACGACCGAGAATTTCATGCGACATTATCCATATGCGACTGGATTCTTTGTCGCATAGCCAACCAGCATACGTCCATCTTGTTGGACGCATGACTGCTGATTTACACAAGTGCCCTTGAACACCTTGTGTCTTCACTCGCTGAATGAATAAGAAATTCGCTAAGTCCAAAAGACACTCCATGCGGCATCGGACTTCATACGATATCGAACTTATGCGACAAGCAGAGCATGCTGCCACCTTCCTTGGACGCAAGACTCTGAGCCTTGGCGCATCATTGGTGCATCCTTGGTGCATCTTTCTATAGTTTTTTCTTTTCTTTCTGACACACTTTATGACACATCATACTTTATGTCACATCACTCTTTATGTCACTTCACTGACACGCATTTAATGCATGTTAATTCGGCACATGTTCCAAGGAGTGGACTTTGCCTTCACGCTATGCGGCACCGACCCCTATGCGGCACCTGCCTCATGCGGCAAGAAGTCCATGCGGCCTGGAGACCTATGTAGTGCCTCAAATCTCGATCCGACCGGGATGTGCACTACGTAATTGGGCTTGTGGCTAGTCTGTCTGATTCGTAGCTTAGATCTTCGGTATCTTCTTGCCACGGACGAAATGCGATGATCCTTTCCAACTCATGGAAAGGCCTCTATTGAAACGAGTCTAATAGTTTTCGTGTTTGGTTGCTTGGTTTTCTTGATTGCCGCTTTGGGATTTGATTTGGTGTTGCTTTCGATTTGCTTGGTTTTTGCTGCTGGTTTTATCGTTTAGAGCTTTGATTCCTGGGGAGTTCGGCAAGGAAGGATAGGCAAGATTCTAATTGGTGCACGTGCTGTGCAGGTCCGCGTAACTGACGTTTGATCGTCGCTAGGCGGGAATCTTTGTTTCAGCTACCTTTTCCTTAACCAGTGAGTGGTTTGGACCCTTCTTTCCTACTTCTTCACGCCAACATCTTTAATGTTTCAAACGTTCACTCGATGATGCCCGGTTGGACGCCTAGGAAATCCTTTGCCACAATGCATGCCAGCCACTAAGAAAGGAACAGGGGATTTGTAGACTAATATTTCTATATGCTTGCACACCTTATAACTGAGTTTGTTTATAATGGGGATTGGTTGTTGGTGGCGGCCTAGTGCCTCGGACGGAGTTTGGACCTATGGGATATCAAAATCGGAACACCGCGTTGAGAAAATATGAACTGTTGCATGAGATATATATTGCTGCTTAACTTCTTTTGTTTCAATCGAAGCATTGTATGATATATGAATTGTTCATGCATTTGCATGGTCTGGGATAACTTGTGCACAAGGTTTGGCATTTCCTCGAAACGGCTTTCCGGGGCACTGGAACCGTATCGATCCGGAGGGAAATATTTGATTCGTGCTCGTCATGATGCATTGCGGGACCTCCAGCAGGGCTTGCTACCCGGGCTGATAGGGTGCACCTAATGCTTGAAATATGTCCCTAAGGTGTCGATCACACCAATGACCGCATAGAATAGAACACATGCTAATTATTGTCTTGTGCAGATGGTAAGTATACTTGTATTTTGTTGCAGGGAAGGCGTGCATCGGTTGAGTAAGCAATCGATGCACTGGTTGGATTCTATGTTATTTTCATTCCTATCAAAACATGCAACTAATATGAATTGAATTCACTTGCCTCTTTATAGAAGTCATCTTAATGCATGCTCGCCCCTAATAAGCTAGTGTCGATTTAGTCGAGTGGGTTCATCCCGCTCACCAGTACAAGTTGAGTACTGACCCACGTTGTGGGCAACTATTTCAGGCACTCAGGCGGTGCAACGCTAGTGGATAGACGAGAGGCGTTAGGAGCACCTCTATTTTGAAATATAGTTGGAGTCAGATCATTTTGGAGGCTTGGACTTTCAACCTATACAAGGGCGTAATGTATGAACGACGTGGACTATCTGATGGAGCGCGCCCTGCCTTTTGAGTTATCTTTTTGTAATGCAAATCAAGTAGCCGAGAGGCGCATCAATGTAAACTCTATATAAATTACTCTGAATTATCAATGAAAAAGCATATTTCTTCCTGCACTTGTGTTCAAATCTCTGTGACTGTGTTTTATAAATTGTGTTTCAAATGGGTTCCTATAACTGCAAGTTCTTGCCTTGTACGAGCGCAACTCCAGGCTCGTACGGAATCACGCCCCAAGCGAGGATGAATCGGTTCCGTGAAGGATCCAGCGAGGACGATTGACCCTTTCGGGATCGGGGCGTGACATATTGGTATCAGAGCCTAGGCTTTACTTCCATGAGATTTCAAAGATTATATAGGAGTTTGATGCGCCTCTCAATTGAGTTGCGTTCGGCGTCCGCTGCATGAGATGAGTCGCCTATACAATGAGCCCATAGATACAAAAAAAAATCTATCGTTTTTGGAGTGTTAACAAGCTACTCTCTTTTGTAGCCATGGCAAAGAAGAATACTGCAACTGCCAATAGTGCTCAACCCATTCAGAGCGATCCAGCAAGCTCTGGAGAATCCGGAGGAGCGGGTTCAACCGGAATGGCGGAACGGCTTATGCATCTCATGGAGGTGCAGCAACAACAAGCCGTTACGCAACAGGCGCAATTTGCTTCTCAGCAGAAGCAGATGGATACCATGATGCAACTGATTGCATCCTTGGTACCCAACAACGGGACTGCCACAGTGACTCCTGTCACGCCGTCGGCCGTGATGGTAGAAGACGAGTCAGAAGAGACTCAGCCTACAGCAAGGAACTCCTGCCGTGCAGCAGAGTTCACAAAAATGCATCCGCCAACGTTCAATGGACGAGCAGAACCGGACGTGGTGATGGGGTGGATTGCTAAGCTGGAGGGACTTTTCAACCTGGTTGGCATCCGGGGATCCAAGCGAGTTGCTTGTGCATCGGTTCAGCTGGAACTGCGGGCGCATGATTGGTGGGAGGCAACGAAGCAAGGAATTTACGATGCCAATCCCAACTGTAAAATTACATGGGAAATGTTCAAATCTGCCTTCATTGAACAATATATTCCCCGAGCCGTGCGTCAACAAAAGGAAGACGACTTCAGTAATCTGGTGCAAGGAAGTTTGTCTGTTGACGATTACGACTCAGTATTCGCTAAACTGGCTAAGTTTGTAGGGCACTTCTTGCCTAATCAGCAGGCGTGGTGCTATCGATTTCAGAAGGGTTTGAATGACGATTTGCGTAGGGACGTCATCAACCAAAAATGCCAAACATACAGGGAATGTTACGAAGCGGCTCTGAACAGCGAACGGATCTTTGGGCGCCCTCTCCCAAAGGCCGAGGTGCAAACCCCCCGTACCAATAACAATAATCGTCCTCAGGAAACGGGAGGGTCAGGAGCACAAAAGCGCCCGCACACATCAGACAACAGGGGTCCATCTCAGGCACCGCACTGCCATAGGTGCGGCAGATTAGGGCATCGAATTAATGAGTGCCGAGCTAGAGGGTGTTTTAAATGTGGTCGTCTGGACCATAAGCACTTTAACTGCCGGGAGGGCAGGGCAAATCAAAACAACGGGAATCAGAATAGGGGGCCTCCAGCAAGTGATGCCAATGCTGTGCCAGTGAATCCGCGACGCCAAGGTGCTCAAGGCCGAGTCTATGCACTGACTCGGGATGAGGCATCTGTATCCGACACCGTTGTAACAGGTACTCTACTTTACCGAGGATTGCCCGCTAGAGTCTTATTCGATTCAGGTTCTACGCATAGTTTCATATCCGCTGATTTTACTGTTGAGCATAAATTAGCTTCTACTGCTTTAAATATGAACCTTTGCGTAAGTACCCCTTCGGGAGTCGATATGCCCGCCCATGCGATCTGTAGGGATGGTTATATTTGCATCGGAGGAAGGAAGCTTTCCTTAGATGTTATTGTACTAGACATCAAGGATTATGATATTATTCTCGGTATGGACTGGTTGGGTGCTTGCCATGCAACAATCGAGTGCGCGGAGAAGCGAGTCGTATTCCGTCTACCCGGCGAGACAGACTTCTACTATTCGTACAGCGCTGCACCGAAGACGGCAATGGTGATATCAGCAATTTCGGCTAGGCGTATGTTGCATTCGGGCTGTGAAGGGTACTTAGCTTCTGTTCGAGACACCCGACGGGAATGTGTAGATGCAGCTCAGGCTGAAGTCATTGCAGATTTCCTCGACGTGTTCCCAGACGAGCTGCCTGGAATGCCTCCTGATCGTGAGATCGAATTCAGCATTGACACTTTTCCGGATTCGCGACCGATATCAAAGGCACCTTATCGCATGGCCCCAGCAGAGCTTAAGGAACTTAAAGTTCAGTTGCAAGATCTGTTGGACCGAGGATACATTCGTCCAAGCGTTTCTCCGTGGGGTGCTCCGGTGCTGTTCGTGAAAAAGAAGGATGGATCCATGCGGCTGTGTATTGACTACCGAGAGCTGAATAAAGCGACCGTACGGAATCAGTACCCATTGCCAAGAATAGATGACTTGTTTGATTAGTTGCAAGGTGCAAGAGTTTTCTCTAAAGTTGATCTCAGGTCACGGTATCACCAGTTGAAAATCAAATCAGAGGATATTCAAAAATCTGCTTTCAGAACCCGTTACGGACACTATAAGTTCCTCGTGATGTCGTTCGGTTTGACGAACGCCCCTGCAGCTTTCATGGATCTGATGAACCGCGTGTTTCGGTCGTTTATGGATAAGTTTGTAGTCGTGTTCATAGACGACATACTAATCTATTCCAAGAACGAGGCAGAGCACAAGGAACACCTGAAGATCGTGCTGCAGACATTACGAGACCATCAGTTGTTCGCTAAGCTCAGCAAGTGTGAGTTCTGGTTGAACAGCGTGGCGTTCCTTGGTCATGTCATCTCGGCCGAAGGCGTCGCCGTAGACCCGAAGAAAATAGAAGCGGTGGTGGATTGGAAACAACCTACGTCAGCCAGCGAAGTTCGAAGCTTTCTGGGCCTTGTGGGATACTACCGTAGGTTCGTGAAGGATTTTTCTAAACTGGCCTCGCCGATGACTCGCCTTACTCAGAAAGGGATTGCATACGAATGGGGCGATGACTGCGAAGCCAGCTTTCGGGAACTTAAGCGGCATCTTGTTTCAGCTCCGATTCTTGCACTTCCAGATAGGGTAGAAGAGTTTCAGATATACAGCGACGCTTCAGGACTCGGCTTAGGGTGTGTGCTCATGCAGAGGGACAAGGTAATATCGTATGCCTCCAGGCAACTGAAGCCGCACGAGAAAAACTACCCGACGCATGATCTGGAATTGGCGGCAATTGTGTTTGCTCTGAAGTTGTGGAGGCATTATCTTTATGGTGTTGCTTGCAAAATCTTTACCGATCATAAGAGCCTCAAGTACCTATTCACCCAGCGGGAATTGAACCTCCGGCAGTGGCGTTGGCTAGAACTGATTAAGGACTATGACCTAACGATCACGTATACACCGGGCAAGGGAAACGTCGTTGCTGATGCTCTGAGTCGGAAGCACGTGGGCTCGTTATCTATAGACAACCGTTTACTTCGAGATCTTGAGGCGATGGGCATCGAATTTCGAGTTCGGCATCAAGGAGTGCAGCTGGCACCACTCCATCTTGAACTGGGTTTACGTGGTAGAATCAAATCAGCTCAGGAGGGCGATCAGTTCTTAGCGAAGGTGCGCAGATTGATCTCGGCGGGGAAGACATCTGACTTTGTGGCAGGCGAAGATGGGGCCTTACAGATGAAAGGAAGGCTATGTATTCCTAGCGACCCAGAACTCCGAAGGGAAATTATGGCGGAAGCACACTACGCGAAGTATTCTTTACATCCGGGGAGCACTAAGATGTACAAGGACTTGCGCGGGACCTTCTGGTGGCACGGTATGAAGCGGGATGTGGCGACCTTTGTGTCACAGTGCATGGCCTGTCAACAGGTTAAAGCTGAACATCAGAGGCCCGGCGGGGAGCTTCAGAACCTCGCTATTCCTGAGTGGAAATGGGACAACATCACTATGGATTTTATTGTGGGATTTCCGAAGACGCCACGGGGGCATGATGCAATTTGGGTCATAGTTGATCGTTTGACCAAATCAGCCCACTTTCTTCCCATAAAAGTTACTTGGAGCGTCGATCGGTTAGCACAAATTTACATAGATGAGATTGTCCGATTACACGGAGTACCTGCCTCAATCGTCTCTGACCGTGACAGACGCTTCTTATCTCATTTCTGGACTAGTCTACAAGCTGCTTTGGGGACCAAGCTACATTTCAGTACCGCATATCACCCGCAGACTGACGGACAGACAGAGAGGACAAATCAGATACTTGAAGATATGTTACGGCTGTGTGCTATTGATTTAAAGACTAGTTGGGACACGCATCTTCCATTGGCAGAGCTTGCGTACAACAACAGCTACCAATCAAGCATCCAGATGGCACCGTACGAAGCACTATATGGGCGAAGGTGTCGATCTCCAATCTGTTGGGACGAAGTCGGCGAGCGGCAGGTACTCGGGCCAGAGCTGGTAGAGCAGGCAGTTGAGAAAGTTCGCTTGATTCGGGAAAGACTCCGCACAGCACAGAGCCGACAGAAAAGTTATGCTGATGCTCATAGAAGGCCTTTGGAATTCTTGGTCGGGGATCATGTCTTCTTGAAAGTGACGCCGATGCGAGGTGTGATGCGTTTCGGCGTGAAGGGCAAACTGAGTCCCCGGTTTGTCGGCCCCTTTGAGATATTGGAACGAGTTGCAGCTGTGGCGTACAGGATAGCACTACCTCCCGCCTTGGCAGAAGTGCATGACGTATTCCACGTTTCCCAGCTCCGGAAGTATGTGCATGACCCAAGTCATGTGGTTAGCTTCGAACAGATGGAACTGCGCGCGGACTTGTCATACTCAGAAGAACCGATGCAGATCCTGGATCGTAAGGAAAAAGTACTTCGCAACCGTACGATATCCTTGGTTCGCGTGCTGTGGTAGAACCATTCTGTTGGGGAATCAACGTGGGAGTTAGAATCGGAGATGAAGGAGAAGTATCCTTCATTGTTCATTCAGTCGGAGGTAGGGCCTTGTTCTTACATTTCGGGTCGGCCTTGTTCTTAAGTTTCGGGTCGAAACTTTTTCTTAGTGGTATATTATGTAGTGCCTCAAATCCCGATCCGACCAGGATGTGCACTACGTAATTGGGCTTGTGGCTAGTCTGTCTGAGTCGTAGCTTAGATCTTCGGCATCTTCTTGCCACGGACGAAATGCGATGATCCTTTCCAACTCATGGAAAGGCCTCTATTGAAACGAGTCCAATAGTTTTCGTGTTTGGTTGCTTGGTTTTCTTGATTGCCGCTTTGGGATTTGATTTGGTGTTGCTTTCGATTTGCTTGGTTTTCGCTGCTGGTTTTATCGTTTAGAGCTTTGATTCCTGGGGAGTTCGGCAAGGAAGGATAGGCAAGATTCTAATTGGTGCTCGTGCTGTGCAGGTCCGCGTAACTGACGTTTGATCGTCGCTAGGCGGGAATCTTTGTTTCAGCTACATTTTCCTTAACCAGTGAGTGGTTTGGACCCTTCTTTCCTACTTCTTCACGCCAACATCTTTAATGTTTTAAACGTTCACTCGATGATGCCCGGTTGGACGCCTAGGAAATCCTTTGCCACAATGCATGCCAGCCACTAAGAAAGGAACAGGGGATTTGTAGACTAATATTTCTATATGCTTGCACACCTTATAACTGAGTTTGTTTATAATGGGGATTGGTTGTTGGTGGCGGCCTAGTGCCTCGAACGGAGTTTGGACCTATGGGATATCAAAATCGGAACACCGCGTTGAGAAAATATGAACTGTTGCATGAGATATATATTGCTGCTTAACTTCTTTTGTTTCAATCGATGCATTGTATGATATATGAATTGTTCATGCATTTGCATGGTCTGGGACAACTTGTGCATAAGGTTTGGCATTTCCTCGAAACGGCTTTCCGGGGCACTGGAACCGTATCGATCCGGAGGGAAATATTTGATTCGTGCTCGTCACGATGCATTGCGGGACCTCCAGCAGGGCTTGCTACCCGGGCTGATAGGGCGCACCTCTAATGCTTGAAATATGTCCCTAAGGTGTCGATCACACCAATGACCGCATAGAATAGAACACATGCTAATTATTGTCTTGTGCAGATGGTAAGTATACTTGTGTTTCGTTGCAGGGAAGGCGTGCATCGGTTGAGTAAGCAATCGATGCACTGGTTGGATTCTATGTTATTTTTATTCCTATCAAAACATGCAACTGATATGAATTGAATTCACTTGCCTCTTTATAGAAGTCATCTTAATGCATGCTCGCCCCTAATAAGCTAGTGTCGATTTAGTCGAGTGGGTTCATCCCGCTCACCAGTACAAGTTGAGTACTGACCCACGTTGTGGGCAACTATTTCAGGCACTCAGGCGGTGCAACGCTAGTGGATAGACGAGAGGCGTTAGGAGCACCTCTATTTTGAAGTATAGTTGGAGTCAGATCATTTTGGAGGCTTGGACTTTCAACCTATACAAGGGCGTAATGTATGAACGACGTGGACTATCTGATGGAGCGCGCCCTGCCTTTTGAGTTATCTTTTTGTAATGCAAATCAAGTAGCCGAGAGGCGCATCAATGTAAACTCTATGTAAATTACTCTGAATTATCAATGAAAAAGTATATTTCTTCCTCCACTTGTGTTCAAATCTCTGTGACTGTGTTTTATAAATTGTATTTCAAATGGGTTCCTATAACTGCAAGTTCTTGCCTTGTACGAGCGCAACTCCAGGCTCGTACGGCATCACGCCCCAAGCGAGGACGAATCGGTTCCGTGAAGGATCCAGCGAGGACGATTGAACCTTTCAGGATCGGGGCGTGACAATATATATGGCCAGCTCGTCCATGCGACCAATGCTCATGCGTCTGATCAGTGCATGCGGCCTAACCCATGCGACAATTCATGCGAGCACTTCTCATGCGCGAATGTGAACCTATGTAATCCTAATAATCTATGTACACGTTCCATAATTTCTTGAGTTTAATTATTTTATTTGAAATATTTTTTGGTTCTATGTGGTTGGTCTTGATAATTGCTTGTTATTGATCCTAAGAAAGAAATGGACTTAGTAACCATACTGTGCTAGACCTGGCTATGTGCTAGAACTGACTGTGTGCATAATTTGATTACATGTTGTAGTATGCCATGTGGCAACCCAAAGTGAACTTAGATTAGTAGATTAACTTATCCTTGTTCGTCGAATAGAGTGAGGGACGTAGTTCTGCTCGGAGACGATCTGTAATCCCGGTCCTTGTTTGGTTTAAGGATTATGGATTTACTCCAGAGTGGTTCACACTTTCCCTTACTCACGTTCGGCGACAAAATTGTTGATTCGAGAATTTCATCAAGATTCGATTTATAATTGATTGGTAATCGGTGTACCTGATTTGAGGAGATTATATTTGGACCAAGTGTCCCCATGTGATAAGACTCATACGACCAACTGTAAGTTTAGTGATTGAACTTGAATACTATATCCGTGCCGATACCAATACTTGTTTATGATTTAATATGTGCTGAGGTGCGACACATCCTGTAATGCGTTAAGTGATTATATTTGGGTTGTGCATCGAGAATACCTCCAAATTCCTGAATGCATGATATTATAAATATATAAATTATTTTCCCAGCACGGACATAATAAGAGAGTCAACTAGCAAAATGTGACTAGGATATTGATTGTATGAATGTCGCATACATGCTCGGGTGGATCCAGATTTGACTTTGATGGATTCGTATCTAGCATGCCCGTACTTTGTATGACATATTAAATAAAATTTGCATGTGACCATGTCTTAAGATTTTAACAACAATATAGGGTTAATTAGGTAACTAAAAGTGGTAGTAACATTGGGAGAAAATGGTATCCCGAGAACGTGACAACAAACCTTCCCACATAGATTCATTCTAAGTGCGCTGTGGACTGGCCACCACAGATACTGTATATCGTCTGCCTTAGTGGAGTGCAATATATGACTATTATAATGCCGAGCCACTGTTTCACTATAGGAGCACTGGACCGCTACTGCCATATTTTTAGCGCGGTGGCCTTACGGGGGACTGGTGTATCCTGCAAGTGCTTATTTTATTTATTTGGTTCGGTTAGCTCATGTTCGGCAATGACGTAATATGAGGATACTTATTATACATTATTTCTAAGATAACTCAGATTCCACATAACAAGTCGCAGAATTGATTGGCCGATCTATCAGAGCATGTGCTGGTAGTCTACGGACCTGAACTACTATGGTACGACGATTCAACCCTTGTCCTTTTTTGGTTTTAGGGTTGCACCAATGTGTCACAATAGGTCATGTACCGAAGCTGAATCTTATATCTATATCTTAGCTTGTATTATGGCGTGTGTGTCCTGGATTATATTGATGTGTTTTATCTTCATCGTATTCTTAATTGGTTAGTCGTACCCTGTCTCGGGGTAGTGCGGCACCTATTGTCCTTGTTTGGTTGTAAGGGTGTCCTACTGCTCCGATGAAAGGTCATACGCTTGTCGTTGTGGCACAGACTTTCTTATTTTATGTACCTTATTAGTTTTGCTTCATTCACTTATGCTCCTTTATGGTACTTGCTATCGGGGCCTGACCCCGCTGGTTTTGTTTAGCCAGGTTTAGTAGCAGAGCCCGATGATCCTGTCCTATATCTGTCCGATGGATGTCCGTCGAGGAACTTGAATGGGTTTCTTCTTCCCCACTATGAGTATCATTCTATTTTACCTTTTTGGTGTTTAGCCGACAACACTTGTTAGACGGTTTATCTGGACATTAGTTCATTTACATGATTGTATATTATTCAGATCGCAGCTGACTTACAGTCTTGTACTCTTGACAATGTACTAGTGTACCATCATGTATAACTAGTTTTATGATCATTCTTATAGAGCGTCGAGGACGTCTAACTGCTTTATCTTACATGTTCATTCTTATTATTTATTAGTTGATGATTGAGACATAAATATTTTTAATCCTAGGTGACTTGATTGTAGCATGCACCCCCTTGTCTCTTGACAACCTTAGCACATTGTGGCTTACTTCAGTATTCTGCAAGGTATGGTTGGCTGAGTCACTTCTCCGCTCTCTAGTATTCTGGTTCTGGAACTTGACAAGGTTTTATTGGTGGCCCATGCAGGTCTGTCTTTTCAGACTTGTAAGGTGTCTTGTTATAGGAGTCTCAATCAAAATGATCCTTCTTGAAATTATGAATTCGTCCACTTCGATACTCATCTTGAAATCTTCCAGATTTATTACTTTCTTGTTATTTCTCGTCCTGTTTTTGATGTTCTTTGTGCTCTTCTTTAGAGCTTCTCCTTTCCCCGATGTTGTAGCAACAACAGAGGCAGAGTTGCCAGTGGAACAAAATCATGTGGGACACCAACCAAGGATCCGAGTTGAGCCCACGATGAATGGGATAGAGCAGCAGGCTCCAGGTGTTCCCGTACCTTCCGCAGAACCGACAGTACTGGATACCCCAGCCTTGGTAGAGATTATCCTTGGACTGTTGGTTGTCCAATAATACCAGATAGAGGTGTAACAAAAACAACAACAACAACAACAACAACTCCAGCAGCAGGAACAAAATGTCATATTGAACCAAGGATTGCAAACAACCCTAAAATGAGACGAGAGAACAGATTATGGGATATCTATTAGATTTTGTAAACTGAACTCCCGATATTTCGATGGTACGAAGGCCGCAATTATGGTAGATGATTGGCTCCAGGATATCGAGACCATTTTGACGGCGGCTAAAGTTTCAGCCGAGAAATAAGTTGACCTGGTTCACTTACAACTCCAAGATCTGGCAAGAGATTGGTGGACTATGATGGAGATAGGACTGAGGCATCCTATTTCATGGAAAGATTTAAAGACCTGGTTCAGGGCAAAGTACTACAGGATTGTGGCTTGGTGTGAGTTGCAACAAAATTTCATTAACCTCAAGCAAGCAGGAAGGACAGTTGACGGCTATGCGGCATAATTTTGTCGACTTAGCAGATTTGCTCCAACTATGGTGGCAACTGAGTTGGAGAGAGCAATGGGGTTCCAGCAGAGACTTCACTTGGATATATTGCACATGGTAGAGGTGCACGACTACCAGACCTTCGAGGCAGTATTGATAGCAGCCAAGAGGGTTGAGCTTACTTCTCAAAGGATGGCATCAAGAAGAGTGAATTGGAAGGCCTCATGGATAGAATAATGAGGGAAGACCAACACCCGGCATCCGTATTCGTGATTTGGCACCACGGGAGCCAGTGGCATCAGATGAGACAATGACAACTTGGCAACAACAGCCGAGACAATATCAACAACGCCCGGTGAATCCAGTAGGATGTACCTATTGTGGCAAAAGAGGTCACACTCAAAATGTATGTAGGATGGCAAGTGGAAGATGCTTGAGATATGGGGGTTCCGACCACATGATAGCTACTTGCCCATAAATACAGAGGTAGGGAGGATCGTATCTAGAATTCTCAGCGTTGCCAGCTCCAGGAGCAGTTTCGTATCAAGAGCCAGTTTTAGCAGTGCGACCGTTAGCCCAACGTTCGATGTTGACGCAAGCACATATGTTTCACCCGGGACAACGTTAGCTTAGTCAGCAGAGAATTCCTCATGACAGAGTTCTAGTGGTCCCGAGACCTAAGCAAGCTGAGTTTGGCATGCTATAAGAGATGTTAGCAGAAGGTGGTCAAGTTGAGGGTAAGATTTGAGTTCTTCCAGTTTTATCTTTCTTTTAGATTTCGTATAATCGGCAAGTAGAGATAATCTTTCGTCTCACTCATCTGCCTTCGTATCTCGTGATACATGATGTATATCATATGTCCTGACTATGAAGGTACGTCCTGGGCATAGTCATGTTCCTGACTAAGTCGTCGGTACCGATTTATCTCGAGACTTGATCCATGTTCATTTGGGAGTCAGCATAGGCCAGCGAGGATGGGCTCCTATTTTGACTAACTCAGGAGACATATGTATCAGTATGCCTCCTGCTCTTTCTTTTTCCTTTTGATTGTGTGGATTGCTTGCGCCCTTATTTACCTTGCTGTTATTTTTATTTTCTGCCTATTTTGTTATGCTTGGTGTTCAGTTCGCTGTAGTTCATGAGATTCGGTAGTTCATGAGATTTTCTGGATCATGAGTTTTTTGATTGAATCATGAGTTTTCTGCTTGGTCTATGAGTTTTTTTGCTTGGTGATCAGCTCAACTAGCCTGGCAAATTCGAGGACGAAATTTTTCTAAGGTGGGTAGAGATGTCACACTCGTTCCCAGATTTGGTATTTCTTGTATTTATGATATTTATAATTTTTCCTGTAGATGTATTTATGCTGTATTTACATGTAGGTTCCTGTTAATTATGTTATATTTATTTAACTGTATTTTTGTTTATTATGGGAGACTGCCCGAGACCAGTAGTGAACATCTTGGCAATTGCCATAGACCTGTGCTAGGACCCGTATATAGGATGGATACCAGACCCGGTTCACTCTTGGAACCACTAAGCCTATTTTGGATGGTCCAGATTGGTTGGAGAGTGTCATGACTTAATCCTAGGGCTAACCTCATTCCTCCAATTGGTATATATATGTGGTTTTCTCTCTCCTCTCTCATTCTTTTTTATTTCTTCTTTCTTCTTCATCCTTCCCTCAAGAGCTCCCAACCGAAGCCTAGTCCTAGACTTGGTTCTAGGAAGAGGTTTGTTAGTCCATCAAGACAAGTACATCTTGCTCAAAGTGGTGAAGCCATAGATTTTTGGATTTTTATATATATGTTATTTTTAAAAATGTGGTTAATGGAAAATGTTCTCCTTAAGTTGTTGATTATATTTAGTTCTTGGAGTTTTAGATTTTGATGTATAGATCTTTGTAGATCTGAGTTTCAAGATTTAGATTTTTATGTGTTCTATGTGTTTCCTTAGTTTTTGATCTACTAAAACTTAGTATTTTCGAAAACTAGTTTTTTCTTATGTTAGAGCATTTTATTTCGGGCATTTTGGCTTTTATTTCACCTGATTTGGACTTAAAATGAAGTCTTCATGAAGAAAATATTTTTTGGATTTTTGGAGCTTTTTTGCCATGGCTAAACTTGCTGTCTGGAGAAGAAGAAGTTCTCATGCGGCCAGCGCAATATGCGATCGAGACTTCCATGCGGCATGATCTATATGCGACTGGATTATTTGTCGCATAGCCAACCAGCATGCATCCATCTTGTTTGACGCATGACTACTGATTTACACAAGTTTTCTTGAACACCTTGTGTATTCACTCACTGAAAGAATGAGAAATTTGATAAGTCCAAAAGGCACTCCATGCGGCATCAGACTTCATACGACATCGAACCTATGCGACAAGCAGAGCATGCTGCCACCTTCCCTTGGACGCATGACTCTGAGCCTTGGCACATCTTTGGTGCATCATTGGCGCATCTTTCTATGGTTTTGTCTTTTTTTCCTGACACACTTTATGTCACATCATACTTTATGTCATATCACTCGTTATGTCACTTCACTGACATGCATTTAATGAACGTCACTTCGGCACATGTTTCAAGGAGTGGACTTTGCCTTGACGCTATGCGGCACCGACCCCTATGCTGCATCTGCCTCATGCGGCAAGCAGTCCATGCGGCCTGGAGACATATGCGGCTAGGTCGTCCATGCGGCCAATGCTCATGCGCTTGATCAGTGCATGTGGCCTGACCCATGTAGCAATTCATGCGTGCACTTCTAATCTATGCATGTGATCCTATGTGACCCTAGTAATCTATGTACACATTCCATAATTTCTTGAGTTTAATTATTTTATTTAAAATATTTATTTGTTCAATGTGGTTGGTCTTGACAATTTTTTGTTATTGATCCTAAGGAAGAAATGGACTTAGTAACTAGACTGTGCTAGACCTGGTTATGTGCTAGAACTGACTATGTGCATTGTATGATTATATGTTATAGTAGGCCATGTGGCAACCCAAAGTGAACTCAGATTAGTAGATTAACTTATCCTTGTTCGTCGAATAGAGTGAGGGGCGTAGTTCTGCTTGGGAGACGATCTATAATCCCGGTCCTTATTTGGTTTAAGGATTGTGGATCTACTCCAGAGTGGTTCAAACTTTCCCTTACCCACGTTCGACGACAAAATTGTTGATTTGAGAATTTCATCAAGATTCGATTTCTAATTGATTGGTAATCGATGTACCTGATTTGAGGAGATTATGTAAACACTCGAAATTTTCAGAAATTAAAAATAAATTTTCAAATTTTTTTTGTAATTTTTAACTAATTAAAATAAATATTTTCTGGAATGAAATAAATTTTATATTTTTATTAATTATTAAAATATTATAAAAATATTATTTTTGAGTGTAAAATAAAGAATTAGACATAGTATAATTTTTCTGAAATTTATTGGACCCCAGAACTATTTTTAAAAACCTAAAAACTAAGTTTTTAAACAAACTGGACTAAACCAACCTAAACCGAACCCTAAATTAAACCAACCCTAAGGGCCGAATTTGAACCCGACCCGTACCCGCAACCCGACCCGACCCACTAGCTAATATCTACAGTAACTGTATAATTAAATCTCCCGACCGTTTGAGCTCTGCCGTCGACCGTTACCCCGACGCCGCCGACCCGTTCACCTCCCCGCGGCGACCCCTCGCTTCGCCTTCCGCCGCTGGATGACTTTCCATCTCCCTGCAACCACCACGGCCAAGACTATATAAATCCAACGAACCCCCGCCGCTGTCCCCAAACCATATCACCACCGACTTCACCCCCTCCGGCCACCCAGTCAACTCCGGCCACCTCTCCGCTGCATCGACGGTGACAACATTGACCCCGACGATGACCCGCCGCCACTACAAGCAGCCGCCGCTGACCCACATCGACGACCACAACTGTCGCCGAGCCGCCCCAGACACAAATAATTTAGACGATTCCAATTTCCTGTTCCGGTAAGTCCTGTCCTATCTTCGTCGCATTGTTTTCAGAACAAACTGTTGCAACCCATTTCCTGCGTGACCCTCTCGAACCCCGTGCCATTAGCCAGGGGTAGCGTATCCTGTGTCGATCGCAAACTGTGACGCAAAAACAGAAAAAAAAAACCTTATTTCTAAAAATCAAAAATTTGTCCCGAACTCCCCAGTTCACGACCGTTTTGCGTGCAATCTGTTAATTAATTCTAAAACTTACTTAACAGTAATTTAGACCATATAACCAAGATTTAAACCCTGTAATTAGATTATTTTATTGTGTTGTAGATTGTAATATATTCGAGGGTAAAATTGACCAAAAATTTGTTTATTTAAAACCCAATTTTTTTGAAACTAGGTACACCCCGCTAAATGAGGTGACTTGGTTGTGTGCGAACTTCACCGAAAGGTGCGTACCATCAATACGGACATATAGAATTTCACAAAAGTTGATTTGGATGTGCGTGCACACCGAAATCAACGCGTATCCGTCGACAACCTCCCGTATCGGGCATGTTCTGAAATTCATTGTAACTTCGTGTGTGCTCGTTGTTTTGAAACAAAACTTGTGCCATCGAACTCGTAGCGATACGTAGGTCCTGTGACCCAAGTTTGGTTCAATTCTGAGAATGTTGATAAAATCTCGTATCGTGGGCCCTACGGCTCCACTTGACGGGCAATTTTGAGATCGGCTTATCAGAATTCAGTTCTGGACATTCCGTTGGGTTCGTATCATTGTTTTGGACTTGTAGACACTAAGTTTGACGAATTTGGAGAACTTTATCTCTGGCACATTTTTTGGTGCGAAGTGGGCTACATGTGGACCCGCTTTGACTAAAAATTTTCAATTTTGCCCATGTGTCCAAATTGGACTTATGGACAGGCAATTTTAGCTATTTTATATCTTCTGAATATGATGGTAATATTTATTTCAGCAACCGGAGGAGTACTTGAAGATCCCGCTGATACCAGAGCAACTGTTGGAATTTAAACCCCAGACAAGTGTACCTTGCCAATCTTGCAGTACCGGCTTTGTATTATTCTCTTAATTTAATTATATGATATAAATGTTTAACCTAGGACCATATGACATTACTTAATGTCCGAATAGAATTCGGGTGTCAATGCCGTACACGGAGTCGTGTAACGTCACTAGAGATTGATATTCCGACCTTATATATCTTCGTGCTTGCATTATCAAGTACGTCATACCATATGACACTTGACACTGTTCATGAGACATAATCTTTCTGAGATATTCATGGTGATCCTGTATAGGTTACAGGATTTGTGACATAGATATTACATATGCTTAGCTATCATTATGACTCACTACAACAGTTTGAGGTCATGATCTTGCGTGTCATGGACATGAGACGTGTGATTACATTGGGTGAAAAGAGACACACAGGCTACAGGATAATTATATATATATTTATTATTGTGAGGCTCTAGACTCTATATCAGAGCTATGCACTCTACCAGTGATATCACTGCTACTGGCTCCCCAACACAGAGCTTGTAGTAGTCTCAGCCTGGGTTCTAGTGATGCTCTCAACTTGCATATAACTTAGCTGGTTATATAGTTTACCATATTGATTTATTTTTATATATACTGCATTTATTTGGCTTGAGTTATTCTTGTACCTTGCCATATCCCCTGAGGACCTGGAATCCGGATTATGTCTCCAAGTTTAGCAGAGGAGATCTACCCTGAGGTGTACGGGACAGGAGCAGACATTGGAGCAGTACCAGAACCAGATGACGAGATGATCGCCAAAGATTTCTCCTGAGTATCTGGTTTATTATACTCAGTTATTTCTATTGTTGGACTCTTATTTCATGTCTATTGTACTACTGTATCAAACTCTTTATCAGGTTATTCTTCGAGATATTTATTGAGACTTGTTGATTATTATTTCATCTTGATGAATCTGATATTGATTATATTTATCTTCTGTGGATGAGATTAGTATCATAGACCTTTATAGTTGTTTTACAGCTTAAGTACACCATGATGGGTCCATTAAATTGGGTTTGCCCATTGATGTGTGCTGCTGGTCATTGCCACGTATCTAGTCCCTCGGTATTTTGGGACTGGGGCGTGACAGATTATATTTGTCCGATGGAGCACACCAGGAGGATGTCCGTCGAGGAACTTGAGTGGGTTTCTTCTTCCCTACTATGAGTATCATTCTGTTTTACCTTTTTGGCGTTTAGCCGAAGACACTTATTAGCCAATTTATCTGGATATTAGTTCCTCTACATGATTGTATATTATTCAGATCGCGGCTGACTTACAGTCATGTACTCTTAACAATGTACTAGTATATCATCCTGTATAACTAGTTTCATGATCATTCTGATAGAGCATCAGGGACGCCTAACTGCTTTGTCTTACATGTTCATTCTTATTGTTTCTTGGTTGATGATTAAGACATAGATATTGTTGACCCTAGGTGACTTGATTGTAGCATGCATCCCCTTATCTCTTGACAACCTTAGCACATTGTGGCTTACTTCGCTATTCTATAAGGTGTGGTTGGTTGAGTCACTCTCCCGCTCTCCAGTATTCTGGTTCTGGGATGTGATAATAACCAAGGAGTGATCGTCGTGTAAGGCTTCCCCATCCTCTCGATGATTTAATCGGTGAGTGGCTTTGGCCGTTCGATGAATCCATTAGTCTGTATGCCTAAATAAAAGAATCTCTAGTCCACTCAAATGCCTGTCCCTATGCTCAATTTGACACCCCAGTAACAAGATAAGTTAATGAACATGATTTACTTGTTAACTTAGAATTTGCTACTACTTATTACATGATATGGAATTATGATATTTGAATCATAGAATAATCACCGTAAACCATTCGAGATATTGATGCACGTTACTTATCTTATGATTTACATTGAACCTATTGAATATCTTTTATGGTTTGAATTGATCGATATTGAACTTATTGAAGAGCCACGGCTCTATCGAAAAGAATATAGTCCACATAGAAGCTTTTTATTATAGTCCACATAGAAGCTTTTTATTCAACTGTTGCAATAGAACTGATTAATTGATAGAACGCATTCATTGCATCGATCTTTGGACAACTTGTGCACAAGGTCAGTCTCTCGAGTGGTTTCTAGGGCAACGGGGATCGTTCGGCCTGGAAGAGATAATCGAAACACCCTGAGGCTTATAATCCTCGCAATTAGGGGGAGTGCCCTGTCTAATAGTTAGCCTGGATTTGTAGTCCTAGCTGCTATTTATGGGTTTTTTTTGTGGACCATCATGTAGTTAGGATGCATTCTAGGTTTACCTTCTTGCATACCTAATACTTAATGCCAAGATTGATTCATAAGTTTATTCATATATACAAATTATGACTAACTTGTGTGTCTGCTACAGAGATAATCGTTCGGGTGTTTGCTACAGAGATAATCGTTCGGCCGTGGGTAAGAATTATCATATGCATGATTCAATTTTTCGTTTATGTTTCTTTGCATGAATTGTTAAAAAGAAACTAGACAACCAGAAAGATCATCTAATAATGTTAGCTTTACATGTTTACTTAGTGTGAATTTCTAGATGAGTTTGGCCACGGTCGCTCACCAGTACATGTTACAGTACTGACCCACGTTTATGGGCAAATCTCCAGGTTTGGGTAGCGAGAGCTTGGCGAGCATTTTAAACCAGTACTAGCGCATCCATCCAGCGGAACTGTGCTTGTGTTGCTTTCTTAGCTTTCCTCTCCTGTGTGCAAGCTCTTTTTCTGCTAGTTGTTTTGATTTTTGGTCCTACTTTCAGGATATGATGTATGGATATTATGGCTAGTTTTGGGTTTGTAAAAAGGGATGTAGCCATTTATGGCATATTTTGTAATCAGCCAAGCAAGTACTTTGTAATCCAATCTTCAAGTATTCAAAAAAGAAAGTATTTTGTGTTCCTATCAAATGTGTTCAACTTTGGTTCTATGCATTTTTAATCATGTGTCTCTATATATGTATATTTTTGTCTAACTTGTGTCTTGTACATGTACTATGCCTGGTGCAAGCACAACTTAGACTTGTACGACATCGCACCCAAGCGAGGACGATCGATTTCATAGGGACTAAGCGAGGACAATCGGCCCTTACGGGACCGGGGCGTAACATGATCCTCCTGTGTTGGCTCTAAACCTGGACATGCAAAACCAGTGGAATCAGACCCAAAATAGCAAGTACCACAAAGGAAGCACAAAATAACAAAACAAAACCAGACCTATAGTGTCACGCCTCAGTCCCGAAGGTCTCCCGACCACGCCCCCGCCGGGTGCAAATTACCGCTCCTCAGCGCTCCCGCAGGGCGTATAGTCGTTTGCTACCGGGACGTGATGTCGTATGAGCATGGGATTGCGCCCGCATAAGGCAACATCGTTAAAGTTATGTCTATCATCGAATCGAGTAAGTAGCGGAGGGACATTGGTGCAAGTATTTATCCATCTGAGTATATGGGGCAAATCGAGGCACAGGGTTCTTTGAATACAATGGCATCATTCCATACATTATGCCCCTCTATACGAAAGCAGCTTAAGACAATAGAAACCAGATTTTTGGGTCTTGTGGATGAGACACGCCTATCGCTTCCTCGGACGATCCAGCACATGCGAACAAGCAAACTATTGGTGGGTCAGCACTTAGAAAGTACTGGTGAGTATAAACAATCGAACAGAAGCAACATTCACTAAAACCAACACTAAATAATCATGTTATAAAATGTTACATTACTAGTAATCTTTCTAGTTTTACCTATATTCGTTACATGCAGCACAAAAATGGAGTCATATTACTTCTTTTGGAAACATCTTTAAAAATAGAGTTCATGTTTGATTCATTCAAGCACACAAGGCAAGCCAATTGTTTCACTATCAGGGTGTGTGCAGCGTGTCTCGTGAACTATACCCAAAGACTCTAAGGATAATGTACCATCTAGGAACTGTCCTCTATTAAGCCAACACGATAAACTAGCTATATGCTTTTCGGTCCCCGAGAAAATCAGGATCGGTAGCGGTAATCCAGCTAACCAATGACTCATTTATCTGATGTTATTAGCAGTTGTGACTCATGGTTGCTCTTCACTATCTCTATAGCAGCCGTGACCAAGGTTCAACTCTTCACCAATATCCATTGTCCGACCGATGTGAATACATGAAACACTATCAGATAAACTCTAGGATGCAGACGAGATAAACTAGCAGACCATCTATCTCTGTGCGGACTAGCCGGCCTCTCTGAACAAGTTCAAGCACGATATGGTTCTCTCAAAACACAAGCGATAGTAAAATATGATCAAGCAATCTCTTACTCTTAGACAAGCGTTTCAGGTTCTCTAGTTAAGCAGACAAGTTCATTTTAAAGACAAGCTATGTGAGTTCTCTTATTAAGCATGCAGCGGCAGGTTCTATTATTCTTCTTATGAAACTATCTTCTTAAGCAAACAAGCATTCAAAAACTAAGGCGTACAAGAATCAGAGAATGAAGTTTCTGTCCACTCACCTTGATCAGTCATCTCCTGCTTCAACAAGGAGATCTTAAGGAAGATATCCTTTTTGAGTCAGCAAATCGATATCTTTTGTATATAGTGCCGACGTGGAGCGGGGCACTACATACTTACCCACCAACAAAAAGTTTTATCCTCGAAACTTCAAGAAGAAATTTTTTGATATTTTGAGCAGCGATAGTCATCATCCTTCACCATCCTCAATTGAAAACTCTAGCAAAACACAAGCACGAAAGCACAACTCTTAAGCAACGAATCAAATCTAGAAAACTTTTGCACAACTTTGAGAATATCTATGGACTTATTGTATGGAATGCTCTATTGCAATACAATATCGGGCACATCTCAGAGTTATAGCAACGGAATGGGCAAAGAATCGAATCGCTCTGATACCATTATATCACGCCCCGGTCCCGATGGTCTTTCGACCATGCCCCCGTCGGGCGCGAATCATCGCGCCTCGGCGCTCCCGCGGGGCGTATAGTCGTTTGCTACCGGAACGTGATTCCGTACGAGCCTGGAGTTGTGCCCGCACAAGGCAACATCGTTAAAGTTATGGCTATCATCGAATCGAGTAAGCAGTGGAGGGACATTGTTGCAAGCATTTATCCATCTGAGTATACGGGGCAAATCGAGGCATAGGATCTCTGAATACAACGGCATCGTTCCATACATTATGCCCCTTATACGAAAGTAGCTCAAGGCAATCAAAACCAGATTTTTGGGTTTTGGATATGAGGCACGCCTATCGCTTCCTCGGATGATCCAACACCTACGAACAAGCAAACTGTTGGTAGGTCGGTACTTAGAAAGTACTGGTGAGTATAAACAACTGAACAGAAGCAACATTCACTAAAACCAACACTAAGTAATCATGTTATAAAATATTATATTACTAGTGATCTTTCTAGTTTTATCTATGTTCGTTACATACAGCACAAGAACGGAGTCATATTACTTCTTTTGGAAACATCTTTAAAAACAGAGTTCATGTTTGATTCATTCAAGCACACAAGGCAAGCTGATTGTTCTACTATCAGGGTGTACGCAGCATGTCTTGTGAGTTATACCCAAAGACTCTAGGAAGAATGCTGTAAACCTCCTCGACCAAATTTCAGTATTTTTAGGATTTATTTTAGCAATTTAGGATTTATGATAATATTTTAATTTATTTTACTTACATATCCTGTTGACTTATGCACCTGTCCATCACCGAATTATTTAGAGCTTTACCCTGACTATTAACCCCAAACAAAGTTCGCATACCTCTCCAAGACATGCTAGTCTATTTTCTTGCACTTTGTGCAACTCCCAGATACTCTGTTTTGAGCCTCGTTTTAGACGCACAAATATCGTTACAAACATACGTATTTAAATTCCCAGATCTGTACCCACCTCTGTACCAATAGGGATTTGAGGCCCAACATGCACCTGTTTTGCCCAAACAAAAATACTTTAATATTCTACACTGAGTATACTAATTTTAGTATATTAACACCGTGCTGAAATTATGACCCTACCTGCCTCTAAATAATTAGTAAACACCGTACAAAATATTTATTAATTAATAAATACTGTGACCCGTATCACCCAGAAACCAGGCCCAACCCCTGCCCAGACTCACCCCGACCCCCTCAGGACCCTCACACAGCAATTCCCCTCATTTATGTACATTTTAGCATTTTCAGGAATTGGGTGTTTTTTCCAGATAATTTTGTAATTGTGCAATTTCCCAAAATAGGACCATTATACAATTTATAAAATTACAGAAACTTTTCTGCAAATTTTTCTGCGAGGTGTCGTCTCCTCATTGGCCGGTGAACCTGTACCGTCCATTTGGAAGCGGGACCCACCTGAAAATATCCTGTAAGTATCTTGTAAAATATCTATCGATATTTTACTTAAAATATCTATTTAAATTTCTATAAAAGAAATAAAAATAAAAATAAAAACCAAATCCCTAACCCAGACCCGGCCGTCAGCCGACCCCCCTCCCCTCGCTGGAGCGACGAGCCGACCCCCCCGCGGCGAGCCAATCCCGCCGGAGAGCTCCGCCTCCCCATGGCCGGAGCGACCCCGACCCCGCCGGAGCAGCAGCTTCTCTCCTCCTCCTCCTCCTCCTTACCTTGGTCTTCCCCCCCCCCCCACGCCACCTCCGCCATCTCCGACGCCGCCCTCCGCCACTCGACCCTGCCTCAAACCCCCCAGCAGCCGCCCTAGCCACCCTCTCCCCCTCCCAGCCCTTCTTTCCTCCCCCCCCCGTCGATTTCCCCACTCGCCACCACCACCATCATCATCCTTCACCACCATGAACCTCCCCTGTGGCGAGCCGACCGGCCCCGTGCGGTGCTCCCCCTCCCCAGTGGCGACCCGACCGGCCCCGTGCGGTGCTCCCCCTCCCCCGTGGCGACCCGACCGGCCCGTGCGGTGCTCCCCCCCACTCCGGTTAACCTCCGCGCCACCCGATCCCCTGTGCACAGCCACCCCGGCTCGACCCCGCAGCTGTCCCCCGACCGGCCGTGCAGATCCTCCACGAGCAGCCTCGCCCTCCCTGCTCGACTCGACCTCGCCGGAGTCGAGCAGCAGCCACCCCGGCTCGACACAGCAGTCTCCCCTCTCCCAGCCCTCGTCGACTTCCAACCGCCTCGCCGTGCCCTGCCCGGCCGTCCTGCTGACCGACGAGCTCCGCCTAAGTGCCTCCGACGAAGCCTCGGCGAGTCTCTACTGGACTCAGACTGGACACAGCCCGGACACAACAACCAGGACACAACACGGTGACCGGACACGGGAAATTTAGTTTCCATGGAGCCCTGTTCAGGTAACCCGTTCTATCTCCTCGTAGTTCCGTTTTTAATTCCGTCAGTTGTGACACGTAGGCTACGTAACCCTCTCGATGCCCGTGTAACCCGCTCGGTGCATCGCGTCCTGTGGCGATCGCAAACCGCGATCCAAATACAGGAAAAACAATGCCCCAATTTACCCCGAAACTGAGTACGTCCCGCCAAACGGTACGACTTGGTCGCACGCGATCTTTACCAAAACATGCACGTCGTTGATGCGGACGTACAGGATTTTGCAGAAGTTGATTTGGATGTGCGTGCACACCGGAATCAATGCGTATCCGCCGACAACGTCCCGTATCTGCCTGTTCTGGAATATGTTGTAACTTTGTGTACGCACGTCGGATCAAAACGAAACTTGCGCCATCGGACTCGTAGAAATACGCTGGTCCTATGATCCAAGTTTGTTTCGATTCTGAGAACGTTGACAAAATCCTGTATCGTGGGCCCCACAGGTTCTACTTGACGGGCGATTTTGTGATCGGCACATCGGAATCCAATTCTGGACATTCCGTTGGGTTCATATCGACGTTCTGGACTTGTTGACACTAAGTTTGGCAAATTTGGAGACCTTTGACCCTGACACGTTTTTCGATGCAAAGCGGCCCACATGTGGACCCCGTTTTGACCGAAAACTGTCATTTTTGCCCCTGTGTCCAAATTGGACGTAAGGACAGGCGTTTCTAGCTATTTGATATTTTTTGAGACTGTTAGTGATGTTTATTTCAGTATCCGGAGACTTTCCTTCTGAGCCCATAGTTTCTGGCTTTAGCATTTGACATCTGGACGTTATATTTTGCAGTTCTCTTGCCAGGCAAGTATACCTTGCCTTGTTATACTGATTAGATCCAATTATTTTAGTTACATATTTATTTATATGAATATTATATAAATATGCGCGTCCGAGAAAACTCGGGTGCAGTCAACGAAGGCGTTGACGTTAGGACTTGTATCTGACCTAGTGTCTAGTAGACCCACCTAAAGTTGTGGAGTTATTGGTATGACTCCCCAGGCCTTGACATGTATCATTACACGTCATAGAGTGAGTTCATGTAGGGACGCGTGACTCATGCGCGAATGGCCATCAGTGTGAGCAACACGTGTAACGGTATGTAGCTTAGTTATTTATTTTATTGAGACTTGCATCATAGTAGGAGGTGTCCATGTCGTTTTTACGACTTATACATCTATATTGGGCAGGGAAGATACTAGTAGACGTATGGGACACCCCCTCCTTAAGTCTTTTATCCTTCGTACCATGCTCCTCGGAGATGGTCGATTGCAGAGCTACCCGTGTGTCCGGGGGCATATGACACATATACTAGCCAATCATGACGATTGGTGAATTACGTCAGCATATGTCAAGCTTACACATTCCCATGCGTACTACAAGGTCTTTACATTGTATTCACTTAGATGGTTAACACACCCTGTATTTATTTATTTATTTATTCAGTATATACATACATGGCATGTTATTTTTCTGTATCTTGTTATGTCCCTCTGAGGACCTGGTCCCTTTCCAGGTGTAGATGTTCATGAGTATTCGTAGGAGCGCAGATCCGAACATGTTACTTATATTCCAGGGAGGTCTTCTCTTCGAGCCTCGTGATTGTCAGAGGTTATTCTTATATGGTGTGTATCTGGTTCCTTTTATATTCTATTTCGGCAGTGGATTTGTTTTCATCCGATTATCATTCTTTAGATACTTATTATTGAGATCTAGTTACATGGTTATTTGGTTATTCATATTTGATTTCTGTGGATGAGATTTAGATTATACCCTGTGACTTGTGATAGTTTTACCACTTGTGAATTATTGTTTATTATACAGCGTACGCACGTATATATGGTTTCCATATATTGGAGTTGCCATATATACGGGCGGCTGGCATGGTTACGTGTCCTAGTCCTACGTATTTTGGGACTGGGGTGTGACAAATGCACTATTTAGTAACTATCCTCTATCAAGCCAACACGATGAACTAGCTATATGCTTTTCGGTCCCCGAGAAACTCAGGATCGGTAGCGGTAATCCAGCTTCCAATGACTCCTTTATCTGATGCTATTAGTAGCTGTGATTCATGGTTGCTATTCACTATCTCTGTAGCAGCCGTGACCAAGGTTTAGCTCTTCACCAATAGCCATTGTCTGACCGATACGAATGCATGAAATACTATCAGATAAACTCTAGGATGCAGACGAGATGAACCAGCAGACCACCTATCTCTGTACGGACTAGCTGCCCTCTCTGAACAAGTTCAAGCACGATATGGTTCTCTCGAAACACAAGCGATAGTGAAACATAATCAAGCAATCTCTTACTCACAAGCATTTCAGGTTCTCTAGTTAAGCAGACAAGTTCGTTTTAAAGACAAGCTATGTGAGTTCTCTTATTAAGCATGCAGCAACAGGTTCTATCATTTTTCTTATGAAACTATTTTCTTAAGCAAACAAGCATTCAAAAACTCAGATTTATTATTAAGGTGTGCAAGAATCAGAGAATAAAGTCTCTGCCCACTCACCTTGATCAGTCATCTCCTGCTTCAACAAGGAGCTCTTAAGGAAGATATCATTTTTGAGTCAGCAAATCGATATCTCTTGTACATAGTGCCGACGCGGAGCGGGGTACTACATATAGCATGAGATGCATGAGCTAATAATCAATGACATGTATCACATCCATGACATGATACGACACCCCTTCACCAAACAAGGACATGAAGTGCCCTATCATATCAAGATAGAATACGTTCCTTTATTATGGTCAAGATAAAATATTTTGTATCGTAGTTTCAATTCATAGCCTATCATAACATAATAACGCAATCCAACAACCAAACAAGGACATGAGTTGAACCATCATGCCACAACAGTTTATGTCCCTAATTCCACTCAGCAGAAGTTACAATACACAAGCAGAGATACAATAAGAAAAAATAATATAGCTTCAGTCCATGGAGTATCGTAACAGAATAACGTAACCCAACAACCAAACAAGGACATGGGTTGAATCATCATGTCACGATAGCCCACTTTCCTGGCTAGTCCCCTATACAAGCAAATTAGACGGCCAAACATATACTACAGCTTGATATATGACCTCTGGGTTATCCTAGTAATGCAATATATAAGTATCCTTAGATCATGCCATAATCGAGCAGGACTGGCTGAACCAATGATATAAAGCAAGAATATATGTAAATGATGCACCAGTCCATCGCAAGGGCCATGAGCTAATTAATAATCAGTAACCGTTCTAGGCTTTCTACAGGAAAGATACTAGCTTGGTCATATAATTAAATCAGATACTGCACTCCATGAGTGCGGATGATATACATTATCCGTGGTGGCCAGCCTTTACTCCCAGCTAATTTATGGTGGTTCGACATGAACGATCTTGAGATACCATTCCCTTCCAATGCTCTACCATTAAGTTGCCTATTTAACCCTAGGTTAGTTAGAATCTCATACCGTGGTCACATGAATATCCCTTCTTATATGTTGTACCTTAAGTACGAGCACTCTTGATACGAATCCATATTGTCACTAAAAAGTTAAATCTGGATTACCCAAGTGTGATGTAACAATCAATACTATCTAGCCTCGGCTAAAGTCACTGTCCAACTACCAGATCCGTGCATGAAGATAATAACATATATCACGTAGAAGGAGTATATGGCACGACGACTCACTATATATGTCATAACCCTATTTTTTTGAATATTTATATAATTGTATTTTTATATTTGGAGGATTTTTAATTCTGTATATTTTTGAATTTTTATTTTAATTGCTGGTCTTGATTTGCCCTGGTTGTGGAGGCTTGATTTTTTTATTTTTGCAGTTGTTGATTATTTTATTGTTGGCATTATTTAGTTATTATTAATTTTGTTTGTATTGTTATTAGTGTTGCAATTGGCATGGGAGTTATCATTATTATTGTTATTATTATTACTATTGCTATTATCATTGTTATTATTATTCTAATTACTATTATTATGATAACCCTTAATCTAACCCAAACCCTAACCCCTTAACCTACCTACCCCCTCACCCGCTTCCACTCTCCAGCCGCTCGCCCCCTCTCTTTCTCTACATCTCACAGACCTCTCCCCCTAACTCACCCCCCCCCCCCGATCTCCTCATTTTCTTCCTGTTGATGGAGCCCCCGGTTCTCCCTGTAGTGCCTCGCTCCGCGTAGGCACTATGTACAAGAGATATCACTTTGCTGGCTCGAGCGAAAGCCTTCTCAAAGTGTTCTCACATCGAAACACAAGATGATTGATCTAAGTGAGTGGACAAAACTTTATTCTCTGATTCTTGCATGTCTTAATAATGAATCTGAGTTTTCTACTGCATATTCTAAGAAGATAGTTTCATAAAAAGAGTGATAGAACCTAACTCTGCATGCTTAATAAGAGAACTCGTATTGCTTGTCATTGAAATAAATCCTTGCCATGCTAAGAAAAGATAAAAATATTGCATGCTAAGTTACACGGGCTCCACTAAGAATGAACCATTGCTATGCTAATAAGAAAGAGTAAAAGATTGCTTGAACTGTCCTTGTATCGTATGCTAAACTAGAGTAGAACTAAATGCTTGTCTAAAAGAGATAGAAGAACGACTACTGTGCTTGCTTAATTAATAGATCTCTTATATGTTCCCTAACGTACTAAAAGAGATAGAATTGCATGCTAGATTTATAGAACTGTTCTTGCATGTACTTGTTAAAAGAACTAGATTGCTTGAACATGTTTCATTGATCGCACTGTGAAGAGATATAACTGTATGAATAGCTTGAACTGATGCATCTAGACTAGTAGTCCACCCTGAGGCTTGAAGTCCTTATTTACGGGAGATGTGGCTGTTAGGCAAGAGAATTGAGAGCTCTGGCTCTATAGCTTGATTGATATGCTTGCTTGCTTGCTTGTTCTTGATCATGTGTATCATATAGTATTTATCTGATAGAAGTGCATTCATGCATCGGTCTGACAACTTGTGCACAAGGTTTATCTCTCGAGCGATTTATGGGGCACTGGGGATCGTTCGGCCTTGGAGAGATCTGGAACACCCTGAGGCTAGAAGTCCTTATTTACGGGAGGGTATGGCTTTTAGTGTAGTATTGAACCATGTATCATGGCTGCTATTTTGAGTGTATTTTAGTGTATAGCAACCATGCATTTCAGTAGCTATTAGCCGATCTATCATTAGTGAGATAGACTTGTACGTCCTAACTGCTAATCGTGGTTTCCATTGGCCATTATATAGTTAGAGCGCATGCTAGGCTAGCCTTCTTACATACCTAACTATTTGATGCAGAGACGGATATGAAATAGAACCTTGTTTATATATGCAAATTATTTCTAACTTGTATGTCTGTTGCAGGGATAACCATTCGGCCATGGGTAAGGATCACTGAATAAGTGATCACTTGTATTTCCTTATGTTCCTTGTCATAAATGCTAAATAAGATGTATCTATGTTACTTGAATATGCTGTTGGCCCCATTACAATAAATTATTTAGTCCACTTGATGCACTTATCTTGATTCGAGATGAACAGTCCACTAGAGATAACTTTTATTCCTAAGAGATCGAATATGGCTCACGATACATGCTGCGCAATGCACGATAGAACACTGTCCCTATAGCTTGCTTCAATGTTTGAATGTACAAACTGGTTCCAAAGACATATTTTTGAAAAGATAAAATCTGATTATAGTCATGTGCTGCATGAAATGAACCCAGGTAAAAGTAGCAAGATTACTAGTAATGTAATATTTTGTCATATGCTTACTTAGTGTTGGTTTCAAGGAGTGTTGCTTCTGTTCGTTGATTTTATACTGACCAGTAATTTCTCCAAATTGCTAACCCACCAATAATTTGCTTGTTCTCAGATGCTGGATCGTCCGAAGAAGAGATAGTCGTGCCTCATCCCAAGGACCCAAAAATCTAGAGTCGATGTCTTGAGCCATATCGAGATTGCTTTGAGCTACTTTTGTATAAAGTGATGTAATGTATGGAACAATGTCATTGTATTCAAGAGAAAGAGAGCTTGATCAAATTATAATCTCAGCTAAGCGTCCCTTGTAACACATCTTGGTTATCAATAAAGAGCGTATTTTCTTATGCCATTGTGTTCTTTAATTTTCTGCAATATTGTGCCGCTGCTCCCGTCTTGAATATCTTACTTACCCTTGCTCAAGCTTTGACCTTGTACAAGCACAACTTAGGCTTGTACGATATCATGCCCAAGCGAGGACGAACGGCCCCTGCAGGATCGGGGCCTGATACTCCCCCCCCCCTCTCTCTCAGGTCTCTCTCTCTCTCTCTCTCTCTCTCTCTCTCTCTCTCTCTCTCTCCCTTCCTCTCTCCAGCTCCCTTTCTCTCTCGAATCTCTCTTTCCCCCTCACTCGGTCTCTCCCTCTCCCCCTCTCCCCCTCTTGGCACCGAGCACCACCGCTACCACTTCCGGCCCTACCCTGACCCGGATTTGGCGTCGCCACCACCACCGTGACCACCACCATTGTTGCCATCTCCATCTCCTCCTCTCCATTTCTCATTTCCCGTGCTGTCGTGAGTTCCTCAGGACACATGCACCTCGGTGTACGTGTCAGCTTTATTTTTTATGCCACCTTATTTCCTGTGTCACCTCAATTTGCGTGTTGTCTCGGGTAGCGGGATGCCTCGAGCCCCATGCTACCTCGGGCACCATGCTATCTTGGTTTGCGCATCGTCTTGATCTTCGTATCCCTCGGCCTTTATGCCATTTATTATGATCCGTACCATATTGATTTGCTCACACTCACTGACTTGCGTGTCATATTGATTTGCGCACTTTATATTCCCTGGGAGTTCGTGTGTGTCTCAATTTATGTGCACGTTTTGTTTCCCCTTCACCTCGGTATTCATTCACTTCGGATCTCGTATGCGTCTCGATTTATGTGTACATATCGATATACGTGCTCATATCAATCCGCGTGTCTCAATTTTTGTGCCAGATCCTTGCACCACTTGCGGGACCCGCACGGTATAGCCTCCTGCCATCCTTTGTGATTTATTTATATTTTATTATTTGATGTTGATTTTTGCTTGTTGTGTGTTCTGAGGACCCCAATGGACGTACAAGTTTGGATTTAGAGTGCCGAAGATTTGCATATCTAGTCGAGCCCTCTAGGCAAGTACCCCATGCTCTTGTGATGGTTTCGCGCCTATGCGTTTCTCGTCCTATATTTATTTATTATAAATTATTGTACTTGTACTTGTATATTTATAGTGGACTGTTAATTATTTCTATTAGTATAGAATGGTTCAATATTGGGTCGACACCTGTATTGAACAACTCAGACGAGACATCTATGCCTCCGAGGACACGAGTACGGCCTGGTTATGAGCATCGTCCCTATATGCCCCATGTCCGACTCGCAGTCGTGTTACGGTTTGGTACTAGATTATTTCCCTTGTGCATTGTGGTTTGGTTAATGACAGAGGACTCTGTGGTTGTACGTCCTGTGTGGCGATTCTTGTTGATTGTGTTGGCATGGTACCCAGTATGCATTGTAGCATTGCTGGAGGCCGAGACTTAGTGTTCTTGGCTTGGGATTCTACGACGGGTTACGCCGGGTGCATATTCTATTTGTTTGTTTTGTAGATTATGTTCCGGTCCTAGAAATATAGGAGAGGTTCTACCAAAATTTTCTAGAATTTCGGATTAGGAATTTGATTCAGGAATTGGATTCATGATTTGATTCGGGGGTTTGATTCGATGATTTGATACAGGATATTGATTCGAGACATTGATTCAGAATTTGGTTTTATATTAGACATATTGTTACTTATCTACCACTGTCCGACGACACTAATTGTTAGGTTCATGTATTCTTATCATTCTCTCTAGGTGTTGCTGTAGATTAACTTGGTTGGACTAGCAATTGTCTTACATTGGGATTGTGAACTTTGGATAAATTTGAGAATTGAATATCATTTTTCATTGGAAGTATAATTTTGGGATATTGACTTGGCAAGCTTTTGTGTACTCTATTGGACTTTGTAGGCCTGGGCTAAAGGCATAATATTGTTATTATTTGATTCTTGGACTTATATTATTGTGTAAGTATTTTGCGGAATGAGGCAAACATCGAGGGTATCTAAATTTGATTTTACCCGACTTTCCAAGTGCCCGATACCTGGTATCTCTACACATTGGTAGACCTCAGTGATCTTGTATGATTGAGCAGCATGATATTTAGTAGTTTTATCCCTTATTTTATAAGAAGGATATATATATATATATATATATATATATATATATATATATATATATATATATATATATATATATATATATATATATATATATATATATATATATATATATATATAAAGAAGTGGATCAAAGAATAGTGTACATGACCCGGTGGATCAAGGAGTATATATATGGCTGACTTACTACCCTAGTGACTCCTAGTACTAGTACTTATAGATGGAGGACCTTGTTAGGTGGACTCTATATTTTATCCCCGGATGTTATGGGATTTATCGACTGATAGCATGTGATCACCGGTTCGGGGGATTTATGTGAGCCAGAGGATATGGTATTATTCATGGAGATTGTATTAGTGTCTAGTGCTCGTATTTTTTTGACACGATATATATATTCCATCGTGGGTGAAGGAACTATTGATAGATTGATCCAGCTGGTAAACCGACTTGATGGATCGACCGATCTGATTGATCGACTGACTGATTATTCCTGTGCACCTGACATGATGTCACGCCCCAGTCCCAAAATATTGAGGGACTGGACACGTGGCAATGGCCAGCAGTACGCACCGATGGACAAACCCAATTTAATGGATCCATCAGGGCGTACTTAAGCTGTAGTCTAACAATAAATAGATCAAAGGTTACAAGTCACAGTCTATACTAATCTCATCCACAACAGATAATCACAGATTAAATGCCAGAATAAATGCAAAATAGAATAAACTAACAAATCTCAATAAAGTGTCTCGGGGAACAATCCGAGAATATGTCTGATACATCAAATACAAATAGACAGAAAATAAAACAACTGGAAATAGAAATACTGAGTATATGAAGCCAGTACTCAGGAGAAGTCTTCGAGCACGATCTCGTCCTCGGTTCCTGGTTCTGCTCCAAGGAGTGCTCCTGTTCCGTACACCTCGGGGTAGATCTCCTCGGCTATACCTGGGGACATCATCCAGATCCAGGTCCTCAGGGGACATAGCAAGGTACAAAATAACTTATGCCAAATAAGTACAGTACAGCAATAAATAAATAAGAGGATAAACTATGTAACCAACTATGTGATATGCAAGTTGAGAGCATCACTAGAACTCAGGCTGAGACCATTACAAGCTCTGTGTCGGGGAGCCGGTAGCAGCAATAACTATGAATTTTACTATGAAATTTACTATGAATTATATATATGAAGTCAGTCTGTAGCCTGTGTGTCTCTCCCCACCCAATGAAATCATACGTCCCATGTCCATGATGCCTCATGTCCATGTCACGCACGATTATAACTAATGCAGCAAGTGTCACTACCCAATTCTAGAAAATAGGGTATATTTTTTTTTTTTGATAAATAGTGTATTGTATTTAATTATTTATATTTATAATTAATTAGTGCTTGTCTTATTTTTATTTTGATTGTTTTAGGGTTTTGGCTAGCCTGGACCCATGTCCGACCCTAGTGGACCCATGTCCGACCCAGCCCACACCCTTGTGAGAATTATTTTGGGGCTTAGATTTATTATTTTATTTTTAGCAGATTAGTTGGAGAGATTTGGAGCTAGTTTGAGCGCATTTGGAACCCGGAACCCAAAATCGAGTGAATAGGGGCATTTTGGGAATTTGGTGACTTATGTACCCATTTATTTGCCAAGGCCGGCCCCTACCTACCCCCACCCGTGGGATTCCAGCAGCAGCCCCCTCCCCTCTTTGCATTCTTCTTCATTTACTTCTTCTTCTTCTTCACTTCTTCTTCTCCACTTCTCCTTTCTTCTTCCTTCTTCTTCCAAGTAAGCTTCTCTTCACTTTTCTTCTTTCTTTCTTCCATTCCTTCTTCTTTAAGCTAACCCTAACCTTCCATTTTCTCTAACCTAGGTGTGAGGAGCTTAGATCTAGTGTGAGAGCTAGATTTGGTGGCTTGGAGCTTGAGGGAGGTGATTTCTAGGGGTTGTGAGACCTTGGCCTTGGGATTCCAACTCCCAAGAGGTAAAACCTAACTTTTCCCTTCCTAATTATTTTTGTGTAGTGTAATTAGTGTTGTAGAACCCTCCTAGATCCTAACCCTACCCGTAGGAGGAAGTTGGAACTAGTTTGGGTGAGTTTAGAGACTTTGACATTAGGTTTTGTGTCGAATTCGGGTGGAATCCAAATTTGGCCCAATTTTGGGTGATGCCCTAGGTTAGATGGACCTAGGTAGACGTTGTCGGGTGTCTAGAGGGTGAGTGCGTGTCTCCGTTCGGACACGGGAAGCCATGTCGCGGAGAAACGGGCGTTTCGGGCGAAATTGGGGCTTTTCGTCGTCGCCGATTCTAAGTGCGTGTGTGTTTCCGCCACGGGCCTAGAATCGACGTGGGAGCGCATTTTCTAGGATCTAGACATCGTGTAGAGCACATGAGTAAATTTTGGGCTGATTCCGAGTTCGTTTGGTGTGCGTTTCAGGAGGTTTTCCGAGCCGCGCACCACGTGTTCGTCGAAATGACCGAACGGCCATTTCGACTTGGTTTCCTCGTTTTGGGATTGTACGCGCGTTGGGTTAGTATCGGGGAGTGTGTACTAGAGTTTTCGGGCTATATTTTATATATTTTAGGGTATTGGTGAGTGTCGGGGTCGTTGGGCGTGAGTAGGGCGTGTGGTTTGAGTGTTGTGTGCGTGGTTGTGTTTGTATTTATATGTGTCTATATATATATATATATTTATATATATGTATGTGTGTTTATGTATATATATTTATATATATATGTGTGTATTTATATTTATGTACTTGTATATGTATATGTCTATGTGTATATATATATATCTTAGAGTGTGTGAGTGTATTGGTATATATCTATGTATATATGTATTTGTATTTGTGCATATATATATTAATATAGGTGTTTATATATATGTAGCTAGGTATATATATTCATGTGTGTGTGTGTGTTGTTATGTGTTTTAGTGTGTGTGTGAGTGTGTTAGTGTGTGTTAGAATATAGAGTTGTAGGTGTGTATATATATGTATCTAGTTATATATATATAGATATATATATATGTATGTATATATATATATATATATATATATATATAGTGATATATAGGTATATATATAGGTGTGTGTGTGTGTATGTGAGTTGGAGGGGGGGGCCAGCCACTGCACAGCAGCAGCAGCTGCTGCCCCCAATAGCAGCAGCAACATGGGGCAGCAGCAGCAGCCATATGAAGCCAGCAGCAGCAGTAGCAAGAGCAGCAGCAGCAGGATCAGCACAAGCAGCAGCAGCAGCAAGCTCTAGGCAGCAGCGAGGCTAGTAGCGAGGGGTGTTGGCGAGGGATAGGTAATAGATAATAGTTAGAGTATTAGTTAGATAGATCTAGATATTAGAGATATAGATCTATATATATATAAAGATAGATAGATAGATAATAAGATGAATAGATAGTTAGATAGCTAGATAGCTATTAGTTGTTAGATAAGTTAATGATAAGATAGATAGGTAGTTGGATAGATTGATAGATATATATGCTAGATTAATAGATAGATAGAGTATTAGATAGATTAGATAGATAGATAGATATCTTGATAGGTATATATGTATATTTTTAAGAGTTGGGTAAGGTAATGGGTAATGGGTATATATGTGTGGATATATATGTATATAGGTAGATACCTATTTAGATATATATAAATATGATAGGTATCTATATTACCTAGCCTAGATTAATAACTAGGTGCATAATTAATAGCTAGGTAGCTAGTTAGAAGGATTTAGAGCGAAACCTCAATACCTTGAGATACCGAGGTATCTCGATACCTTGAGATATTCAAGGTATTGAGTTTCGAGCGGGGTATTTGAGCATTAGCCTAGGAAATGCTTGGGAGTGATTTTATATGTTTATATATATATAATTACGCGTGCTAGCATAGGTTTTAGTAGGTTTAAGCGGGGTGCGTGGCCTAGGGCAAGGTATCGGATACCGAGGGTATCCCGGTATCTCGATTAGGCGAGTTTGTGAGTTTAGTAGCTTAATGAGCTCAGTTTGACCTAGAATTTCAGGGGTACCCTAGTTTGACCTAGCTTTGACCATATTTGTCCCCGTTGACCGTAAAAGTCAACGTTTGACCTAGTTTTGACCTAGAGTTGACTTTTTGGACCCCGAGTTGACTTTTTGACCCGAATTTTACCGGTTTGACCCGTTCGACCTAGAATAGCCCTAGAAGCCTGTTTTTAATTATTTTATATCAGTTTTAATGCTTAGAACCCTGTTTAATTCTGCTTTCGCATTAGGTCCTTGCGACACCGGTCCGGATCTCGATTCTCATCAGTTGCTCAGGACATCAGGCGAGTACCTACCTCTGATAGTTTTCATTTCATGATAGCGTTTATATCACCTGTTCTAGAACTGTGATACTTGATTCTGACATATTATTACACGAGCTGGTACTAGTGGATCCCGTCATGAGATGCTATCCCCCTTACCGTGTTCAGCGGGTACTCTATCACGTGTATTTCATCATGTGCTTCGGGTATTGATTCTCATATGCTATCATGTGCTTCTTGTGCTCTCGCCTTCGTGTGCGCGAGCTATTATCATGTACGTAGCGTGTTGTGGTTGGATCCAATGGTATTAGTGGGGGAAGGGAGTAGTGAGTTGGTTATGTGATCAAAGCCAAACAGTATTCATGTGTATGTCGGTTATGCAACTCACGCATAACGGAGTTATCTTAGTATTTTTCATGTGCAACCTAAGCCGATCACATAACGAACTTGTGCTCAAGGCACTTAGCTAGTATTCATGTTTCTCACCTGCAGTTACTTTTCCACTACTTGTATTTTTCTCCAGTTTACTTTGCAGCTACTTATTGTGCTCCAGCATATATTTATTTCCTGTGCATCTTGATTACTTTTCTATTGCTCGTCATATACACCTTACCATGTATTTGGAGATGCTTTCAGAGTTATGTACTTCGCTCCAGTCCTGACTGGGCATATTTTTTCCAGAGTATCCTGAGGACTATTGCCCTACGTTCTACGGGCCTGGTGTTGACGACTGTTGTGACCCCGTGATCGAGGAGGAGTGCGCCGAGGAGACGCCGATAGCATCCTAGTTAGCTAGGTGGGTTTTCTGGGTTGTTTCCAGTGGTTTGTATTTTGGATGACTGTACTTATTCTTTTGTTGCTTGAGATGTTGTAGCTATTTGTAGACTTGGACTGTATTATTTTGGATTGTCTTGCTCTCTTGGTTCTGTTTCTTTGTTTATTTCATATCGTGCTTATATTCTTCCTCTAGATTTTGTGATTGAGATCATTGATATATATATATTGCGTGGTTGCCTCCTTTGGGAGAGGATTTGATATATATATATTGCGTGGTTTTGCCCTCCTTTTGGAGAGGTCATGCCGGATTTTTCAGTGAGATAGAGATAGATATGGTTGACCTAGAACGGACCTTTACAGCGTTCTACCGCCGATTCTGCGGCGTAGGCTGGACGTACCCACGGCTCATGCCCGATTTTCGGGTGCGGGTCGTGACACATTTTTGGTGGTGGCCCATGCAGGCCTGCTTTTTAGGGTTACCTGCAATAGGATATAGAAGATAGGCTGAGAGAGAGTGTGCTCAATCACAACTAGGACCCTTCCTACTTCCTTTTGCTATCTTTAATTTTTCTGAAATTGTTTTCTTTTGCAATATTACTGTCCTTCATTGATGTTATCGTTTCATGCACTGTATTGACTTCTTTTGATCTGTGTTAAGGATGCCTCCGAAGACCAGATCTCAGTGCACCGCCCCAGCAGCTGCCACCGAGAGGTCTGCCACCTCTCGACCTGCTCGACGTCCGGCAGCCGCTACCGCTCCACTCGCCACTCCTGCGGTTGAGGGAGATTCAGTTTCTCTCGGAGATCTCCTTACTCCCATTGATCCGAGAGCCACCCCAGTTGTCCCGGTGGTACCTCCTCCACCACCGCCTGCGCCAGTAGATGCTACGCAGTTGTTCGCATTCTTCCGAGAGATGATGGATGCGCAGCACCGCCAGGCAGATGTTTTGAGGATGGGCATTGAGAATGCTCATCAGGTGGCTTTGACAGCGGTCGACAGAGTGGCTCAGATCCAGCCACAGCCAGAGCAGGCTCAGTATCCTAGGCCGGGTACTATCATCGATTTTCAGAGGATGCGGCCTAAGGAGTTCCGCGGCACAGAGGGGATCCTGTACGTCGACGACTGGATCGAGCACATAGAGGGCATTTTCAGGCTGACAATGATCCCAGCCAGCATGCAGATAGAGGCAGCGGGTAGCCAGATGTTCGACCTTGCCCTCACTTGGTTCCGCACGGATACGCGGATAGCAGCTCCGGGATTGACTTGGGAGGCTTTTAAGAAGCTTTTCAAGGAGAAGTTCTTCCCGAACGTGGCTCTCAGTGCCTTAGAGAGTCAGTTCGAGGCGCTCGTCCAGGGGAGTATGCTAGTGGATGAGTATGCAGCGGAGTTCTGCCGTCTGGGCAGATTTGTTGAGGGGTTGTCTTAGGCAGCGAAGGCGCGGAAGTTCCGCAAGGGCTTGGTCATGGCGGTCAAGTCCTTGACCAGGAGCGACCGCGAGGCGACCTTCGAGCAGATTGTCAGCGACGCTCAGAGGGCTGAGGATGATTTGGAGCTGAAGACGAAGAGGGGCAGAGATGCTTCAGGAGCAGGTAGCAGTGCAGGCCCGGCCAAGAGGCCATTCCAGCAGACCCAGCAGCACCAGGGTCAGGGTCGGGCGCCCTTCCGACAGGCGCTCCAGCAGCAGAGGCAGGGTCAGCAGCAGGGCCAGAGGCAGCCCATCGTTTGCCCTTTCTGTAGGAAGCCAGGGCACGGATGGGACATATGCAGAAAGAGGCTGGGCAGATGTTTATTGTGTGGCGCCGCAGACCACCAGCTGAAGGATTGTCCTTCAGCGCTTGCCCGTACAGCTCAGGGCGGAGGAGCCGCTCAGAGGGCACCAGCCAGAGCACCTGCAGCGCAACAGAGAGGACAGCCTTTGCAGACTTAGCAGGAGAGGTTCGCCCAGCACCAGCAGCAGCACCGAGGAGGACAGCAGGGGCGAGCTTTTGCCCTGACAGTGGACGAGGCCGAGCCAGTTGGTGACGTTATCTCAGGTTTTGTTCTCCTTGATTCCATTCCAGCACTTGCTTTATTTGATTCCGGTGCTTCCCATAGCTTTGTGTCTGTATCTTTTGCTGTTAGACACCATCTTGTTGCTGAACCTTTAGCTAGACTCTGCAAGATCACGACCGGGGGTGGTATCATCCTAGTCCGTGATGTTTGCAGAGACCGGAGAGTTACCTTGGGAGGCTGGGAGTTGAGTGTGTGCCTACTCGTAATGCCACTTCCGAGTTACGATGTTGTACTCGGGATGGATTGGTTGAGTACGCATTGTGCTAGTATAGATTGTCGTGGAGGCAGAGTTTTGTTTAGTCCGCCGGGTGAGCCAGAGTTTCAGTTTGCCAGAGGAGCAGCGGAGCAGACCGAGGGAGTCTTCTGCGGAGCCCTGGTGGTAGAGCCGAGGTCGCTACATCCACTGATAGAGGAGTATATGGATGTCTTTCCGGAGGAGTTGCCAGGGTTACCTCCGGACAGAGACGTGGAGTTCTCTATAGACTTGGTGCCAGGCGCGGAGCCGATATCCCAGCACGTCTATAGAGTCAGCAACAGTGAGCTGATAGAGTTGAAGAAGCAGGTGGATGAGCTACAGTACAAGGGATTTATCAGATCTAGTTCTTCTCCGTGGGGTGCTCCGGTACTTTTTGTGCCGAAGAAGGATGGGTCGATACGGATGTGTATCGACTACAGGGCTCTGAACAACCTCACAATCAAGAACAAGTATCCGCTGCCGCGTATTGATGATCTATTTGACCAGTTGAGCGAAGCGAGGGTGTTTTCCAGGATTGATCTGAGGACAGGCTACCACCAGGTGAAGGTCAGGAAGGAGAATATTCCGAAAACAACTTTTCGGACCAGATATGGACAGTATGAGTTCTTGGTGATGCCGTTTGGGTTGACTAATGCCCCGGCAGTGTTCATGAATCTGATGAACAAGGTGTTCCATCAACATCTGGACAGGTTTGTGGTGGTGTTTATAGATGACATCTTGGTGTATTCGAAGACCCCAGAGGAGCACGAGGAGCATCTGAGGATAGTGCTAGAGACTCTCAGGAGGGAGAAGCTTTATGGAAAGCTCTCGAAGTGTGAGTTCTTCCTTGACAAGGTTGAATTCCTTGGTCATGTGGTGACTGGAGAGGGTATCTCGGTGGATCCGAGAAAGATCAGGGCAGTAGAGGCATGGAGTGCTCCGAGTTCAGTAGCCGAGGTCAGGAGTTTCCTGGGACTGGCAGGTTACTACAGGAGATTTGTTCAGGATTTTTCCCGAATTGCAGAGCCGTTGTCCAGGCTGACTCGGAAGGACGTGGAGTTTGTTTGGTCAGAGGAGTGCCAGATCGCCTTTGATGAGCTGAAGAGGAGGTTGACGACAGCTCCAGTGTTGACGTTGCCATCAGGTTCTGGAGGATTCACTATCTATAGTGATGCATCGGGGAAGGGACTGGGTTGTGTGTTGCAGCAGAATGGGAGGGTGATTGCCTATGCTTCCAGGCAATTACGTCCTCATGAGAAAAATTATCCTACCCACGATTTGGAGTTGGCCGCGGTCATTTTTGCTCTGAAGTTGTGGAAACACTATTTATACGGAGAGCGTGTGGAGATCTTCACAGACCACAAGAGCTTGAAGTATGTGTTTACCCAAAAAGAGCTGAACATGAGACAGAGGAGATGGTTGGAGTTGATGAAAGACTTCGACATATCATTGCAGTATCATCCAGGGAAGGCGAACGTAGTTGCGGATGCATTGAGCAGGTATCCGGTAGCTATGTGCCTGACTACAGATCGTTATCTTCTGGCAGATCTAGAGAGCTTGGGCATTGAGGTGATAGTGCCTGGAGTTGAGATGCAGATGTGGGGACTGTAGATTCAGTCAGAGTTGGTAGACCGGATCAGGGCTACACAGTTTGAGGATGAGTCCCTGAGGAGCATCAGGGAGCAGGTTCAGATGGGATTAGCAGATGACTTCACCATTGCTGATGATGGTTCTTTGCGGCACGGTACCAGGTTGTGTGTGCCGAGTGGGTCATTGTGCGAGGAGGTTCTCCAGGAGGCGCATCGATCCCAGTACTCTATGCATCCAGCTGCCAATAAGATGTATAGAGATCTGAGACAGCATGTATGGTGGTACGGGATGAAGCGGGAGGTAGCACGCTTCGTATCCCGATGCTTAGTGTGCCAGCAGGTGAAAGCGGAGAGGCAGAGGCCAGGAGGATTACTCCAACCGCTACCCATTCCGGAGTGGAAATGGGAGCATGTGACCATGAATTTTGTTTCTGGACTTCCCCGTTCTCCAGGCGGGAAGGATGCGATTTGGGTCATCGTGGACAGGTTGACCAAATCGGCCCACTTTCTACCATTCAAAGTGGGTACGTCTACAGAGCGACTAGCAGAGATGTATGTGCGCCAGATAGTCAGACTGCATGGAGTTCCAGTGAGCATAGTATCAGATCGGGACAGTCGCTTTACTTCGCATTTCTGGAGGAGTCTGCAGGCTAGCTTGGGCACCCAGCTCAAGTTTAGTAGTGCGTATCACCCGCAGACAGATGGTCAGTCAGAGAGGACCATTCAGACACTTGAGGATATGCTTCGCACCTGTGTTTTGGATTTCAGAGGCTCTTGGGAGGATCACTTGCACTTGGTAGAGTTTGCTTACAACAACAGCTACCAAGCCAGTATCGAGATGTCACCTTTTGAGGCGTTGTATAGACGGAGGTGTCGCACTCCGTTGTCATGGGATGATGTAGGTGAGAGAGCTTTGCTTGGCCCGGAGATGGTGGTTGATGCAGCGGAGAAGGTCAAGCTCATTAGAGATAGACTTCGGGTGGCGCAGGACAGGCAGCGGCATTGGGCCGATAGCCACCGGAGACCTTTGGAGTTCGAGGTATAGCTTAGAATCTAGATTTTGTTCTTGTATTTGCTTGTGATTGCTTGTTTTAGACTAAGTGCAGAGACCTTGTTTGTGCTAGGTTGGAGATCTGGTGTTCCTGAGGATTTCTCCGACGCGGGGCACTATTCGCTTCGGTGGAGGCGGGAAGCTTAGCCCACGTTTCGTCGGACCCTTTCGTGTTCTTGAGAGGGTCGGCGCCGTGGCGTATAGGCTTGAGTTGCCGCCTACGCTGGAGGGAGTTCATGATGTGTTCCACGTGTCGCAGTTGAGACGGTACGTGGCGGATCCCAGTCACGCATTGGATCACTCGGAGATCGCAGTGGGCCCTACTCTTAGCTATCCAGAGCAGCCGGTGGAGATTCTGGATCGGCGGGAGAAGGTGTTGAGGAACCAGACTATTCCCTTGGTTTGCGTCGCGTGGAGGCATCACTCTCCAGGAGAGTCGACCTGGGAGAGGGAGGATGAAATGCGCGAGCGATACCCCTATCTCTTCGAGCCCTGAGGTATGGTTCTTTCTTTGCATTCCTGTCCTAGTTTCGTCTTTTAATTTCGAGGACGAAATTATTTTAAGGAGGGTAGACTTGTCACTACCCAATTCTAGAAAATAGGGTATTTTTTTTTTTTTTGATAAATAGTGTATTGTATTTAATTATTTATATTTATAATTAATTAGTGCTTGTCTTATTTTTATTTTGATTGTTTTAGGGTTTTGGCTAGCCTGGACCCATGTCCGACCCTAGTGGACCCATGTCCGACCCAGCCCACACCCTTGTGAGAATTATTTTGGGGCTTAGATTTATTATTTTATTTTTAGGAGGTTAGTTGGAGAGATTTGGAGCTAGTTTGAGCGTATTTGGAACCCGGAACCCAAAACCGAGTGAATAGGGGCATTTTGGGAATTTGGTGACTTATGTACCCATTTATTTGCCAAGGCCGGCCCCTACCTACCCCCACCCGTGGGATTCCAGCAGCAGCCCCCTCCCCTCTTTGCATTCTTCTTCATTTACTTCTTCTTCTTCTTCACTTCTTCTTCTCCACTTCTCCTTTCTTCTTCCTTCTTCTTCCAAGTAAGCTTCTCTTCACTTTTCTTCTTTCTTTCTTCCATTCCTTCTTCTTTAAGCTAACCCTAACCTTCCATTTTCTCTAACCTAGGTGTGAGGAGCTTAGATCTAGTGTGAGAGCTAGATTTGGTGGCTTGGAGCTTGAGGGAGGTGATTTCTAGGGGTTGTGAGACCTTGGCCTTGGGATTCCAACTCCCAAGAGGTAAAATCTAACTTTTCCCTTCCTAATTATTTTTGTGTAGTGTAATTAGTATTGTAGAACCCTCCTAGATCCTAACCCTACCCGTAGGAGGAAGTTGGAACTAGTTTGGGTGAGTTTAGAGACTTTGACATTAGGTTTTGTGTCGAATTCGGGTGGAATCCAAATTTGGCCCAATTTTGGGTGATGCCCTAGGTTAGATGGACCTAGGTAGACGTTGTCGGGTGTCTAGAGGGTGAGTGCGTGTCTCCGTTCGGACACGGGAAGCCGTGTCGCGGAGAAACGGGCGTTTCGGGCAAAATTGGGGCTTTTCGTCGTCGCCGATTCTAAGTGCGTGTGCGTTTCTGCCACGGGCCTAGAATCGACGTGGGAGTACATTTTCTAGGATCTAGATATCGTGTAGAGCGCGTGGGTAAATTTTGGGCCGATTCTGAGTTCGTTTGGTGTGCATTTCAGGAGGTTTTCCGAGCCGCGCACCACGTGTTCGTCGAAATGACCAAACGGCCATTTCGACTTGGTTTCTTCGTTTCGGGCTTGTACGCGCGTTGGGTTAGTATCGGGGAGTGTGTACTAGAGTTTTCGGGCTATATTTTATATATTTTAGGGTATTGGTGAGTGTCGGGGTCGTTGGGCGTGAGTAGGGCGTGTGGTTTGAGTGTTGTGTGCGTGGTTGTGTTTGTATTTATATGTGTCTATATATATATATATTTATATATATGTATGTGTGTTTATGTATATATATTTATATATATATGTGTGTATTTATATTTATGTACTTGTATATGTATATGTCTATGTGTATATATATATATCTTAGAGTGTGTGAGTGTATTGGTATATATCTATGTATATATGTATTTGTATTTGTGCATATATATATTAATATAGGTGTTTATATATATGTAGCTAGGTATATATATTCATGTGTGTGTGTGTGTTGTTATGTGTTTTAGTGTGTGTGTGAGTGTGTTAGTGTGTGTTAGAATATAGAGTTGTAGGTGTGTATATATATATATATATATATATATATATATATATATATATATATATATATATATATATAGAGAGAGAGAGAGAGAGAGAGAGTGATATATAGGTATATATATAGGTGTGTGTGTATGTGTATGTGAGTTGGAGGGGGGGGCCAGCCACTGCACAGCAGCAGCAGCTGCTGCCCCCAACAGCAGCAGCAACATGGGGCAGCAGCAGCAGCCATATGAAGCCAGCAGCAGCAGTAGCAAGAGCAGCAGCAGCAGGATCAGCACAAGCAGCAGCAGCAGCAAGCTCTAGGCAGCAGCGAGGCTAGTAGCGAGGGGTGTTGGCGAGGGATAGGTAATAGATAATAGTTAGAGTATTAGTTAGATAGATCTAGATATTAGAGATATAGATCTATATATATATAAAGATAGATAGATAGATAATAAGATGAATAGATAGTTAGATAGCTAGATAGCTATTAGTTGATAGATAAGTTAATGATAAGATAGATAGGTAGTTGGATAGATTGATAGATATATATGCTAGATTAATAGATAGATAGAGTATTAGATAGATTAAATAGATATCTTGATAGGTATATATGTATATTTTTAAGAGTTGGGTAAGGTAATGGGTAATGGGTATATATGTGTGGATATATATGTATATAGGTAGATACCTATTTAGATATATATAAATATGATAGGTATCTATATTACCTAGCCTAGATTAATAACTAGGTGCATAATTAATAGCTAGGTAGCTAGTTAGAGGGTTTTAGAGCGAAACCTCAATACCTTGAGATACCGAGGTATCTCGATACCTTGAGATATTCAAGGTATTGAGTTTCGAGCAGGGTATTTGAGCATTAGCCTAGGAAATGCTTGGGAGTGATTTTATATGTTTATATATATATATATAATTACGCGTGCTAGCATAGGTTTTAGCGGGTTTAAGCGGGGTGCGTGGCCTAGGGCGAGGTATCGGATACCGAGGGTATCCCGGTATCTCGATTAGGCGAGTTTGTGAGTTTAGTAGCTTAATGAGCTCGGTTTGACCTAGAATTTCAGGGGTACCCTAGTTTGACCTAGCTTTGACCATATTTGTCCCCGTTGACCGTAAAAGTCAACGTTTGACCTAGTTTTGACCTAGAGTTGACTTTTTGGACCCCGAGTTGACTTTTTGACCCGAATTTTACCGGTTTGACCCGTTCGACCTAGAATAGCCCTAGAAGCCTGTTTTTAATTATTTTATATCAGTTTTAATGCTTAGAACCCTGTTTAATTCTGTTTTTCGCATTAGGTCCTTGCGACACCGGTCCGGATCTCGATTCTCATCAGTTGCTCAGGACATCAGGCGAGTACCTACCTCTGATAGTTTCCATTTCATGATAGCGTTTATATCACCTGTTCTAGAACTGTGATACTTGATTCTGACACATTATTACATGAGCTGGTACTAGTGGATCCCGTCATTAGATGCTATCCCCCTTACCGTGTTCAGCGGGTACTCTATCACGTGTATTTCATCATGTGCTTCGGGTATTGATTCTCATGTGCTATCATGTGCTTCTTGTGCTCTCGCCTTCGTGTGCGTGAGCTATTATCATGTACGTAGCGTGTTGTGGTTGGATCCAATGGTATTAGTGGGGGAGGGGAGTAGTGAGTTGGTTATGTGATCAAAGCCAAACAGTATTCATGTGTATGTCGGTTATGCAACTCACGCATAACGGAGTTATCTTAGTGTTTTTCATGTGCAACCTAAGCCGATCACATAACGAACTTGTGCTCAAGGCACTTAGCTAGTATTCATGTTTCTCACCTGCAGTTACTTTTCCACTACTTGTATTGTTCTCCAGTTTACTTTGCAGCTACTTATTGTGCTCCAGCATATATTTATTTCCTGTGCATCTTGATTACTTTTCTATTGCTCGTCATATACACCTTACCATGTATTTGGAGTTGCTTTCAGAGTTATGTACTTCGCTCCAGTCCTGACTGGACATATTTTTTCCAGAGGATCCTGAGGACTATTGCCCTACGTTCTACGGGCCTGGTGTTGACGACTGTTGTGACCCCGTGATCGAGGAGGAGTGCGCCGAGGAGACGCCGATAGCATCCTAGTTAGCTAGGTGGGTTTCCTGGGTTATTTCCAGTGGTTTGTATTTTGGATGACTGTACTTATTCTTTTGTTGCTTGAGATGTTGTAGCTATTTGTAGACTTGGACTGTATTATTTTGGATTGTCTTGCTCTCTTGGTTCTGTTTCTTTGTTTATTTCATATCGTGCTTATATTCTTCCTCTAGATTTTGTGATTGAGATCATTGATATATATATATTGCGTGGTTGCCTCCTTTGGGAGAGGATTTGATATATATATATTGCGTGGTTTTGCCCTCCTTTTGGAGAGGTCATGCCGGATTTTTCAGTGAGATAGAGATAGATATGGTTGACCTAGAACGGACCTTTACAGCGTTCTACCGCCGATTCTGCGGCGTAGGCTGGACGTACCCACGGCTCATGCCCAATTTTCGGGTGCGGGTCGTGACAGCAAGTCTTAAAATAGCTATGAATCCAATTTCTATGAATGTAATGTCTATGTCAAACCTGTATCCTACACAGAATCACCATGAATATCTCAGGAAGATTCTGTCTCATGAATAGTGTCAAGTGTCCTGGGTTCTGATGTACTTGATAAGATAAGTATGAGAAGTACAGGGTCTCGGTATCCATGTCTATGTGACGTTACACAACTTCGCGTACGGGGTTGGCACCCGACTATTAATCGGACGCTAAGTAAAGTCACTCGGTCCTGGGTTGAACAATTTATATCAAGATTACATATGAAATCTACAAGAACTCAAGTAAAGTACTATAACAGGAATCACTGTGAGTTGGCAAGGTACACTTGCCCACTGATGTATAAATAAGTCAAGAAAATAAGTAGCAAAGCTGCAGGGTCTGGCAAGGTACACTTGCCTGTGGTTCCGGCTCCAATTGTGGCTCTGACTTCAGCGGAAATTGCAGGCAGTACTCCGGTTGCTGAAACAAATATTACCATCATATTCAAAAAATATCAATCAGCTAAAAATGCTTGTCCTTGAGTCCAATTTGGAGACAAGGGCAAAAATAATAATTTTGGGTCAAAGCGGGGTCCACATGTGGCCCGCTTCGCACCAAAAAATGTGTCAGGGACAAAGGTCTCCAAATTCGTCAAACTTAGTGTCAACAGGTCAGGAACGATGATACGAACCCAACGGAACTTCCAGAATTGGATTCCGATGAGCTGGTCACAAAATCGTCCGTCAAGTGGAGCTTGTGGGGCCCACGACACGCAATTTTGTCAACGTTCTCAGAATCGAACCAAACTTGGATCACAGGACCAGCGTATCGCTACGAGTCTGATGGCATAAGTTTCGTTTTGATCCGACGTGTGTACACAAAGTTACGACGCATTCCAGAACTGACGGATACGGGACGGTGTCTGCGGATACGCGTTAATTTCGGTGTACACGCACATCCAAATCAACTTCTGCGAAATCCTACATGTCCGTATCAACGATGCGCACGTATCGGTGAAGACCACGTGCGACCAAGTCATCCTGTTTGGCAGGGCAAACTCAGTTCCGGGGTGAGACAGGGCATTATTTTTTCTGTTTTTGGATCGCGGTTCGCGATTGCCACAGGACGCGATGCACCGAGCGGGTTACACGGGCACCGAGAGGGTCACACAGGGTTCGCGATGCAACAGATAGAATCGAAAATGGATAAATGAGCAGAGAGATACGGGTACCTGAACAGAGCTCCGAAAATAGCATTTTTCTCGTGTCCGAGTGTCGAGTTCGAAGGGCCGTGTCCTGTGTCCTGTGCCGTGTCCGCGTCCACTGAGCTCTAGGGTTGCCAGAGTTTGGCCGGGGCAGCTCGACGAGGGGCTGGGCGGAGCTGCGGGCGGCTCGTCGGCTGAGCGGGGTCGCCGGCAAGGCGGAGCAGAGGGGCGGCCTGGCAGCTGCTGGTGGGGCGCGGGTCGGCTGCCGTCGGGGGATTCTGGAGGGGAAGCTCGGGGAGGGTCAGCTCGGCGGGCGGAGCGGGGAAGTGCTGGAAGGAATGAGAAGGAGTAGGTGGAGCTTGGGGGAAGGAGGTGGCCGGAATAGTGTGGCCGGAGCTAGGGTTTCGGTGGATTGGGGAAGAAGATGAGGGAGGGGGTTTTTATAGGTGGGGGACGATGCCGTGGGTGGCCGGATGAGGCGGAGAGGGAGTCGGGGTCGTGGCGTGAGGGCCGGAGGGTGCGGGCGCGGGCTCCGACGACGTGGCCGGCGGCTACGGCGTGGGAATCGGGGTCCAGAGCGTGGGGGAGGAGAAGAAGTCTCCGGGTCGGGTCGGGCGGCGGGTTCGGGTCTAGCAGACCTGGCCCGACCCGTTAAGTCGAAGAGGGTTTGGGCTGCGGGTTCGGATCGCGGGTTGGTCCGGATCCGACCCGCAGCTAATGGGTTTGGGTTGGGTTGGTTTGGTTTAGTTTGGTTTGACTTAGGGTTTAAATAAAAATAGTGTTTAAGTGTTTAAAATAGGTTCGGGGCCCAATAAATTCCAAAAAAATTACCCTAAGTCCAGTTTTTCATTTTACATCATAAAATATTATTTTTATAATATTTTAATATACTTTAAAAATATTTAATTTTAATTAATGCCAAAAATATCTTATTTTTAATTAGCAAAAATTCCCGAAAAAATTCCAGAAAATTTTGAAAAATCCAGTTTTGTAAATCTTGAAAAATCAGGGGGTTTACACATGATATACATGATACGATGTGAGCAGGGATTTTACTTGACTGACTGACTTATCGTGTATCCTGACTTGACTACTAGTATTTGTGCTGATACATTTACTACTTGCTATGTGTTCCTATGTGCCATGTGTTACGTGTGCACTGAGGTGCGACATATCTTGCTACGTGCTACATGTTACATATTTCCTATACTATGCGACATATGACATTATATGATTTTTTCAGCACGGACATTGTAGTTGGTCAGTGATCGTAGCCTAGCGTGGTTGATGTGTGTATTGTTTGTTGCATTACACTCTGGATAAATCTAAGTTGGAACCGACGAAAACCAACATAGATTCTCACACAACATACTCATACTGTGGTGCGACATTCTAGGATGATGATTGTGTGACTACGGTATACGATTCCATATAACTGTAGGGTTAATTAGGTAACTAAAAAATTGGTAGAAGCATTGGGAGGGAATGGTATCCCGAGATCGTAGATGATGAGCCGCCCTTTCGATTATTATCAAGGCGTGCAAGGCTATCCCCCATGGTGTAACCTCCGTATCCTGAAATTCTAGCTTAAATGTTATTTTTAGGTTAATTTGGGGCTAGTAGGATTTTTCCACAATTTTTAGTTAATTAAAAACTAGTAACACTAATTTTCTAGGGCTTGTAAGAATTTATTTTAGGGATAAACTTAATTAAAAATATCCCAAAATTTTATTTTAGGTTCTAAATAATCAAATATATTTTCTAGAATTTTTTGGGATTTTTTTGATTATTTTAGCATTTATTTTGAGTTAATTATGAAAAACTGAATTAAAAACTATTTTCTGAAAATAAAAACCCAAAAAAGTAATTATTTCTGCCCAGTCAGCCAACAGGGGCCCACCTGTCAGCCTCCTGCAGTGAACTGGGCTGGGCCCGCCTGTCAGTGACCGCGGGGTGGGTGCGGGTGAAGCCGAGCCGAGCCGAGCCGCGTCCTAGTCCGAGTCGGACTGAGCTGAGCCGAGCCGCAGCGAACCCAGACTGTTAGATCTGAGTAGGCAACGTCGGATGGCTTCCACGAGGCGCTCTCCGAGACGCGGCTGCTCTCTCTCTCCTCTCTATATATAATAGTTTAGTTATTTATTTCTAGGGTTTTCCTTGAGCCGAATTTTGGAGAATTATCATCTAGGGTTCCTTCATCTTCCAGAAGTCATTGCGCATAGCTCTGGACTCCAAACAAGATCTAATTTCTTTTGTTAGAACGATATTGAGGTTAGCTTTCTGAATATATAAATTTTTTTACGAAATTATGAGTATTAAATTCTAGAAAATTTGTAGAGCACAGCATGTCTGAAAATAGACGTATTTTGATATTTTTCTGATTTTGGGAAAATCAGGAATCAGAATCATGAACCGTTTAAAGTTTCAGAAAGCTAATGTCGAGATCATTGACATATATTTTTTCCAGAATTTAATTCGAAGTATTTATATATAGTTAATTTTGTAGAACTTCTAGGTTAGAATTTAACCATCGGTGCACAATACAAAATTTGTATGTGCCATAATTCCCAAACAAATTTGAATTCGGACGAACCGTAAATTCCAGCATGTGTTTTGATGCTGAAATCTATAGGAAATCATGCATGAAAGTTGAGTTTGTATCGGTTGACTTTTTGGTCAACAGATCGTCTCGATTTGCGTGCCATGAGTCTCGAGTTGATAAAATTTAGTTCCTTTGGACAAAATTTAGGAATTAACCTAAAAATCAGAATAATAAGATTAAAATAGTATTTTAGAGTAATTATTCTAGAATTAAATAAATTAAATAAATTATCTTTTGACATGGTAAATTTGTAATACATAGGCTATTGGACTGTGACTTGGACTCTGATTCATACCAGCTAAGGACCACAGGCGGGTATATTCTCTGACAGTTTTTATTATATTGATTATCTCTATAACTCTTATTGTATAGCGTATATGACTCTGACACTATTGTTTACACGAGTTGGCATCATTGAGACCTGTCACGAGGAGTCGTGATTGGAATCTATCGTGCTAACTGGAGATAAATGGAGAAATATTAGTAGCTTATGTGATCATACCCAACTTTACATGCATCATAGCTCACCCACACCTCACGTCGGTGCAGCCTGATCATTACATGCCTCATCGCTGTTATATATGGTTAGCCTGACCTGTTAGGGATGATCACTAATCAATGTAATGAGTCATATAGTCCCAAGCAGATCACATGATGTACTGATATTTCACACACTTAGTTAGATAATTCTTGACATGTATCTCTAGCATATTGATCTAGCACCTTCACATGTTCTAGTTATTATTCTTGTACACCCTTACATACCAGTTCATTGTTCTTGCGTGTACTTGTATTTCTATTCATTGCTAGATGTATATTGATGATGATGTTCCAGTATTTTCTTATTCCAGTATTTTTTTTATTCCAGTATTTTTTATTGCCAGTATTTCCTATCTATCTTGTATTTCTTTATACTATGCTATAGATTTTGTTAATATATGTGGAACTGCTGTTAGAGGTATATTTCCTTCCAATCATAACTGGATATTTTTTCCAGACTGTGACATAGAGGACTTGTTTCCAGCATACGTGGAGACTGGATATTATTGATTGCAGGTTAGACTATTTATTATTGTTTAGACTTGTCTTATATTTCATTGCTTGCTTCGATATCTCATCGTGCTTTAACTTATGTGATTGAGTATTCTATATTATATTGTGATATCTGTGTCTCCTTATGGAGTTGGATATTCGTGAGAGAATGATTAGATAGTATTATGACCTAGACAACGTTCTACCGCTGATGCTGCGGCGTAGGCTGGACGTACCCACGTACTCGTGTCCCTATACCGGGTGTGGGTCGTGACACATGGATATTGTTCACGTTCGCGCTAGTGGACGACAATATCTGAATACTATATTGTACTATGTGCTCCATGTGATATTAGCGCGGTGGCCCTACGGGAAACTGGTGCGATCTATTAATGCGATGGCCTTACGAGGGACCGATATATTTACTATTTACCATGTGCTATATGGCAATTATTATAACGTCCTGCTCCGAACGGTTACTTATGGAACACTTGCTACTTCGACTCGGTTGAGAATCGAGTCTCGGGGAAACCTTACCGCTAAATCAATACGGACGAAGTATAATAAAATATTCCAATTGATGGAACGACTTCTATTAAAATAAGTCCAAGAGTTTTTGTTGGTTGCTTTGCTTCTTGGATTTGTGTTGCTTTATATTTTGAGTTGCTCTCGATGACTTAGTTTTCATGATTTCGCTTTCTCGCTTGCGCATTCTTTTCGAATCGTAAGGGAAAGAGATCGAAGTATGCTAACCAAGTATTGTTGCATTTTCAGGACACATAACCAAAGAGTGAACATCGCTTAAGGCTTTCCCATCCTCTCGTTCAATTCATTAGGTGAGTGGCTTAGGCCCTTCGATGAATCCTTTAGTCTGCATGCCTAATAAAAGAATATCTAGTTCACTTATAAATGTTGTCTTACTAAAAAGATAAGTCACTAAAATGAACCGCATGCTTGAAGTATTAGATTTATGCTTTTGCTATCAATTATGTTGCTTGTTCCTTGTCCCTATGCTGCACAACCTGATTTATGGCAAGTCCCTATGCTCGAATGTGATATGTGGAATAAGAATAAGGAGATAGAATTTGTGTGTTTGTTGCTCAGAACTGTGCATTGTAGTGTTATATCTGTTAGATATTTCATGTCATGCATTGGTCTCGGACAACTTGTGCATAAGGTCTTGTCTCTTGAACGGTTCCTGGGGCACTGAAAATCGCTCGGTCTGGAAGAGACTTTTGGATCGCCCTGAGGGTAGTGGAGTCCATGATGTCACAGTTGCTAGTACTCGTGTATGTTGGTAGAAAGCTGAACCTTGAGTCACAGTTACCGACACATGCACGTGCTAGTGAAGAGCTGAACCTTGGGTCCCCGCTGCTAATCATGGGCTACCCATGGACCATCACATAGTTAGGGTGCATGCTAGGTTTACCTTCTTGCATACCTAACACTTGATGCCTATATTGATTCATAAGTTATCCATATGCAAATTGTGGCTAACTTGTGTGTCTGCTGCAGGGATAACCGCTCGGTCATGGGTAAGAATTATTATATGCATATGCTATCTATCGTCTATGTTTTCTTGCATGAATTGTTAAAAAGAAACTAGACAACAAGAAAGATCACCTAATAATGTTAGCTTTATATGCTTACTTAGTATGGATTTCTAAGGTGAGTTTGGCCACGGTCGCTCACCAGTACATGTGGTAGTACTGACCCACGTTTGTGGACAAATATCCAGGTACTGGACGCGAGAGCTTTGCGAGCATTCTGAATTGGTCTTAGTGCAACCTTCCGAGGGACTGCGCTCATGCTGCTTCCATTGCTTTCCTCTCCAGTGGGCTTCTTCTCTTTTGCTAGATGTTTTGTTATTTTTGGTCCTACTAAAAGGATGTAATGTGTATGCGTTGTGGCTAATTTTGGGAATGTAAAAAGAGTTGTAAGCCTTCTAAGGCATATTTTTTAACTCAGCCAAGCAAGCACTTTGTAATCCAAATCTTCAGTATTCAATAAAAGAAAGTATTTTGTGTGCCTATCAAATTTGTTCAACTTTGGTTCTCTGTATTTACATTACGTGCCTATATATATATATTTTTGTCTAACTTGTGTCTTATGCAGGTATGTTGTCTGGTGCAAGCGCAACTTAGGCTTGCACGACATCGTGCCCAAGCGAGGACGATCGGTTACGTAGGAACCAAGCGAGGACGATCGGTCCTTACGGGACCGGGGTGCGACAATTATGGCTCGGCTAGCCTTGTTCGGACATAGTACGATCTGAGGATTCCTATATTGCATTACTGTGGTAACCCAGACTCCACCTAGCAAGCCGTAGGTATCTGAGTGGTCGTTCATTCATATAATTGTATGGTGTGTTACTTGCTAGTCGGCTGGTATGTAGTCTGTCCCGGTGTAGTGACTCATTTCCTTGTCCTTGTTTGGTGTAGGGGTGGATTACTGTTTTGATAATAGATTACATATTCTAGTTGACGATGCAGGTATTAGTGGATGCTATGATGATTTGTGATTGATTGTTGATTCCTTATCTAGGGTATGATGCTTTCTAGTGGATGATAGTAGATGCTGGATGTTATACTGTAGATGCTGCTTAGTTTATGTTTATACTTGGTAATCGTGCATTGGTACCGTACGATTCTTTTACCCTTATTATTGCTCTTATTATATATCTTTCTGTTATATGTTTCTTGTTGGGTTTTCTTCGTCCGTCCTTGAGCCTTCCTTTCTGGTACTTATTGCAGTTGGCCTGACCAAACCTGGATTGTTCCCAGATTGCCTGTGAACGACCCTATGGATCTTCCAGGCCTGGCTTGGTGGATGCGCTTCAGTTCCAGATCACATTAGGAACTGTGTGGGAAGGTACTCTCGTCTACATATTTTTTACTATAGACTTTCTGATTATCATTTAGTATTTTTGACTGTTTGGTCTTACCTGATTTCCAGTTGATATCATTCTTGCTGCTTATTTCATTGTGGTTGCCTGTGGATATGAGATCAGTTTTATGCCATAGATTGTATTGCATGCTAGGATACCCAACATGACTGACAGCCTTGATCGTCGTACAATGTTCTATACCTTGTACGGGGGAGCTGGTCATGTCCGTCCCCGTATTTATCCAGTATTCTGGGAGCGGGACGCGGCAATATATATCAAGTATCAATTTTGGTGCGATTAAGTGTATCAACACTGATACAATAGTCAGGACAGGAACAATTAAGTTCTAGAATCAAGATCATAGACAAGTTTTCAGATAGCAAGTTATTCAGGACATGATAGCCTAATATATATTGGTCACATCAATTTGTCACTGTATTATATCGATGAATAAGAATAAGAGTAGTGCGAGAATCTCTCGAGATCAGATCCACAATCCTTAAACCAAACAAGGACCGTGGTTGCAGAACGTCACCCGAGTTGAACTATGCATCTTATTCTATCCAACGTATAATAAGTTAATTAAGATAAAGTAATCTAATTAACAAGTAAAATAACAAGTGCACACATGACTACATCTACATGGCTAAATACGTGCAAGAAACAGTAGGCGCATAAAGCAATTTGGCGCACAAACGACAAAGAATGGTGCACTTGACAAAAGTGCGCGGATAAGAATAAAGCGCTCTTTCAGGAAAAGTGCACAAGCAAGCTAGCTACATGACAAAACACACAATCCGAGGTCAAAGCTCGATAGTTGAGAAACTCATCAGTCGAGGAGCACACAAATCAATAACACATAATTCAAGAAACCAAAGCTTCGTCCCTTAGGAAACGAAGAAGAAAAAAAGTGCGCGAGTTACCAAAGTAAGCAAAGTGCGCCGGCTGATGAAACATAGGAAAAGTGTGCCAGATGGTCAACTCGAAAAAAGTGTGCGGACTGATTGTGGCACACTTTCTCTTGGTTTTTCAGAAAAACTTTGATGGAATACGCACAAAAGTGCGCCAACTGAATTTTGTGTCAAAAGTGCACCACTTACTCAAGGAGTGTGACTGGCACACTTTTGCCAGGAGACTAAGTGCAGTATGAATAGTACGTACGAAGAGTTGGGACAGCACACCAATGCGCCTAAAGTGGAACATACATATTTCTATGCCAAAGGGGTTCTCTTGCATACTCTTCACAGAGCAATGCTCTTCTTCTTCTCTAGTAAAATATTTGGTACACGTATTGCATCAATTTTTAGCACTGAACTTAGATGGACTCGTAAACAAGCATGGCCAAAAGCAAAGTTACATAAAATATGCTGCTCTACTCTATGCGCTAATTAGTTTTGTAAAACACAAAATTTTGGGAGATCAATCTCCAAGAAAATAAAAGTGAACCTATAGACTCAAACTCTGGTCCATGCAATTTCAACCAAAAAAATCAAGAACGACAAGTATTAATGATGAAAGGGTGCTCGGTCCCAACAACATGAGCTAGAAATAAACATGCATTATTAAAAATTAAAAGCATGCAAAAATCCATAGTTTTTCTCTTGTGCAAGATGTACTTGCCTACGGAGGGAGAGAAAACCCAAGAGAGAGAAATGAAAAGTAAATAAATGAACAAAAAGAGATATATATATATATATATATATATATATATATATATATATATATATATATATATATATAGAGAGAGAGAGAGAGAGAGAGAGAGAGATGTTGATCGTTGGATTACTCAAACCCATCCTAGCCACACATGTCACCAACCCAACCAAACCCACTCTTCTCCACAACTCACGGATCCGGTCTAAACAAAGGCCGGACAAGCAATCAACATGCGCTAAAGTGTGCCAAAGACAACATGCACCAAGGTGCGTCAGGAAAGGGGGCAGACACAACCAAATAATAAACGGCCTGATGAGAGAGAGAGAGGATTTACATCGAGAGACGGAAGATTTATATTGTGCGTGTAAGTGTTTTTTTATTTCAACTTTATTTTATTACAAACTAAGTTCCTATATATGTAAAAGCTCTATTTTATTCCAATATATATATATATATATATATATATATATATATATATATATATATAAAGTAAAAAAATTAAGTGGGATCGGCTGACCTACTTGGTATACTCTTCCTCTATCACTGGTTATATAAATACTAGTAAATGCACGTACGTTGTACGTAAAATAATTTTTTTTAATATTATTCTAAAATAGTTTAAATATTTAAACTAATTTATTATTGATATATTTTTACTCTTTATAAAAAGTCTTGCAAAGATTAGTCGTCTAAGCTGTACGTATATCCTCACGTAATTAAAAATAAAAAATTAAATAAATTTTAACTAATTGTTTAACTACATTATATTATATAATTATAAGCAAACACCTCTTCTAGTTCATGTGGTTAATGTATGAGACATTCTTCTTGATTAGTCAAGTTGGATTGCCATGATGTTATTTATAACAATTTAATTTTTTTTCAACAAATTTTTTTACGTAATATTTATTTTTTAAATAAATGGTTGAGTATTTACAAACGGTTTAGACAGCCTACTTTTGAGCCGTTTTGAAGCCGCATTATAAGAGTAAAGATATTTGTAATATGCTCTAACAACAATGCTCATGTCATCCTCCATCATCTCTCAGGTTATTGTTCATTTTTTTACTTATGTGTCTGTTTGGTGCGTAGAAAACTGATTTAAATTTTTGGATTTCTCACACGAAAAAGATTTTGGAATTTGCAAAGTAGTATTTCATTGCCATTAAAAATGACCATCGAGAGTTTCAATTTTGCGATATTTTTTTGTTTTAGTCAAATTTGTTTATTTGAATGAAGTGGCTAACGCAAATTCATTTTTACCTCAAGTCGAATTTTTAAAATTCAAATTTGTAAAAATAAAAATAAAAACTACAAAAGATGATCCTGACGGAACTCTAAAATTGAAATTTTTGCTCCACACTAAATGATAGCCAAATTTAACTTTCATTGTCCAGTTTCATCCCAACCAAATAAGCGCATAAGTCATAAGTCTGTGTTTGTCCAAAATGATAAAAGAAGTCATGTACATGATGCGATGGAAGCTTTTATCCTTAATTTCACGAGATCTAATTCACGTGGTTGAACTTAAAACATGGAATAAGAAAGCTGTTAACATGAGTTTCACAGATCGTCTAATATTATCGAGAGATTTTGATCAAATCTGAATGATCAAAAGGAACAATCCAACGAATATTATTTAGGAGAACATACAAAACTGTTTAAGAAAGTAAATTCCGATCGTTTCTCACATATATATATATATATATATATATATATATATATATATATATATATATTGGTTACAAAATAACTATGTACAACAAACACTTCTTACAAAATAGCATAAAATTATTAATTTTATCACGACAATCAAAATAGTGAACTAAAGTGCTTATATTGTAGAGGGAGAGGGAGGACAAAAGGTCCCATAACATGACATGTCCCTCTCTTGGGGTATCTATCCACATGCCTCGCTAGACCATCCTCTGAAAATCACTTCAGACCCCATCCACTTGCTAGCACACACACAAGAAAGAAACTTGGCCATACAAAGTAGGGATCATACCAAGCTAACATCAATCACTATATCATTACCAAACCTTGTAAGAAAAATCTCTTCTCAACTTCATCCATGATTATCAATATAAAAAAAATCTGAATTTTTCTTCTTCTTGCTTAATTTGCTATTTAGTTTCCAAGATCATCATTAGTAAGGTCTGTCACATGTTCTTGATTCTAAATTTAAAACATAGGAACTCAATTTGTAAAATAATAAGTTTTATTCCTAATTCCAATTTCTAGATTTTGGATTTCATTCCAGCCATAGAAGCTATATGTTGGATCTCCCAATTTCTAGATTTTAGATGATAGGAACTCATTTTGTAGAATAATAAGTTTCAATTTAAAGTCAAATTTTTACTTAGATTCTAGATTTTATATTATATTTTTTTTTACATCAATTTGTGATCACACAGTTTTTGAAATCGGAGTCCATTTTATTATTTTTTACTATTCTCACACAAATTTAACTCATTTATTTAAAATTTTGAATTCTAAATTGTATTGGAGAGTCTTAAAACTCTTAAGATTGGGAATTTCTTCTGGTCCTTTCTCGCCCATCGAATTCTAAACCAGCGGCCATAGATGTGATGTGCTACCAAAGCCGTGCTTGACAATCTTTGCCATCACCAACAACCATTTGACAAAATCATAAGGCTACTTTACTCTTTTGAGAACCGTGTTCTCAACGTACAATGCGTGTGGATACGATCGAGATGGGTTAGAAGTGAAACTCATGCCCCCCAAAGATCCATTGCATATGCCCCACTTGTGGACACAATCCATTGTGTGTCTAGAAAATATTGCTCTGCCTCTCTAAGAAGATATTTTGCTGGTTGATAAGTCTCGACATCATGGACTTGTCATCATCATCTAAAAATTGGAGAGGAAAGAGGAGCCTCAATTTAGGTATAGTTTGAGCGACATAAAAATATTAACCTTATATCATATAAACTATTATTTTTAATTTTTTTTTGTCATTTAATTATTGTATATTTTAAATCCAAACAACAAAATGAAACATCATGTGGCAATTCTAAGTGAGCTCCGTCATTACTTTGTTATGTCTTTGTTATGGGTGAGATGCAGATCCTCGGATAATATTTATTGAATAGGACTTTGTCGAAGTATCTTAATGGAATTTAGAAAGTTTTGTTGTAGTTCTTAAATTTGACATTTAAAAAATAGTTCAACATCATGTGGCAATTCAAGTGAGCATTTCAATATAAGATTTTTTTTTTTTATTGACTTGTGTACATGAGGGGTGGTAGTCTATGTGGTTAGTATGGTGTAATATTTTTCTAGAGGACACGTTTTTTTTTACTCGTTTTTAGGAATTTTTCTTAGGTGCTAGGTCCCGAAGATGACTATCGACTCAAACTCGACCGAGGACATGGACGAAAGGCGCAAAATGGCTCTTTTATGGCATATTTTGTATCTATACATCAGGTGCTTTTGCGAGTCATTGTGTCGCCCTTTGATCGTTCCTATGTGAGTTTTGTCTGGATGAGCGGGTCGCATTTTCGCACAAATGTTGCTCGTGTGAAAATTGCAATTTCCGCATGGGGACTGCTTTATGATAAAAAAGGCCTATGGTACATACTACTTTTAATTTTGGTACAAAATTATTTATAGATTTAAATTGATTTTTTTATTTTTTGGGTCCTCCTAACCCATGGGGTCCTGGACGATCGTTCTGGCTGTCCGTTTGTACATTTCGAGTGTCGGAGTTCTGTAAGTGCAATAGTAATAAACAAGCGTTCCGGAAGTTCATCTCTTAGAACTTATTAGTTCTTGGGAACAGATCGACGGAAATGATCGAATCTTGTGTTTGAGCAACGATGCTCATGATCACCCTAGTAAACTTTTCAAGTTATGTTTTTTCTTATTGTAGCAACTTGGTTGTATTGTTAATTCTTGAATTCGGAGTTTGTAATCCATGTCAATTTATAATTTCGTTCCATTACAAGTTGTTGTAATTTTTATTTTATATGTACTTTTGTGCTTTGTAACCCCGAAAAACAACAAGTTTCAAATGTTTTTCATGTTTGAGAAAGATTAAATGTAAAAGATTGTGTTCAAGTGATTATTTAGGTGATTATATATATAAAAAGAAGAAGAGCAAATTGGGCTAGAGTTTTTATTTATTATTTTGGCATAAAGTTCATCTATATTTTTTTTATGACGGTTTTCTTTTTCTATATATTTTTATAATAAGTCTTCTCTATCTATCATATGCAACAAACGAATCTCCAATCTCCAATCTTGCGGCTTGGAATCGACTCAAAATTGAACCGTGTAAGGCGTAAGTAAATATTCAACCATTTAGAAAAAAAAAACTTAAGGAGATAAATAAAAACTGAAACAAACTTTCATTTTATTCTTTTAAGAAGATAAAAAAATATAAGTAAATACTCAATTTTTTTTTTTAAATTTACAGAATATACATAATTTTTTATAAATAGTAGAGATATATCCATAATAAATTATAATTAAATCTATAATAAATTATAATTAAAATGTAAATATATATAATAATTTTTAATTTAAATATGTTTAAATTATTTTATAATAATATAAGAAAAAATTTATTTTATGTGCACGTAAAATTTACTAGTAGTAAATATGGATAAAACTTTGTTCAAATAGTCACATGTAATCAGTGCAATTTCTTCACCGACAGTATGGATAAGCTAAAGTAAAATCTCACCTACATGCCTCGTGACTTCGCAAACTCTCATACAACAATCAATACTAGAGCTAATTTTGAGTATGGTTTGTGATAAAGGTACTGTAAAGTACACTCAGGACTAGTCCCAATAGCTAATTTTGAGTATGGTTTGTGGTAAAGGCACTAAAAAATACACTTAGAACTAATTTAGTATTAGGACTAGTCCAGTTATGAAGAAAATTTCTGGATTAGTCTAGTTATGAATTTTTTTTACTCAGACTAGTCCAAAATTTACTAGAACTGTCCACCCTCTTCACCTCTCTTCTCCTGCTCCCCCTCCCGCTCCTCCACCGTTCGTTGTCCCCCTAGCGCTCGCCACTGTCCCCGCGTGCAGCAGCGATCCCGTCCTCTACCGCTCGCCGTCGCCCCCACAGCTCATCGCCGCCCCCGCGCGCAGCAGCGGTCCCGTCCTCCACAGTGCGCGCGCCTCTGCCTCCTCCCTCGTCCTCCACCGCCGCCTCCTCCGCCGCCTCCTTTTCCTTCCGTTCCTCCGCCTCGTCCTCCCTTCCAGCCTCAACGCAGTCCAGCCCTCGTGGTCACCTCGCGTAGTCTTCCCTTCCGGACTGTCAAAATTTTGACAGTCCTAAAAAATTAACATATATTTTTATGACTGTAAATTTTTTTACAGTACTACCAATTGTTAAAATTGTCAAAATTTTGACAGTCCTTCCAATTGGTAGGACTGTCAAAATTGATTATAAAAAAAATCAATTGAAAATAGACAGTCAGATGAATAATTTTTGAGAATAACAAACTTATAATTAACAATAGTAAAAATTTATACTGTCCGAATGAATTTTGTAGTGCCTTTATCAAGAGCCTTTGAGTATCATTATGGCTTAGTTTATACACATCCATGAAAAAGTTAATATGCCATAGAGGTCCCTCTGTATGGTTTATCACGAACCACAAACACAATGCTTCATCTTAAAAACATAATTCCAACCATTTAAAACGAGTACAAAAATAAAGTCAATAGCTACACCTGAGATAATGTCTCAAATGTTCTTTCTATATGTTTTTTTGTTGTTGCTTAAAAGGGAAGCAAAAAAAAGAAAAAAAGAAAAGAAAAGAGAGGAAAAAAGTATAAAGTGATTTTATGCATGACAATCTCCGCTAAAACTTGAACCACCTTGACTGAAGTGTTCATAACAAATTTCTGCTTCTTGATTCGATGCAGATCTGAAATAAAAACAAAAAATTGCACTATTCCCACATATTATTTTTAATATATATATATATATATATATATATATATATATATATATATATATATAAAATGACGTCTATTCTAGTGATTAAGACCGATACATATTATGCAGGAGGTTGCGGATTTGAGCCTTCTAGTCTCCATTTAATTTTTCTTGCGCATATGCGGTTCAAGTACGGTGCAGACCTACGGACCGAGATGTGGTAGACCTTCGGACCGAATTTGTAGGTCTTCGAGGCAAAAGTTTGTAACATAATATATATATATATATATATATATATATATATATATATATATATAAAGGAAACAAAAATATAAATGACTAAAAATTCAACATTTGTAGTCTTGTATCTATTATAATTAATTTGTTGTCTTGAAGAGATTGTAATTAATTATCTAAGACTTGTTTTGTGATTGTTGGTTGTTGCTTTCCAAAAGCCAAGCCAATACAGTAGTAGTTTTTGACAGCTTGTATGATACTATTGTAAAAAAATATCTCTAATTTCAACTATTTTCTCAATAATTTTTCAATAAACTATAGTTACCAGTCTTAAAATACTTTCCAGGGTGTGTTTGGAAAATTTTGGGAGGGGGGAGAGGGGGAAAAAATTTGAGAGAAAAAAAAAATTGAAAGAGAGTTAAATGAGAATAAAGTTAATTTTTTATTCTCTTGTTTGAATGAACAAAAAAAAAAAAAAAATTTAATAATAAATTTTTATTTGTTTGTGAGATATAGATATAATTACTCTTTAGTCTTTAATATTTTTAAATCATACTTTATGTTTAATTATTTGAGGGATAGTTGAGTAAATTCTTAATTTTCTTTTCTATCTCTATCTAGTTTTTTCGAGATTTTTTTTTTTTTGGTGGTTTCCATATTTTTTTTCTCAAATTTCTCACCTCTATTTCTCCTCCTCCCTTCCGAAACACCGTTACTTTTGATTTTTCTCTCATTTTTTCTTATATTTTTTCCCAAACAATACATCAGAGGCATTGGGTGGTAAACCAAATTTACCCTTGATTACAAAAGAAAGCATGATCCGCCGGTTCAGAGTCGGTCCGGTCAGAGCGGAGCCGAGCCGATTTCGAACATCTTTATCAAAAGTACAAATACGAATTAATTAACAAACCAAAAATTCGCTCGTATATATAAACAAAGACCGCTCACTCCCTCTCTCTCTCCACTTGTCCGTCCTCTTTCATTGATTGAGCACAGGAGAGAGAGAGAGAGACCTTCCAAAACTAGACATCCCTCTCCATAGAAACCCTAGCAAAAAAAAAAAAAAAAAAAAAAAAAATTCGAGAAGAAGCAGCCTCCATTGGTAAGCTCCTTCTCTAGATCTGGAGAAATCCACCGTAGCATCTGTGAAATCTCGGTTTCTTCTGCTGAAAAATAGCTCAATTCCTCTTCTTTTTCTTTCTTCGATCGGCATCGCTAATGCCGAAGAACTCCGGAGCGAGCTATAATAGATTTTTTTTTTGTTAGATGATCGGTTCATGTAATGCTGCAAATACTCGAATAGATTGGTGATTTGGACTCTTTAATCCCTTACTGAACTAGAATTTTCCTGATTTTTTGATTTGTTTTTGAAGGTTAGAGGAAGTGGATTTAGAGTGCTGAGCATAGTCCCTGCTGTTCCTGTTCTAAAATAGGAACTTTTATTTTATTATGTTGTGTTTTTATTTGATTAGTCTTGTGATATGAAGTGGAAGTTGCCGCCTTTTCTAATTACCCGGAATAGTAGTGGAATCTGGATTAAACAGTAGCACCAAACTTTAGCCGAGAGCTGGACTCACACATCGCTATACTTTATTATTATTATTATTAAAATTTTCTTTAAATTGCTTTATTATTAAATTTGCTTAAAATTGTGACGGACAAGATTTGAACATGGGTTGCTCTCCACTGCACCAGAACTTTAGAATTTTGATGAGGGTTGACGGTTATCGGGTTATGTATAATATATTGTATATTTTCCAATATTTAACCTTTAGAAACCTTACACCATAAGAGTTGTTTAGCCTCATTGATAGTGAAAGAACAGTTTTTCTGGATATTATATCCTTCTATATATGAACATTTACACCGTAAGCTTGTAGATCTGTAACTTCGGGATGATAAAGACAGCTCCAACGTCATAGAATTGAGCTCTTGCACAACTTGTAGAGATTGTTTAGTGCTTAAATCATATATCGTGTGGGTACAATGCGTAGTTTGTTTTTGTTTAATATGTGTGGTAATGGTTCTTGCTTTTATGCGGTCAGAGCTTAGTGTTTGTTAGTATGGTTGGTATAGGATAATAGGAATTTCAAGGTTGTGCAAGTTTGTTATGGGCATGAAATTTCGGCCCAGTATCAGTGCTGGTGGCTTTTAGGTGAAGTTCTACTTAAGCAAAAAGGGTATATTACACGTCTAGGAAGAACGGACGCTCCAAAAATACGGACCGTGTCGTATGTCGGACACGTATTGGACACTATCCGGGCACTACAAAATATGGGTTGTGTCATGTCGGACACGTATTGGACACAATCCAGACATTCCAAAATACACCAGGACACCAAAATAGGTGCCATGGCCATTTCGCCTTGTCCTTACTGTGTCATTTCATATTCATGTATATGCAACACAGTTGCACTCTCGATTGGTTTATGGTGGGATTGCCTGGTTATTCTATGTGTTTTACTTTCCTGTCTGGGTAGCATAGATAATTAGGTATATATTGTGTTCTAGTTTGAACTTTGAATGGCTTGAAGATTGATGCCTATGTAAGCTGGAAGGGAGATGCTAAAATTCAATATGTATACAATCTTGATGCTTGTGCATAAAATCGTAGGCAATTCTGCTTATTCTTATTGCTTAATAACTAGCATTATGTTCTGTTTCTATGGTGGCAATAAACTACTTATGCAAAGTAAATTGCAGACTCCATTCTGAGTCTTCTTTGTCAAGTGATTGGAGGGTACCCGAAATTTGAAACTTGTAATTAATAACTGCCGAACCCTAATTTATGCAACATTATACCACTATATATTGGAATGGTAGACAATAAAATCTTATGAAATACCACCATAGGTTTGTGGGTCTTTTGGCGGTTTTGAGTCAATACACTGAATATGATACAGACAGGGACATTGCCAATGATTTGTCCGCGACCTAGTATATTTTGGAGTATCCCTGTATGCATCCATCATGGACATGAGATTGATTTTAGATTGTCTGTTTTATAGGCCAATTTTTATATGTGCATACACCTCTAAACTTTCTCTAAGCGGGGAACTATGTTTCCCGGACTCTCCATTTTAGGGAGAAGTACCCGTGTCCGCCCGATAGGACATGTGTATGGGTATGTAATCCGTATCCAATCCTCCATGGTGACAATATGATCCTTCATGGTGACAATCGGAAGACTGGTAGTGAAGTAGATAGTTTAATTTAATGTTGTAGTGAAGTTGATAATTTATTTTAATACGGACTGTAGTAAAGTTATGAAATCTTACAAATTTAATTACATGATGTCTTTTTTTGAAATCATGCAAATTTAATTATAAGCTCAAATATATAAAATTATGCAAACTTAATTACCACTGTGTGTTTATGAAATTATGCAAATTTAATTAGAGAGTATGTCTTTTTATGAAATCGTGCAAATTTAATTACATGTCTTTTATAAAGCCATGCAAATTTAATTACATGATGTGTCTTTTTATGAAACCATGTTCAAATATATTTATTTTAATAGTCATATCCCCGTACTCGTATCCAAAATTTGGATCATTTTTAGCCGAGTCCGTGTCCCTCAATTATTTGTTTGAAGGATCCAACTCTTGGATATGTACCCGTATCTGACACCCGTACCCGAGTCCAGGTAACATAGTTGCGAATGAGTTTGATTTTTTGCATGAATTGGTGGCAAGCACTAGCAACGGTCCTTTTAAGCATCTAAGAACCGTGTAGATTCCTTTTGAAGGGAGACCATTATGATGCAGAGCTTTAATGAGTTACTCGTTATAGTTAATTGCCTATTGAGATGTTGGTGTCGGTTGTAGATTTGCACGAAGCACAGGCTGCTGTCTAACTGCTTGATGTTGTTTCTGGATTACGAATTTTACTGATCCAAGGTTCTCTACCTGAAAGAATGAAATGTTTTCATCTGCCATAATCATTTTAACACAGAAGGTGTTGGACCTGTATAAATTTTGGAGCTTAATCAAAATGTCAAAACTCAGGGTAAGGCATTCGAGTGAGTGATGGTTTGGGGTATGTAAAAGGGCTCAGTTGTATAATAAATGTGGATGAGATCATTTGAGCAAAAATATGTTTTATGTAGGTGGCGAACATTGCTACTTTTGAGGTTCTTTAGTGGTTTGTTCATTGGTTGGAGCTTTTAATTCATTATGGAAGTCAGCATTTACCTCCCAACTAATATTCCTGTCTGACCTTTTTAACAGAGCCCAATGTTCAAGTAGTGAAACCAAAAAGAGTGGGATTTGGCTTTCTTCTTGTTTGGATTTTGTTCAACAGGAAACATACTAAAAGTTATCCTTACTTTCTCGTAACTTCAATCAATAACCAAGTTAGTATATGATCTTTCACATTTCTGTTACTGTTATCGAACTTCTGTATTGCTTATAAGCTAAACGGCTATACTGCAGTGATTTTCTTATTCTCAAATGTTTCTTTTGCAAGAAAATTTCAAATATGGTAAACTCAAGTCGTTCTTCTTGTCTGCCTCTTACATTCCAGGTTAAGATTTGAAGATTCCTGCTGTCATACTTTTTAAGTACGTTGACTCTGGTGAACAAGATGAACTAGCTGTATCATACAATGAACTGAAATGAAAACCTCACAGGTAATCAATTTTTTTTCCTTTCATGTATGACATACATATTGTCAGACTAGGTTATCCATATAAAGTAAACTTAATTGTTGGCATATATGAATTGATCAAAGAGGATTTCTTGTTTCTCATCATATTATATTGGAGTACGTTAGCCTTATGACTTATGAGGTGTTGATCTGCATCCTACAGTGGCTTATGTTCCTCGCTCATTCTAATAGACAATTTGAATTGTATTGATTTTTATCATTCTAAATGTTGTTTGCAGCACAAGATGATATGCTAGGAAAGTCAAAACATCTCCAGAGTTTTTATCATTCTAAATGGTGTTGATCTGCATCTTTCAGTCGCTTATGTTCCTCACTCATACTAATAGACAATTTGAATTGCATTGATTTTTATCATTCTAAATGTTGTTTGCAGCACATGATGATATGCTAGGAAAGTCAAAACATCTCCAGAGTTTTTAAGTTTAAACCAGGGGTGGATCCAGGGAGTCAAGTTGGTGGGGATTTGGAAAATGAGAGGGGGCTTGGAAAAAAAATTCCATTTCAAATGTGCATGTGTGAAGATTCAAGCTAAAACCCTACAAAATACACTATTAAGCACTTTTACCAACTGACCTAGACTTTAGCGATGTTAAAAGATAGGGTCTCTCTCTCTCTCTCTCTCTCTCTCTCTATATATATATATATATATATATATATATATATATGAATTTTATTGGAAAATTACCTGAAGGTTATTGTTTCCGAAAATTCAGTGAGGGCTTGAGCCCCTACTACTTTGTATGTGGATCCGCCCTTGGTTGAAGCATGAAAATGAATTGTGTTAATTAGGGGTGAGCATTATTCGGTTTTGGACCAAAAACTGAACCAAACCGAAACGAATAAGAGATTTGGTTCGGTTTGAAATTTTTTTGGTTCGATTTTAAAAATACTAAATTTTTTTATTCGGTTTTGGTTTTGGATTTCGGTATCGGTCCAAAACTGAACAGGACTTATGCAATTATGTAAATACCCTCAATTCTATGCATATTTTATCATTAAAAATGTGTATATTTTGATAACAACAATTTTATGTATGTATTTTGAAGCCCAAATTTGATAATTTAACAAATAGTCTAACTTTGAGCGCAACTTTGAAATACAACAAATGTATGTATAAAAACTACAATTTTTAATATAATTTAACTACAATTCAAAATTTGGGTCCGACCCATTAAACAATAGTAATAGCCCAACCGAATAAACCGAATTGATTATTCAGTTCGGTTTCGGTTTTGGCTAATTTCGTTTTGGTTTTCGATTTTTAGAATTTCGGTTTTAACTATTTCGGTTCGGTTGAAACCGAATAAACCGAACGCTCACCCCTAGTGTTAATATAATACCACATTAGTTTCTGTTGAGAAGAAGATGAATCTAGTGCGAACATCGTTTTTAAAATTAAATAAACATTAAGATGCATTGCCCAATTATAGAAGAGGCAATCCTTAGGTCTATTTCTGCAGGTTGCTCTCTTGCTTTAAACGTTAATTTTGAAAGCGGAAGTACAATGTTATGCTTTTCGCATTGGCACCAAATAGATTGTTTTTGGGTTAGGGCTTCTTTTGAGTTTTGGAGAAGGCAGGCATAATAATTCTGAACTGTGAAATCATCAATAAATTCTAGAACGAAATTACCACATAGCACAACACCACTATCAAAGCTGTGACAAACAATTGCTTAGGGTGGGTGTATTATCGCAAAGTCCACAACAAAACAACCATTTTCCATAGCAAGTCAATATCATTAGTAGTGCCATTATGGTTGCTTTACAGTAGTGTTTTAAAAACCGGACCGGCTAGTTCAACCAGTTGACCCGTGAACCGGTAGCTTTTTCGGACCGGGTCAGTGTTGACCCACGGTTTTTATTTTTTATTTTTCAAAAAAAGGTTGTAAATGAATATTTTTGTAAAATCAGTGTCTAGAAGGTATTGAACTTGAGCCACTTAGGCTAACCCAGTGGTTGAACCATTGGTTGAACCGGTTTGACCCGACCCAGTGCCTTATCCGGATCGATCTCCAGTCCGGGTTCTTAAAACACTCTTTACACAACATTTTAGGACTTGGTTGGCCTACATATTGCCATTACTGGTTAAATTAATGGTCATATATTCTTTCTTGCTTTACTTTTTTTTTTTTTGTGATGCTGAGCTTGTCCGAAGAAGCAGCAGTATCAGCCCTGGGCAGCAACAATGGAGCGGACGTGTCACCACCATGAGATTATTGTGCATGGTCAGAACCACAGTACTCACTGAGCAGAAGTGGTTATGCAACATGTCCTTGTGGTGGCCCCAAATTTTGATTGAAAAAGTCATTACCAATGATGATCATATCATCTACATAAAGCAGGAGCAATGTCCTTAGGTGTGAACGAACATGGTTGGATGATCATTTGGACTCGAAATTAACCCGACATTGTGAATAGTAATTTGGAAAACCGTCCCCTTGGAGGATGAGAGAGACCTGCATAAAAATAGAAACTATAGAATGACACTAGTTTTTGCATAAAGATATCAATTATAAAATGACATTAGTTTTAATATTTACAAGAGAAAACAAAAGCATATGGGTAAACGGGATATGAGCCATTGGCTCATATTCCATGGCTCATGTGGACCAATTGGCTCATGTGGACCAATAGGAAAGAACTCCTACATGCCATGTGCACTAGTACACTTAATTTCTATTGGCCCACATGTGCGTGACTCATGTAGGAATATGAGAAATGGCTCATATCCCGTTTTCAATGTTTTTCAACTTGTCAAACAAGAACAAAGAAAGTTTTTCAACTTGTCAAACAAAAATATCAAAATTTAATACATTAGAAATAACTAGGCCTGTATATAGGCAAATCAATCTAAACCAGGTTTTAGTAACTTAGGAAAGCAAATAACGGTATTAGGAACTGAATTAGGCAACTAAACAGTGGAGAAATAACCCAAAATGTCTTGAAAGTTGAAACATGCCAAAAAAATGGGTTTGGACCCATGTAAAACCACACACAGTTGTAACCGTAGTGGGGATGTGGCAGGGATGCGTTACTTCGTAACTGCCGCCGCTCGCAAAATGAGGCGGTTCTTACCTCCCACAACAATCTTGCAAGCTGTGACAACTGCCTGTTCTGCGATGTCGCTGCTTGCGGGATTACAGCTGCTTGTTCTTCGAACCTTGCTCCTGTATCAGCTTCAACAGTTGTAACTTAATGGTGGACCTCTTCACAGGATCCTCAGACCTCAGCAGAAGCGCAAGTTCCATCTCAAGCTTCACAAGAATCTCAAGGTAACCATCAGAACAACCAAGTCACCGAGGCTGCTGTTGCGGATGCAGGTTCAATTGCAAGCAGTGATAACCGAAAGGTTTCTCGTGAAGATATTGAACTTGTAAGACTGTTTTTCATGTATTATATTTCATGTCGACTTTATAGTATGAGAAATATTTTATCTATTTTATCTTACTGTTTCCCCACTTTAATAATGTCCGATGTTGCAGGTCCAAAATTTGATAGAACGGTGCCTACAACTTTATATGAATAAGGGGGAAGTGGTTAGGACACTTTCTAGTCGTGCCAGAATTGAGCCTGGTTTTACAACTTTAGGTGGGTCAAATATCTTAACATACCTTCCTTTCTGATGTTTACCAGCCACATACTGATGTAATGTTAACTGTCGCTTAACATATCATTCTTAAATGACATTATTGAATATTGATGTTAAAAAGGGTGTAAAAGGGGGATAGGTCTAGTGCTTTCCTTGAGCCCATCCAGCACATGAATGGGCTATCTTGTGACTCACAAAAGTTTGATCTATGAATGAAGTCTGACATAAAAAACATGTATACATCTTTGTTTGGACGCTCTTGCTTCTGACGCATGCCTAGATAGAACTCTTTTGAAGCTGAAGAGTCGAAGACAAAGCTTTGCTTGAATAAATAGGTCTCAGGCCTCACAACCATAAAGGAATTTCCTTAAAAATATTTTTCATAATTTTGATTTGGGATCTTGCCATGGTTTATGATATCAATTTTCATAACATTTGAGTGATTTCTGCATACTATTTCCATAAATTTTATTCAGATTCCTGCATAGTTGATGATGATGATCTTTTTGAGACTAAAGGGTTAGAGTAAAACCCCACCACGTTTGATGCACCAAAAAATTGGTTACCGTGTATGAAATATAGTTTCTTAGTATTTATTTTCTCTAAGTCCCCTCTGACTTAGCTCCTTTATCTGCTCCTGGTTTGTGGCCAAAATACTCAAATATATTAGTGAAGGTTACCTCCTTAACTTGTGTACTCATTTACTCTCGATTCACTTATCAAAATATTTTTGATCGTTGTACGCCCTACTGAAGTGTGTCTACTAGAGGGTCCTTGATAAAATAGGCCCGAACTATTGAAGTCTTGGGGGCAGTTCATGGAATTGAAGGTTGGTAACAATTGAAAATTGACCTAACCTAATGATTTTATCCACTTTTCCTCTTCATAGCACTCCACTAGTTGAATTTATAGAAGTGTCAGTTTTAGTTACAAATGTCGAGAGAAAATTTATGCTTTCTAATTATTAACTAAGATCCCAAAATAAACACCTAAGTCACGATTCTGTTAGGTGTTAGCGTCGTTCAAAACTCACAGAGCAGGTGATCTTAAGCTTTCCATTCCATTTTGACATTTTGGACCATTATCACATACACATGCATACAAGCCCATGGGCAATTGTGATACATATATCAATTAACGGTTGTTATTTGATATCATGAATTATTAATCTTTGGTCTGATATCTCGTTTCATCAAATTTTCAGTGTGGCAGAAACTGGAAGAAGAGAACTCCGAATTTTTCAGGGCGTACTATATTAGGTTGAAATTGAAAAAACAGATCATCTTGTTCAACCATTTATTGGAGCACCAATACCATCTAATGAAGTACCCTGTGCCACAAAAGGTTCCCTTGGTTCCCATACAAAATGGGATTCATCCTATGCCTGGTAATTTCATTTACCTCAAACTTTTTGCTTGATGAGAAGTTTATTGAATATTAACTAGATTTGAAGTTCGGAAAGTAGAAACTTTGTTACTTTGATAATTCTTTTATGCCTAGAAAATCATTTCACTTGATACACTACTAGGATGTATATATATATATATATATATATATATATATATATATATATATATATATCTTTTTGGGTCAACTTCATAGTAACCACTTAACTTTTGTAATTAACTGGGAACGCATCCTCTGTTGGCAAAGAAGGAATAAATATCTTGATACACTCTCGTTTTCCCAGACCTTGCAATGGAAACACCACTCTTCTTCCTTTTTCCAGAACTTTCAATTGGGAATACTAGACTTTATTCTTAGGCCACTTCCTTGAGTGACCAGTATATCTTGCAATGTTCCACCACTCTAGTACCAGTAATATTGGTGATCATTACTTTGTTCATCTAGCTCACATGCTTTTTGTTAAGAGTATTAAAAGATTTTAGTCCCACATGGAGTAGAGTAGTAGAGAGAGGGGTTAGCCTCTCTTATATATATGTAGCTCCACATCAATAATAAATAAGTCAAGTATTCTACTAAATATCAATTTGGTATCAGAACCAAACCCCCTTTCCCAAAACCCTAACCCTAACCCCCTTCACAGCCGTCCCCCATCCCCCTTTCCCTCTTCCGCCACCAGCAGCCGCCGGCCAGCAGCCACCCTCCCCGCCGGCCAGCAGCCACACTCTTCTTCTTCTTCTTCTTCTATGAGTTGTAACTTGGTTCTGTCCGTATGCAACTACGATTGCAAGGAAGAACGAGAAGTTTAAATTTCTAATTATCGTTTTTTGTAGTAGCAAGTTGTAATCATAATATTAATTATATAGTTGCTAGTTGGATCGAGGTATATCAGTGAGGGAACTTTTGTGTGAACTCCTGATATCTACTACAACTGTCGGTTCTTCCCCCTCCTCGTCAGGCTATGCGACCTCGGGTCGAAGTCGTGCACGGGACATGAGCAGCAGCCCTCAGTGAAACCGCTGCCGCTGAAGGAGGAACAATAGATGTGGAGAGGACGGCGAGCAAAGGTGGAGACGATCTAGATCTGCCATCGTCTTGCTGATGGAAGAGGACAAGAAGAAGACGATGGAGACGATCTACGACAAGCTGACGGCCCAAGAGATGAATGTTTTGGTGGATAATCTCTTCTCCAGAAGGCTGAACGAGACTAACTTCCGTGTTGCACACGCAGATGTGGATCATTCACCATACAAAATAGAGAAGTTGGAGAAACTGGAGATAAAATTGGAGAGTACTTCCAACTACTTGAAGTGGTCGCATCAGGCGATGCGGACTCTGAGAGTTTGAAGGCAAGGGGCTTGGTGGGCTATGTGAATGGCCAAACCAAGACACCTGAAGATCACTCCTCACGGGAGTTTGCTGTGTGGAAAATCGTCAAAAATGTTGTTGCTGGATGGTTGACATTCTCATTGACCGACCAAGTGTCGGACAACATGAAAGCAATGGAGGGTGCTGGTGACATTTGGATGACGCTGAGAGACATGTACTCAGGGTCGGACAACCCTATGATGATCTTCCAACTACAAGATGAACTTGATAAGGTGGTCCAAGAAGATCACACCATCTCTGAGTATGCGGCTCTGCTGAAGAAGTATTGGTCAGATCTCGACCACTATGATCCCATTGGCATGGAGGATGAGCAAGTGGAACCGGCATTTGCGAAACATTATAAGAAGTTCATGGAGTATGTTTCGCGACAGAAGAAGATGAAGTTCCTGAAGGGGCTCAACCCAGCATTCGAGCAAAGGAGGATTATCCTACTTGCACAACCTGGACTACCATTACTGGAGGAGGCCATAACTGCTCTGGCACAAGAAGAGGCATGGCTGAAGCTAATGCCTAGCACCACTAGCTCTCCGGAGAAAAAATCAGCTCTTGCAGTGTTTAATCCAAACCCTTCCGGAGGGGGAGGGTGCTACAACTGTGGAGAACCTGGACATTTCATCAGATTCTGTACGAAACATCTAAGAGGCCAGTCCAACGGCCGCAGACGTAGCCGTGGAGGGCGTAGGAGTGCCAGAGGAGGCTATGGCGGAGGCAAAGGTAATTATTCTGGAGGGCACAAGACAAACCTGGCAGAAGGGGAAATGAGAGTCAGGCATCCGATATTACCACTAGTGAGGGAAATGCTAGAAATGTGGAGGAACATGAAGCTTGGAACCAGCGACAGTCGAGCCAACACCACTGGAGCATCGACTCTAACCACCTCCGGGGGTAACATTACCTACTAAGCCCACACAAGCAAAGGTATACCTGCTCATGCCCTTGCATCTACCCACAGACCAGGAAGTCTAAATTGGATAATTGACTCTGGGACATCCCGTCATGTCACGGGTGTTTATGATGAGTTCCAAGATTACACTCACCTGGCAACACTTGAAAGCATTCAGACTGCTGATGGTACTGCTAGGCCCATTGTGGGTAAATGCACAGTTGAATGCACCCCTTCCATGATTCTTACTGATGTCTTGCATGTTCCATCTTTTCCTGTTAATTTATTGTCCATTAGTGCCATTGTTCTTCAACTTAATTGTGTTGTTTCCTTTGACATTTCTAAGGTAATTTTTCAGGAGAAGAAAACGGAGAAACGGTTGGAGACTGACACTTGGCATATAGGGTTATGGTATTTGGACAGAGGTGGGCTGGATGCAGCACTAGCATCACTGGTAGATGAAGCACAACAAGAGGAGCCACGAATGACTGTAGAAGCATAATTATTGCTCCAACATCAGCGTATGAGACACTCTTTATTCAGTCTACTGAGTCGGATGTATCCCTTTATATATCAAATGGCTAATAAGCAAAAGTTGGTTTGTGATGCTTGTGAACTTGAAAAATATACCAGAAGCTCGGAAAGTAAATAATTATTATTAAATTTAGAGAAAATATTTTAGACATTTAGAGAAAATATTTTAGACATTTAGGCATAATTATTATTAAATTTAGAGAAAATAATTATTAGTCTAAATTATTATTAAATTTAGAGAAAATATTTTAGACATTTAGGCATAATTTAAGTATTTTCTATATTGTTTCATGGTAGTTTTCAAAGCGAATGAAATAATAGTCACCCTTGATGATTGGTTTATCTACGATACATAAGTATTCTTTATTTATATGTTTTTACAATCTTACTATGCTTTTATATCTTTGCTTATTAGTCTTTTTTGTTCATTTTTTTGTCGAATTGACTGGAAAAAAGACCACCAGTATCCGTATCAGTATTGGTCAATATCATTGGTCAGTATCAGATTGAGACTATGCCAAACTGTATCAGTATCGACCGATACTGTAAACTATGTATTGAACTTGGCATATATGGTGTCATCTAACAACGCTTGAGTTACTGAGTCTCACTAGAATTTATACGCTCACGACACCATTTCTATTGTTTTTTCTATTATACACCTATCTTATTTTATTAGTCATTTTGTGTTTATATTAGAGTATAAATATATCATTAGCTTCATTGGTACCATTCAACCATCATTTTACTGGAACCTAGTGTTAAATTGCGAGCCTATAAATTGTGCTTTTCTACAAAGTCTATTTTCTTGTTTGACTTTCGTCCTTTTGTCAATTACCCTACATTTGATTGAACATAGAAAAATATAAGTAAATTATTTACCCACATCACTACTTCTATTCTTTATTCTGTTAAACGTCATCTTATTTGTTTTATTGGTCATTTTGTGTTTCTATATTAAAGGTACAAATATAATTAATTTATTGGAGTCATTTAGCCATAGTTTACTAGAATCTAGTGTTTAGATGGAAAGCCTAGAAATCTGCTGTCAATGCTTAAGTAAAATATTCTCAAAACATGTTTTCTTGTTTGTCTTTCACCCTTTTGTCAATCACCCTACACTACAGTTGGCTGAATGGAGAAATGTAAGCAATAACCGACCTGATTTTGTATGTTCACTCCATTTATTGATTAAACTAAGAAATCAATACTTCAATTAGTTTTTTTTTTATGTGAGACAATGACCACTGTTCTCACTCTAGTTTTCTAGTATATAAACTGACACATACACCTATCATCTTTCTCTAGCACCATTGTATGTAGTAGATCCATTTGTTGTTTTCCATTAGCATCTACAAAAATCATCAATTGTGAAATTCAAGTATATTTTTTTCTCTCCAATGGAGGGATTCTACTGATTTGGAAGTTAAAACTATTTTATCCCGCTAATATACAACCTGAACATGTTGGCTCTGTTTTGAATGAAATGATCAAGAGACAGAAATAGAGCCAGCGACAAGCTATGGTTGTATATTGAGGGATATGATAGTTTTAGCTTCTAAATTAGTATCAACTACTCAATTGGAGAATATATATATATATATATATATATATATATATATATATATATATATACTAGAATTTAATAAATTGAAGTTTTCTGGATACTAATGGGAAAAGAACAAATTGATGTACTAAATATAGAGGTGCTACAGAAAAATGTTGATAGGCTTATTTATGTTGTAGTTTGTATAGTAGAATGAGAATAGCGATGATTGTCTCACATAACAAACTAATTGAATAGTTAATTTTTTAGTTTAAGCAACAAATGAAGTTAACATAAAAAATCAGATTCTCTATTTCTTACATTTCTCCATGCAGTCAAATGAGGCTAATTGACAAAAGGATGAAAGACGAACAAGAAAAATAAGCTTTGAGAAGAAGACACCTGACCATTGACAACAGATTTATAGGTTGGTCATCTAACACTAGGTTCCAGTAAAACTATGGCTGAATGACACCAATGAAGCAATTGATATTTCTGATGATCTCTATTTATGTGTTTGGTTGCAAGGAAAGTGAGGGAAAGGATAGGAAACATCATCCTATACAAATGAGTTACCATTTCTATACAAAATGGTTTCATTTTACTTACCTTTCCCTCATTTTCCACCAAACCAAAGAACCTATTATGGATTTGTATTTCAAAATCCAAATGAGTATCATTCTGCATGATTCTGTAATCTTACAACTGTCATTTGGATCATTGAATCTACTCCATGTTGGATTCTGAATTCTTTGTTGCCAATAGGTAACTTAAATTTCAAATTTCGTAACTTGACTTATTAAATACATGTTATATTAATTTAAATAAAGAATTAGATAAATTATTAATTTTATAATTATTTCACAGGTTATTTATTTATTGATGTTCTTAAATTTAGTGGATTATAAATAATATTGAAATAAGAAACCAAATATATGGATACATTTGATCATGCCAAAGAAAGAAACATGCAGAGCAACAAAAGCATGCATATCATTACAAAACAAACATGCATGTCACCGTGACCGTTACCTAGTCATGTTGGGTCCGGTAGTGCTATTCATGGATTTGGACCCGTTAGTACTATGGGTTCAAGTTTTGGACCTGGGCTTTGTTCGTATAAGCTTTGCGGGGTCCTCTACAAAGTATCCCTACCTACATGTTAACTAGAAATTCGGGTATTTCTCTATAGCCTATACAACCCCCCCCCCCCCCCCCCCCCCCCCCCCCCATAATTGGATTTGTTTCCAGAGAGGAGCTGGTATGATTTATGTTGAGTCAAAATGTCAACCCATCCCCTACCGGTCCAAAGTCGGGGCTGCATATAGTTTGGGCTAAACCGGGTTGGATCTAGATCTCAGGTCCAAATAACATACTACATTAATTATAATCAAAAATTTGCAAATGGATTTTATAATGAAGATGGGTTGGGAAAGAGTTTAAGAATCCCTATTATATCATTTATAGTAATAATTATTAGGTTGTAAAACTGATTAGGCTTTTCCAAATCCTTAATATTTCACTAATATACAACTGTTGTAAAAGTCGCTAGGCGTTAGGCGGGCGACCACCTAGCGCCTTGTCCGCCTAGGCAGTCGACATAAATTAAAAAAATATCTCTAGAAATTAAAATCTTGCTCAAGTGAAAATTATACAAATTTTGCACCTATAAATCTCTCCATAACAAATATTATTATTATTATTGGTATTGTTATTAATATTATATTTATTATTAATTCCTATTACAGTAATCCTAGAGGAACTTATGAATTCTTAATTTTTTTAAACTCGGCAAGCAATAGCCGTTGGATTGCATGAATCTTTTTCTAAGGGCCTAAACATAAAAATACAAGGAGCTAATTTGAAAAAGGGCCACGTGTCATATTCCTATTGCAAGTTCTTATCTGAAAATCCTAGAGGAACTCATGAGTTCTTAATTTTAAAGACTCAGCCATTAATAGTCGTTGGATTGCATGCATCTTATCCCTTGATTTTTTTTCAAGGACCTAAACGAAAAAAGCAAGGTCCTAAACGCAAAAAAATAATGCCACGTGTCATAACCACATTGCAAGTTTCTATTTGATTTCTTATTTGAGTTTCAGTAGTCGGACTACCCCTTCCCCTCTCTCATTTTCCCTAACCCTAACCCCACCCGCCACTCCCTCTCCCTCTCTCTATCCTTTTCCGTTTCCCTTCCCAGCAGAACCCCTCCTCTCTCGAGCTCTCTCACACTATCACTCACTCTCTCTATCATTTTCCGTTTCCCTTCCCAGCAGAACCTCTCCTCTCTCGAGCTCTCTCACACTATCACTCTCTCACTCTCCTTTCTTCGCTCAGGCACCACCTTCCTCCCCGACAGGAGCCGCTCGTCTCTGTCGGCACTGCTGCTCCTCTCCTTCCCCGCCGATCGAGACCCCATGAAGTTGCCCCCCCCCCCCCCCCCCAGCGCCTAGCTAGCCGATTCCTAGGTGGGCCATGGGAGCCCAACGTCTAGCTGCCACCTAAATCCGACTTTTAGAACACTGAATTTAGATATACTCTAAATAAAGACTATGACAATTGCTCCATTCTGCATCCAATAATTTGTATTTTGATATACGTGTTTATTAACCTCCCCTCTTACTATTATCATTCTTATTCAATGCCAATTTTGCAGTGCAGTTAACAACTTACCTATGGGCTATCCAATTCTACAACAGCCACCGATGCCAGCTACAGGTCAGCCTCACCTTGATTCAATGGGACTCTCAAGCTGTCACGTAGTCAATGGAATCCCCGCACCAGGCAGTTTTCATCCCATACGAATGAATTCTGGAAATGAGTAAGATCTTTTCTCCAATTTTTTTCTTCCGATAGTGTAAGCAGCCGAGACAATTCTCTTGGTCAATCTTCTGACTGGTTTGCTTTAACCAATTTTATCTTTTCTTGATTTCTGAGAGTCTGTTGGCTTTTAAAAGATCCATAATCCTACAGTCTTTTGAAGCAGATTACATGTTGGTCTCTCAGACAAGGTTGTCTCTTTATGCCAACTCTAAACAACATATTATGAGTAATATATGTGCACCACATGAAACAATCTGTCATGAGTCTATTGCATTCATTACTTCTGCTAAATTATATCTTTTTGTCCTTTATTATGAAGGAATAAATAGTGTCCAAGAGGAACAGTCAATTGATCTGTGGCTGAGCAATTGACTTGCTTTGGCGATTTTGCAAAGTTAGCTATATGATGAGAAAAAGAATAGAAGATGTTTCCTCCTTTATTCTCCTCTTTTATCTTCTCTCTTTCCCTCTTATATAACTCTAAATTCGTAGCATGGTATCAGAACTTGGAAGTTTCAACTTGTAACATAGCCATCTCGATCTAGGTTATTTGACTCCCTACTTTTTCTTTCTTCAGGTTCCTCTTCTATTAGTTAATTGTCTCTAGGTTTTTGCCAGGATCTTCATTTTCTTGTCATTATGTTGTTCTTTGTTACTTGTCTTTCGATCTTATGTTTTCTTTCTCTCTTTTTTGGGGTCTGATCATCCTTCTATCAACAACTCACATTGTTCTTGAATTTAATATTGGTTTCTGTGTTCATTTTGTTTTTACAATTGAGTTATGCACTCTCTTATAGAATATTCTCTGATTTTGTTGAAGTATTGTGATGGACAACGGCACAGCAGAAGCAGCACCTGCTGCACCCCCATGCAGTGCTATGTCAACCATGTCAGAAATGGCTGTGAGTCCGGCATCAGTAGCATCAAGTAATCATTTCCCGTTCACTCCATCTGAGATAGCAGGAATCGGCATGGATGCATCAGCACAGGATACAACCTTTACAGCTGATGTAGTGAATACAGAAGGATTGCAACTTGGACCTGATGGTGGCATTGGGTCCTCGAGAGACTCCATTAGATCCTTTGGTCAGCTTTGGAATTTTAGTTTTCCAGACCTGACAGCAGAACTGAACAGTTTGGGAGGTACAGTTTCTAATTTATGTTTAATAGTTTATTTCAGACCTAAAAAAGAAAAATATTTCAGAGCTCTAATAATGTCGTAAAGTGGAATAATTGATAATTATCAATATCTGCCCCAGATTTTGGTTTTCTTTTTCTGTTACATGGAGATTGTTTGATGCCTTGATATGGGAGGATCTTGTTTATAATCACTAGCCTGCATTTCAATTTCAAGTGCTGTAATTTTTTTTGTATTAGTGTTCATTTGGATGAAAACGACTGGAACCAATATTCAACAATTTGGTTACAATACCCAAGAAATAGGCTAACCAACTTTTATTGAGTTATAGTGAATGGTTAGTTTTCTAAACTCTCCTCCATTGTTTATCCAATTCAGTAAAACTTCTCTTTTCCTCTCCCCTTCCCTGTTACCCCCACGCCCACCCTAATCCCCGTGGCAACAAATAACTATAGCACTTCTTTCCTGCATGGGAGAAATTTCATTATTTTTAGGGCTACTTTTTAACCAGTCCTGATTCGTGCAAATTACAAATGGTTAGGTAGCATGTGCTACACTAATCATAATAGATAGGATAGGTAATTATTGAAGTGATTGAAATTAAAAGACATACATAAAATGTCACAGTTATACATGCCCAGAAGCACGACAGTTAAATCAGCTTACCAGTAGGACGGACTTTGTAACTCAGAAGAGCTGCACAAAAAAATACAATATACCACAACAATACCAATGGCGATGCTATTGTCCTATTACATCTTTGTGTTGGCTACATGAATTCTTTTATTCTATGGGAATTCTATTTTTCCATGGTCTTCAAAAGATTTATCAACTAGTGAGTCCTTTAGCCCATTAATCCATGATGTTGAGGTGTATTCATAGTTGTGGTAGCTTCCAAGATCTAGACCCTATATCTCCTAACTGATGCATCCATCTATCCCTGTTGAACATTTCTGTTGAATGATTTACCCTCATTTTTCTTTGAGGGCAAGTCTTTCTCTTCATTGCCCTCTGTATCTATCCATACTTTGTTGTTGTTGTCCTTCCATCTCAACATGCTCATTTCAATTGGGCCTTAGTTTCCTGAATGCCCAATATACTATACTATTAATGTTAATTTACCAATAATCAGTAAGCTGTTTTTATGATTAAATTTTATCCAATTTCTTGGGGAGATGTTTGCTTCATTGACATGATTGTTTAAAAGCTGAAATTCTAAAGCCGCTATTTCTAGGTTATCTCATAACCCGTAATGTATGTTGTTGTGCTATCACAGATCTTGGAGCTCTTGGGGAATACAATGGTTCGCCATTCCTCCCATCTGACTCAGACATTCTGCTGGACTCCCCAGAGCAGGATGATATAGGTAAACTGAACCCTATTTGTCATTCTTGATCTTTTCTTAGAGCAAAAATACAGATCTTATGACAAGTGTTAGCAGTAATCATTTCTAGTGTCCCATGACGAAGTTTAAGTTGTATTATAATTCTCTAATGTATTGAGATCAAACTTTCTTCAATAATGCTGAATCAATGTTCTTCAACGATGCTGAATCAATGTTCCAATTTACTAATTGCTACTGACTTTATATGTGGTATTTATATGTTTTGCAGTCGAGGAGTATTTTGCTGATACTATCAATGATCCCTGCTCTCAGTCTGATGAAGACAAACCATAGAGAACAGAAGAAGCCAAAATGCAGTCTTGTTTCAGTATGATTGTTAAGTTCCCAGGAAAGTCTTGGCGTCATATCTTTTACAATAATTCATTAGTTGCTTGTTAGTCCATATTATGTAGCGTTCATCGTGTTCTATGTTGTAGAATTTTGTAGGGGATGCTCGTCATAATAACGGCCACTGTGTTGGTTTCAAACTAAAAGCCATACTATTGGTTTTATAAATTATACATTGAAGACAATTAATTGTGCTTGGCATTTGGCATCATATTTGGCTTTTCTAATACAACATGATATAAATATGTGCTAATTTTTCTTCAAATGGTTAGAATGTTGCTTCACTAGATGAATATCTTTGATACAGGTGTAGATTAGTACATGATAGTTTGAGCAGGTGGCATTCTTCGGTGTTTCATTGCCTCTCGTTATGCCAAGTTTTGGCAACTTAGTTCAATCGGATTGGAATATTTTACCATTTTACCCCTGCCCTAGTGGATTGTTTTTTTAATCCTCTAAAATTCTATAAATATGATTTATTTCATCTGTTTCTTTCACAAGTTCATAACTCAAATTATTTTTTCTCTTATTCACTTCACCTCTAGGCAGTGGATAGTAAACACCAGCCACCACAGTAACTGCAAGGCCACGGAGGAGGAGGTCCTCATAGTTGCAGCTTGACCAATATTTGGAAACACTTAGGCAGGTTTACACGGAGAATGCTACAATGTCAATGATGTAGCTCTTGTTGAATGTAGAACTCTAGTTAAATGGAGATCGAAAAGTGGCACAAAATGCTACATATGCATCTATAATGTCATATCAACGACTCTTTTGAGTAAGATAATGATGATAGGGAATGGAGGATGGAGTTAGGACCGGCTCTATAAAAAATGGGACCCTAAACGATGCTGATAACGGGGCCCTAGGCGATACTGAAAATGGGCCGTTACGTAAATTATTTTGGACTTTTGTAAAATTTATGGGGCCATTGTAAAATTTAGGAAGCTTTTACAAAATTTATTGGAAATAGCTTATGGACTAGCTACTAAGCCAATTGGAAATAGCTTGTGGATTTGCTACTACACCATCGGAAAATCTTACCACTACTTCTGGACTTTGCTACTAAGTCAAGTATATCTAATTATGAGATAAAGCTTTCATATTTTATTGGAAATAGTGATTGGATTGTTGGCTCTGGTTCAATGGACTATATGACTTATTATTATTATTATTATTATTATTGACTTGAATCGTTATATGTTTAGTCATTTATCATCTAAATGTTCCTAAACTATCACTACCAATGGCAATGTGGTATTATCTCCAGTTATTGGAGTTGGTAAAGTACCTTTATCTCCTACAATAACAGCCAAAGATGTTTTGTTTGTTCCATCACTAAATTGCAACATTCTCTCACCAAGTCTCATAATTGTGTTGCACTATTTTTTTTCTCCTATTTTTTGTATTCATTAGAATATCCATACCAAGAAGAAGATTGATAGCGATAAACAGAGTAGAGGATTATACTATCTGGAGGATGGGCTCTAACAATCCAACAGAGAAGGGCAAGCTCATTTAGTTAATAAAAACTTGGTAAAAAGAAAGAAATTATTTGGTTATGGCATGGAATATTGGGACATCCCTCATTTACTTATGGGGCTATTTGATATTACCCTCCTCTTAGATTAGGTTGTTAGATTAAAAGTTGAAAATGTCCCCCTGAAAGTGTCGTTAAAAATTCTTTAACGATGCTTTCAAAACTCATTAACGACACTTTTAGGTTTTTAACGACACTTTCAGGAGGATGTTTTAAACTTTTTATCTATAATAATGCTAAGTTTACAACCTAATGCTTACAACCCTCTTACAACCTCCCTCTCCCACCCTGACAGGTGGGCCCCACCCGGCCCCACTTGTCAGTGACCTTGGTTGTAAGAGGGTTGTAAGCATTTGGTTGTAACTGTAGCATTACTCTTTTATCTAACATGAGTGTAATATTAATATATCTAATCTAAGATGGAGGTAATATCAAATAGCGCTTTACTTAGGAGATTGTTTCCATCTTTATTTAGTGGTTACAATTTCACGTTCATTTGTGAAATTTGTGTAATGTCAAAGAGCCATTGTACTATTTTTCATTTGAGTGATAATAAAGCATGTATTCTTTTTCATTGGTTCATTAAAATGTTTGGGGACCTGTGCCAATTTCTACTAATAATGGAATGAAGTGGTTTGTTACTTTTTTGTGGATGATTGTAGTAGAATGATTTGGGTTTATCAATTGAAGCACAATGTTTGTATTTTTTTTTTTTTTTTAATATCTTTTTCATCAGATGGTGGCTACACTGTTTTTGGCACTTCAATAAAAATTCTCCATTCCGATAATGAGGGTGAATACACCAAGCAAGAATTGATAAAACTAGTACGTTCAGGGGGTTGAGTTCGTTAATCTACTTGATCAATAGCACACCCTATAGTGTTCGCAATTTTCGAAGATCATTGGATGCTTCTTTCGATCAGTGTACTTTTGCACCTTGTGGTGCTTCTAGCTACCTATTTGAATTTTGGGTGTGTACTCTATGTTCACTTGCATTCACATAAACATAGTAAGCTTGATTTTCGTGCTTTGAAGTGTGTATTTGTGGGGCATGGAATTAATAATAAAAAAAATGTTTCCAAGTGTTATAAGATCTTGTTAGAGATTTTATGTTTCCATAAATGACGTTTTTCATGAGAAAGAACTCTTCTCCACGCCACCAATTAATTACTGATCCATCATTTCAAGGGGGGAGTTGAGATGAATCACTTAATTATGAAGGCTTGCATGCATTTTTCCCTTTGGATTCAGATTTCTCCAGTAGTTGATTGGGCGAAGGAAATCGGACGATCGTAGGTTCTACACAAGAAAATTTAGAAGTCTCAGATACTACCGTTCATATTGACGAAAGCAACAGATCTCCAATTTGCTGAAACGATTACTCCAAGTGACGAAATTAATTTCCTCCATGATAGTATATATGAATCCTTGTCTTTGACTTTGACTTTGACTGTCAATCGGCATAGAGACATTGTTCAAGAAGTATATATGAATCCTACTCCACGTAAAGAAAAGTACTTTTATTTTAATTTTTTTATCTTTTTTTTTCCTGGGAAGGCTCCAGCCCCGGTACCCTCCGGATTCGATCTTCCGACCTCCCCCATATGTATCTGTGGCATTACCACTATGCCAACCATCAGGTACGTAAAAAGAAGTACTCAGATGGTACGATGATTTGCAAACTCAATAAGGTGTTGTATGGGCTAAAACAATGTCCAAGAGTTTCGTTTGGCAGACTTTTCGAGTCAATAAAGAAATTAGGCTATAAACAAAACGCTTTACTTTTAACGCATCGAAAGGGTAAATTACTGCTTTGATTATCTATATTGATTATATGGTAGTGACATGTGATGATCAAGATGAGATTGAGAACTTGTTGTTGGTATTTTTGTCTTTGGACTAGTAAAGATAGTCCCACATTGGCTACACCACCAAGTGTGTATCTCAATATAATACTTTGTATGAGTTGAGGTGTACACATGGGGTGTGGTGGGGCACATGGGTGCCACGTGGGAGTGTTTTCCTAGGGAAAAAAATGATTAACTCCTCATTTGAGACATTGAGGGGTTACGGACCCAGAACAGTGGGTTGTCATTTGAGACATTGAGGGATTACGGACCCAGAACCACTGTTGTCTACTAATTGTTCTTTTGTGTAGAACAAGTCCCGTGGGAGGATGGCTTAGATGCCTTAATGAGTTCTCAGGCATTTTGAATGTCTGGTGTGCTTAACAGGAAGCACAATAGTGCAACACTACAAAGGAGCGTTAGGTCTCCATACTACAGTGGGTGACACCACTAAGAGGTTCCTCGGTAAATGTAATGCCTTGACTTCGTGAGCCATGTCACAGTGGCATAGCACCGCACATAGGCATGCAGCCTAATGCTGTAGAATGAAGAGTGTAGACAGCACTACAAAGAGGCCGGTGTCCTCATGTTACAGTGGCGTGACACCACAGAGGTAAAAGATATAAATCCTCGGCTATGCAAGCCATGTCACATCGGTGTAACACCGCAAGGAAGCACAAGGCTTCATGTTGGGTAGTTTGGCACTACAAAGAGGCTGGAACCTCATGCTACAGTGGTATGACACCACGATGAGGCCATGTCATAGCGGAGTAGCACCACAAGGAAGCTCGAGGCTTCATGCCAATGACTCTTTAAAAGAACTCACCTAGAGTGTATGAAAAGAGATTTATGCCGTCTCTTGAGGGAAAACTTGTAGACGTCCAAAATATATACACCGAAACCAGGCGTGCACAGGACCTTTAATGTGCAATCGGAAGCACAACTGATGTCATTGTGTGAGTGGAAAGAATTGCAGTTATGGTACAGAATTCAAGGCTTAGTCCATTCTTGTATCATACTGTTGTTCAACCCATGCGAAAAGATTCAAGTCGAAGCGACATCAATCCTAATACATGATGGACAGTCACTGTGGGGAACGCTCAACCCATATATATTAAGATATGTAGGGGATTATTGGTATTTTTGCCTTTGGACTAGTAAAGAGTCCCACATTGGCTACACCACCAAGTGGGTATCTCAATATAATACTTTGTATGAGTTGAGGTGTGCACATAGGGTGTGGTGGGGCACATGGGTGCCATGTGGAGATGTTTTTATAGGAGAAAAAATGATTAACTCCTCATGAAAGCATTTATGCTTTTTGTCATGCTCTTGAAAACATTTTCATAGGAGCTTAGCAAAGTGGCACTTTGTTGGCGCACTTTGCACTTAGCACGTCAGCATCGTCACTAGGTGCTTGTGCGCTGTTATTGCGCTCGTGCGCTCGTTTTATGCTCGGGTTGCATCAGCGGGTGTTGAACGGACGCTGAGCGGGCTATGCATTGGACTGCGATTGTGGGATATCTACTTTTTATATTGGCTTTTTTTACCCATACCGAAAATAAGTGGAGGATGGCTTCCATCCTTCCCTATATAAAGAGCCCTCTAGCCTCCTTTTGGGACACACCAAAAGTTGAGAAAGATGAGTCCAAAGGAGTCCGTTCGAGTCTCACAAAGAGGTGAGTACGAGCGTTCCAGAAGTTCTCTTGTGAACTTGCTGGATCCCGGGAGCAGATCGTCGATAGAGGACGAATATTTCTTTGAGCAACGGTAGTCTTTACCGTCCCAGTAAGAATAATTTTTTATTTCGTCCTCTTCTCCTTTTTCTTCTTGGTATGTTCTATCTGATTGCAACTGCGTTTTGTAAGAAAGAACGAAGGTAGTTTTTATTTTATTATAACTCTGTTCTGTCCGTCTGCAACTGCGATTGTAAGAAAGAACGAGAAGTTTGGTTAATTTTGGTTCTTTTGTAATCTTGAGAGCAAGCTATAATCAGAATTATTTTATAGTTCTTCGTAAAAATCGAGAATAGTCAGAGTAGAAACTTTTGTGTGAACCTCTGATCTCGACCATGCGTTCTTCCATCTTTGGTTAAGCCTCGAGACTAACAATCTCAAAGCAAGATCCGAGAAAAATGGAGAACAACCGTTTGAAACTTTTTGACACTAGTTTTAACAAAGCTGAGAATTTTGACGGAGATCATTACAACGCTTGGAAGAGGAAGGTATACATTAATCTTCAGCTCGTAGAGGTGGACTACGTTCTGACAGAACCGGAGTTGGTTGTTGTCACGCCCCGATCCCGAAAGGGTCAATCGTCCTCGCTGGATCATTCACGGAACCGATTCGTCCTCGCTGGAGCGTGATGCCGTACGAGCCTGGAGTTGCGCTCGTACAAGGCAAGAACTTACAGTTATAGGAACCCACTTTGAAACACAATTTAGAAAACACATTCACAGATAATTGAACACAAGTGCAGGAAGAAAATATGCTTTTTCATTGATAATTCAGAGTAATTTACATAAAGTCTACATTGATGCGCCTTCTCGGCTACTTGAATTACATTAGAAAAGATAACTCAAAATGCAGGGCGCGCTCCATCAGATAGTCCCCGTCGTCCATACATTATGCCCTTGTATAGGTTGAAAGTCCAAGCCTCCAAAATGATCTGACTTCAACTATACTTCAAAATAGAGGTGCTCCTAACGCCTCTTCGTCTATCCACTAGCGTTGCACCGTCTGAGTGCCTGAAATAGTTGCCCACAACGTGGGTCAGTACTCAACTTGTACTGGTGAGCGGGATGAATCCCACTCGACTAAATCGACACTAGCTTATTAGGGGCGAGCATGCATTAAGATTACTTCTATAAAGAAGCAAGTGACTTCAATTCATATCAGTTGCATGTTTTGATATAAATGAAAATAGCATTGAATCCAACCAGTGCATCGATTGCTTACTCAACCGATGCACACCTTCCCTGCAACGAAACACAAGTATACTTACCATCTGCACAAGACAATAAATTAGCATGTGTTCTATTCTATGCGATCATTGGTGTGATCGACACCTTAGGGACATATTCCAAGCATTAACGGCGCGCCCTATCAGCCCGGGTAGCAAGCCCCGCTGGAGGTCCCGCAATGCATCGTGACGAACACGAATCAATATTTCCCTCCAGATCGATACGGTTCCAGTGCCCCGGAAAGCCGTTTCGAGGAAATGATAAACCTTGTGCACAAGTTGTCCCAGACTATGCAAATGCATGAACATTTTATATCTCACACAATGCATCGAATTAAACAGATGAAGTAAAGCAGCAATATATATATCTTATGCAACAGTTCATATTTTCTCAATGCGGTGTTCCGATTTTGATATCCCATGGGTCCAAACTCTACCCGAGGCACCAGGCCGTAACCAACAACCAAATTCCCATTCCAACCAACTGAATTTATAAGGTGTGCAAGCATATAGTAAAATTAGTCTACAATTCCCATGTTCCTTTCTTAGTGGCTGGCATGCATTGTGGCTAAGCATTTCCTAGGCGTCCAACCGGGCATCATCGAGTGAACGTTTGAAACATTAAAGATGTTGGCGTGAAGAAGTAGGAAAGAAGGGACCAAACCACTCACTGGTTAAGGAAAAAGTTGCTGAAACAAGGAATCCCGCCTAGCGACGATCAAACGTCAGTTACGCGGACCTGCAACAGCACGAGCACCGAGTTAGAATTCTTGCCTATCCTTCCTTGCCGAACTCCCCAAAATTCAAGCTCCAATCAATAAAACCAACAGCGAAAACCAAGCAACTCGAAAGCAACACCAAATCAAATCCCAAAGCGGCAATCAAGAAAAACCAAGCAACCAAACACGAAAATTATTGGACTCGTTTCAATAGAGGCCTTTCCATGAGTTGGAAAAGATCATCGCATTTCGTCCGTGGCAATAAGATGCCGAAGATCTAAGCATACTCTGACGGACTAGCCACAAGCCCAATTATATAGTGCACATCCCGGTCGGATCGGGATTTGAGGCACTACATAATATACCACTAAGAAAAAGTTTCGTCCCGAAACTTAAGAACAAGGCCCTACCTCCGACTGAGTGAACAACGAAGGATATTTCTCCTTCATCTCCGATTCCATCTCCCAGGTTGATTCCCCAACTGAATGGTTCCGCCACAGCACGCGAACCAAGGACATCGTACGGTTGTGAAGTACTTTTTCCTTACGATCCAGAATCTGCACCGGTTCTTCTGAGTATGATAAATCTGTGCGCAGTTCCAATTGTTCAAAGCTAACCACATGACTCGGGTCATGCACATACTTCCGCAGTTGAGAAACATGAAATACGTCATGCACTTCAGCCAAGGCGGAAGGTAGTGCAATCCGGTATGCCACAGCTGCCACTCGTTCCAGAATCTCGAAGGGGCCGACAAACCTGGGACTTAGTTTGCCCTTCACGCCGAAACGCATCACCCCACGCATCGGCGTCACTTTTAAGAATACATGATCCCCGACCACGAATTCCAAAGGTCTACGATGAGCATCGGCATAACTTTTCTGTCGGCTTTGTGCCGTGCGGAGTCTTTCCCGAATCAAGCGAACTTTCTCAACTGCCTGTTCTACCAGCTCTGGCCCGAGTACTTGCCGCTCGCCGACTTCGTCCCAACAAATTGGAGATCGACACTTGCGCCTATAAAGTGCTTCGTACGGTGCCATCTGGATGCTCGATTGGTAGCTGTTGTTGTACGCAAACTCTGCCAACGTGAGATGCGTGTCCCAACTAGTCTTCAAATCGATTGCACACAGCCGTAACATATCTTTAAGTATCCGATTTGTCCTTTCCGTCTGTCCATCAGTCTGGGGGTGGTATGCAGTACTGAACTGTAGCTTGGTTTCCAAAGCAGACTGTAGGCTTGTCCAAAAACGAGATAAGAAGCGTCCGTCACGGTCAGAGACGATTGAGGCAGGTACTCCGTGTAATCGAACAATCTTGTCTATGTAAATCTGTGCTAACCGATCGACGCTCCAAGTAATTTTTATAGGAAGGAAGTGGGCTGATTTGGTCAAACGATCAACTATGACCCAAATCGCATCATGCCCCCGCGGCGTCTTCGAAAATCCCACAATGAAATCCATAGTGATTTTGTCCCATTTCCACTCAGGAATAGCGAGGTTCTGCAGCTCCCCGCCGGGCCTCTGATGTTCAGCTTTCACCTGTTGACAGGCCATGCACTGTGACACAAAGGTTGCCACATCCCGCTTCATACCTTGCCACCAGAAGGTTCTGCGTAAGTCCATATACATCTTAGTGCTCCCCGGATGCAAGAAATACTTCGCATAGTGTGCTTCCGCCATAATTTCCCTTCGGAGTTCTGGGTCGCTAGGAACACATATCCTTCCTTTCATTTGTAAGGTCCCATCTTCGCCTGCCACAAAGTCAGACGTCTTCCCCGCCGAAATCAGTCCGCTGCCTTCGCTAGGAACTGATCGCCCTCCTGAGCTGATTTGATTCTATCACGCAGACTTGGTTCAAGATGGAGTGATGCCAGTTGTACTCCTTGATGCTGAACACGGAGCTCGATGCCCATCGCCTCAAGATCTCGAAGTAAATGGTTGTTTATGGATAACGAGCCCACATACTTCCGACTCAGAGCATCAGCAACGACGTTTCCCTTGCCCGGTGTGTAAGCGATCGTCAAATCATAGTCCTTAATCAGTTCTAGCCAATGCCGCTGTCGGAGGTTCAGTTCTCGTTGTGTGAATAGATACTTGAGGCTCTTGTGATCTGTGAAGATTTTACAAGCAACACCATAAAGATAATGCCTCCACAACTTCAGTGCAAATACAATTGCCGCCAATTCCAAGTCGTGCGTCGGGTAGTTTTTCTCGCGCGGCTTCAGTTGCCTGGAGGCGTACGATATTACCTTATCCCTCTGCATGAGCACACATCCCAAACCAAGTCCCGAGGCATCACTGTATATCTGAAATTCCTCTACCCCATCTGGAAGAGCAAGGATCGGAGCTGAAACAAGACGCTGCTTAAGTTCTTGAAAGCTGGCTTCGCAGTCATCACTCCATTTGTATACAATCCCTTTTTGAGTGAGGCGAGTCAAAGGCGAGGCCAGTTTAGAAAAATCCTTCACGAACCTACGGTAGTATCCCGCTAGGCCCAGAAAGCTTCGTACTTCGCTGGCTGATGTAGGTTGCTTCCAATCCACCACTGCCTCTATTTTCTTTGGGTCTACGGCGATGCCCTCTGCCGAGACAACATGACCCAGAAATGCCACGCTGTTCAACCAGAACTCACACTTGCTGAGCTTAGCGTACAACTGATGCTCTCGTAATGTCTGCAGCACGATTTTTAGGTGTTCCTTGTGTTCCGCCTCGTTCTTGGAATATATTAGAATGTCGTCGATGAACACGACCACAAACTTGTCTACGTACGGCCGAAACACGCGGTTCATCAGATCCATGAAAGCTGCAGGGGCGTTCGTCAAACCGAACGACATCACAAGAAATTCGTAGTGTCCGTATCGGGTCCTGAATGCAGATTTTTGAACATCATCTGGTTTGATTTTCAACTGGTGGTACCCTGACCTGAGATCAATTTTAGAGAAAACTGTTGCACCTTGCAGCTGATCAAACAAGTCATCTATCCTTGGCAATGGGTACTGGTTTCGCACGGTCGCCTTATTTAGTTCTCGGTAGTCAATACATAGCCGCATGGATCCATCCTTTTTCTTCACGAACAGCACCGGAGTGCCCCACGGAGAAACGCTTGGACGAATGTATCATCGGTCCAACAGATCTTGTAACTGAATCTTAAGTTCCTTCAGCTCTGCTGGGGCCATTCGATAAGGTGCCTTCGATATCGGTCGCGCATCCGGAAATGTGTCGATGCTGAATTCGATCTCACGATCAGGAGGCATTCCAGGCAGCTCGTCCGGGAACACGTCGAGGAAATCTGCTATAACATCAGCCTGAGCTGCATTTGCACTTTCCTGTCGGGTGTCTCGAACTGAAGCTAAGTACCCTTCACAACCCGAATGCAGCATACGCCTAGCCGAAATTGCTGATATCATCATTGCCGTCTTTGGTGCAGCGCTGCATGAATAGTAAAAGTCTGCCTCGCCGGGTAGACGGAATATGACTCGCTTCTCCGCGCACTCAATTATTGCATAACAAGCACCCAACCAATCCATCCCGAGAATAATATCGTAATCCTTAATGTCTAATACAATGACATCTAAGGAAAGCTTCCTGCCTCCGATGCAAATATAACCATCCTTACAGATCGCATGGGCGGGCATGTCGAATCCCGAAGGTGTGCTCACGCAAAGATTCATATTTAAGGGAGTAGAAGCTAATTTATGCTCAATAGTAAAATCAGCAGATATGAAACTATGCGTAGCACCTGAATCGAATAAGACTCTAGCGGGCAAATCTCTGAAAAGTAATGTACCTGTCACGACAGTTTCAGAGACGGATGCTTCGTCCCGAGTCAGTGCATAGACTCGTCCTTGAGCACCCTGGCGTCGTGGGTTCAACGCCACAGCATTGGCATCACTTGCTGGAGGCCCCCTGTTGTGATTCCCGTGGTTCTGATTCCCGTGGTGCTGATTCCCATTGTTATGATTCCCATTGTTGTGATTCCCGTTGTGCTGATTCGGTTTTGCCTCACGGCAGTTGAAATGCTTGTGGTCCAGACGACCACATTTAAAACACCCAGTAACTCGACATTCCTCCACTCGATGCCCTAATCTGCCGCACCTGTTGCAGTATGGTGCACGGGACGGGCCCCTATGCTCAGATGTGTGCAGACGCTTTTGTGCTCCAGACCCTCCCATTTCCTGAGGCCGCTTATTATTGTTGGTACGGGAGGTTTGCACATCGGCCTTTGGTGGACAGCGCCCAAAGATCCGCTCGCTGTTCAGGGTAGCTTCATAACATTCCCTGTATGTCTGACACTTCTGGTTGATGATGTCCCTACGCAAATCGTCATTCAAACCCTTCTGGAAGCGGTAGCACCACGCCTGCTGGTTAGGCAAGAAGTGCCCAGCAAATTTAGCCAGCTTAGCGAACGCCGAGTCATAATCGTCGACAGACATACTTTCTTGCACCAGATTGCTGAAGTCGTCTTCTTTTTGTTGCCGCACAGCCCGGGGAATATATTGTTCAATGAAGGCAGATTTGAACATTTCTCAGGTAATTTTGCAGTTGGGATTGGCATCATAAATCCCCTGCTTAGTGGCTTCCCACCAATCATGCGCACGCAGCTCCAGTTGAACTGATGCACAGGCCACTCTTTTGGATCCCCTAATGCCGACCAGATTGAAGAGTCCCTCCATCTTTGCAATCCATCCCATCACCACGTCCGGTTCTGCTCGTCCGTTGAACGTTGGTGGATGCATCTTAGTGAATTCTGCCGCACGGCAGGTGTTCCTTGCTGGATGCTGTGTTTCTTCGGACTCATCCTCTACCGCCACAGCCGGCGGTGCAGCAGGCGTCACCGTGGCTCCCCCGTTGTTGGGTACCAAGGATGCAATCAGTTGCATCATGGTATCCATCTGCTTTTGTTGAGCAGCCAACTGTGCCTGTTGAGAAATGGCTTGTTGTTGCTGCACCTCCATGAGATGCATAAGTCGTTCGGACATATCCATTGAACCCGCTCCTCCGGATTCTCCAGAACTTGCCGGATCGTTCTGGACGGGCTGAGCACTGCTTGCAGCGGCAGTGTTTTTCTTAGCCATTGCTACAAAAGAGAGTAGCTTGTTAACACCTCAAAAATGATAGATTTTTGTATCTATGGGCTCATTGTATAGGCGACTCATCTCATGCAGCGGACACCGAATGCAACTCAACCGAGAGGCGCATCAAACTCCTTTATAATCTTTTGAAATCCCAAGGATGTAAAGCCTAAGCTCTGATACCAATATGTCACGCCCCGATCCCGAAAGGGTCAATCGTCCTCGCTGGATCCTTCACGGAACCGATTCGTCCTCGCTGGGGCGTGATGCCGTACGAGCCTGGAGTTGCGCTCGTACAAGGCAAGAACTTACAGTTATAGGAACCCACTTTGAAACACAATTTAGAAAACACATTCACAGATAATTGAACACAAGTGCAGGAAGAAAATATGCTTTTTCATTGATAATTCAGAGTAATTTACATAGAGTCTACATTGATGCGCCTTCTCGGCTACTTGAATTACATTAGAAAAGATAACTCAAAATGCAGGGCGCGCTCCATCAGATAGTCCCCGTCGTCCATACATTATGCCCTTGTATAGGTTGAAAGTCCAAGCCTCCAAAATGATCTGACTTCAACTATACTTCAAAATAGAGGTGCTCCTAACGCCTCTTCGTCTATCCACTAGCGTTGCACCGTCTGAGTGCCTGAAATAGTTGCCCACAACGTGGGTCAGTACTCAACTTGTACTGGTGAGCGGGATGAATCCCACTCGACTAAATCGACACTAGCTTATTAGGGGCGAGCATGCATTAAGATTACTTCTATAAAGAAGCAAGTGACTTCAATTCATATCAGTTGCATATTTTGATATAAATGAAAATAGCATTGAATCCAACCAGTGCATCGATTGCTTACTCAACCGATGCACACCTTTCCTGCAACGAAACACAAGTATACTTACTATCTGCACAAGACAATAAATTAGCATGTGTTCTATTCTATGCGGTCATTGGTGTGATCGACACCTTAGGGACGGACATATTCCAAGCATTAACGGCGCGCCCTATCAGCCCGGGTAGCAAGCCCAGCTGGAGGTCCCGCAATGCATCGTGACGAACACGAATCAATATTTCCCTCCGGATCGATACGGTTCCAGTGCCCCGGAAAGCCGTTTCGAGGAAATGATAAACCTTGTGCACAAGTTGTCCCAGACCATGCAAATGCATGAACATTTTATATCTCACACAATGCATCGAATTAAACAGATGAAGTAAAGCAGCAATATATATATCTTATGCAACAGTTCATATTTTCTCAATGCGGTGTTCCGATTTTGATATCCCATGGGTCCAAACTCTACCCGAGGCACCAGGCCGTAACCAACAACCAAATTCCCATTCCAACCAACTGAATTTATAAGGTGTGCAAGCATATAGTAAAATTAGTCTACAATTCCCATGTTCCTTTCTTAGTGGCTGGCATGCATTGTGGCTAAGCATTTCCTAGGCGTCCAACCGGGCATCATCGAGTGAATGTTTGAAACATTAGAGATGTTGGCGTGAAGAAGTAGGAAAGAAGGGACCAAACCACTCACTGGTTAAGGAAAAAGTTGCTGAAACAAGGAATCCCGCCTAACGACGATCAAACGTCAGTTACGCGGACCTGCAACAGCACGAGCACCGAGTTAGAATTCTTGCCTATCCTTCCTTGCCGAACTCCCCAAAATTCAAGCTCCAATCAATAAAACCAACAGCGAAAACCAAGCAACTCGAAAGCAACACCAAATCAAATCCCAAAGCGGCAATCAAGAAAAATCAAGCAACCAAACACGAAAACTATTGGACTCGTTTCAATAGAGGCCTTTCCATGAGTTGGAAAGGATCATCGCATTTCGTCCGTGGCAATAAGATGCCGAAGATCTAAGCATACTCTGACGGACTAGCCACAAGCCCAATTATATAGTGCACATCCCGGTCGGATCGGGATTTGAGGCACTACAGTTGTTCCAGACGGTGATGATGCTACTGTTCAGGCTAGCAACTGCTAAGCTGAACAAGTAGAGAAGAGACAACAACCTTTGCAAGCTGCTGATTCTGAACTCCATAGAGGATACTCTGGCGGAGTCATACATCAAGACGGATCATACTAAGGTCGTCTGAGAGTCTCTAGACAAGCATTACAAGGCGGATGAGAACCGCAACAAGATTCATGTGACTAAAAAGGTCTGGAACATGCGATTTGAGGACGACAAGACTATGTTGCCTCAAGTCAAGAAGTTTCTCAAGTTACGTCAAAAACTTGAGGATGATGACATGCCCTTAATCGACGCCTTTGTCGTGGGGGGTATTGTGGCCAAGCTTCCACCATGATGGAGCAATTTTTTTTAATCATTTTTGGTCTTTTTTTTTTAGTTTTTTGTCCTTCTGTTTTTTGATATTTTTATCGTGTCATTTTTCTCGTTTTTTTTGGCTATTTTTTTTGTTTTAGTTCCCCTTTTTGTCATTGATGAATTTTTTTGTCATTTTTTCGGTTTTGTCGTTTTTGATCGCTTTTGTCCCTTTTGTTCGATTTTTATCATTTTTTCTTTTTTTGTCATTATTGATCGTTTTTGAACTTTTTCGTTTTTTGTCCTTTTTTAATAATTTTTCGTTCTCAGTCGAATTTTTTGTCGTTTTTTGTCGTTTTTGAACTTTTTTAGTTTTTTTTCGTTTCCCGTTGTTTTTTATCGTTTTTTTCGTTTTTGATCATTTTTGTCTTTATTTTTAGTCTTTTTATTTTTATTTTCGTTTTTATCAATTTTTCGTTCTTAGTCATTTTTTTTTGAACTTTTTGTTTTTCGTCTCTTTTTATCTTTTTTTTTCCGTTTCTTTATCATTTTTATAAGTTTTTTTTTGTCTTTTTTTTCCATTTTTTGTCGTTTTTTCGTATTTTACGTTTTTTGATTTTTTAAATTTTTTATCTTTTTTAACATCGTTTCGTTTTGTCGTATTTTTTGTTTTTGGTTTTTTTTTTTTGTCGTTTTTGAACATTTTTTATTTTGTCTTATTTTTTTGGTTTTTTCGTTTTCATCGCTTTTGATTGTTTTTTATTTTTGATGGTTATTTTTCTTTTTGTTGTTTTTGAACTTTTCGTCTTTTTTCATTTTTATCGTTTTTTTTTTCCTCCTTAGATCAGGAAATTCCTTCAATCCAATTTTATTATTTTCTTGTATTTAATTTTTATTTTTGAATTTTTTATTGATTTACTTTTAAATTTTAAGTTGTATTTTTAAAAAATATTATTATTTTAAAACTCAATTACATTACATGGTAGACTAAACATATGAATACAATTGATATTACATTGCATGATTTGATTATATGTTCCAACCAAACATACTAATGTAATTATAATTCTATTACATTATAAACTCAATTATATTAAAAATTCAATTTTATTAGGATTATGATTATATTACGTGAACCAAATGGGCCCTTAGTTCTAGGTTGCTATGGTAGAGGTTAAAGTCATCCAACCTTTCTCTCATTCAGAATTAATAGGATCAGATATAAAGCATAAGTAATAACACTCTTGTCATAGTTTCTATGAGAATTGTTGACCTTATGTCAATCTTAATTTTATGTTGGCATCGGTACCCTTGCAATGTACCAGGAACAACAGTTTACAGTATTAGCCGATACCGATACGCATGGTTGTAGATGTCGACCAACTAGTCCGATTTGCAAAATATATATATTTTTTTTTTTGGTAAACGACATTTTAGTTAATAGGGTTTTTATTAAGTTTTTTAGCTAAAAGGTTTTAACTGTTAATTAAATTATTTATAATGTCAAAGTAGATTACTAAGATACTTTTATATTTTAAGTGTTAAATTACTTAAAACTCTTATATTATTTAGACTTCTAAATGATGTGTTTTTGTTTGTACTTATTGTTTTACTTACTCTTGTTTTTATATTTATACTTATAATTGTTATCTTTAGGACATTTAGTAAACTTACAAGGTTAGTGATGGCCTAAAATGCATGTCCAGCATTTTAATATGTCCCAACGTGCTCTCGGTATTTGACATCTACGACCATGTCGACACCTATCAGTATTATCATATCATTTTTGTTCCTTCTGATTCTTCCGATTTGACTCATTTTTGATGATTCGGTAGAGAGAAAATTTATGGTGGATAAACAACAAAATTTTAATATAATGAATAACAATTTTTTTTGAATTTTTTTTATATTTGATGTTGACTCTACTCTTTTAAATTTGTACGTCCATAACTGTATGTATTGTTTTTTTTTTGTTTTTTTTGTTTTTTTTTTGTTTTTTTTTTCAACGAGAGTCGATGGACAACCAAATTTAACTTCAATTAGGACAATCCAACTTCCATGATCTGCCTAGAATCCAATCCAATCCAATGCAAATCCCAAACCCCAAATCTCCAAATGAAGGCATGAAAATGAGCCTACCTATCGGCATATATGAGCAAGCCAACATTGGTTGTGCTCCATGAATGCACAATCTAAAGTGGTTGGGAGAGAGAGAGAGAGAGAGAGAGAGAGAGAGAGAGAGAGAGTTACAAGTAGCAAGCAAGCATTCATTGATTCGTGAGTCCGGCCCATCTGTCTTGAGCTGGCTGGGACGATGGAGAGAGATTTCTTGGAAGATCCTCCCATTCATGTTCATGTGAGAAGGGGGGCAAGTGCACGGTTGCTCTGTCCCTCCATGCACGTGCGAATGACCAGTGCTTGATGGAGACTTCTTTCTTCTTCTTGGAGTACTCCAACGAGACCTAAAATTGCACGTCATTCATAAGAAAACTTAAATAATAAAAAACACTTTGGCTAGCTTCTAATTGAATTTTACGGTTTACTATGTAGTTTTACTATATTTTTGGACTATAAATTTTCATGTGAACCAGATTTATCCAATTACCCTATTTTACAGAATTTATCATCCAAAGTAGTTGCGAGCATTATTCAGTTTTGGAACGAAAATTAAACCAAATAAAATATTTATTTCGATTTAAAAAAAAAAAATCGATTCAGTTTTGATTTTAAAAATACTATTTTTTTTATTTGGTTTTGATTTTAAATTTTGATTCGGTCTTCAAATAAAAACGGACATCTCTCATATATTTTCTTGATAGTTACGTTCATATCTTTCTTTCAGTTGGCACCTCCCTCCATCCTTGCTCCCAAGTAAAATAAGTTTAGCCGTTTTCTTTTCTGACAGTAATCCTCCCCAAAATTTGTACAAAACAAAAATGTTAATGTATTATTGAATTCAATCTTGAGATTTTCCAGAGTTAAAAAAAATCTTCCTATTACTTTGTGACCAAATCAACCAAACTTAATGGCTTCCATGAACATGTCCCATCTTTGTCTCTTCTTGGTGGTAATATTTATTTTTCATTCCAGCCACCACTCTCTAACATTATCCGGATAATGTTGAAATCTATTGATAATACTAGAAATCGACATTCGGTCAGACCGGACCGGACCGGACCGTCCAGGTCCATAAATTACGAGTTTGGAATGGACGTGGACCGGTCTTTTTGGGCCCTAATTTTTTTTTTATAACGGATTGAATCGGACTTAATTATTTTATTATCTATAAATTTCAAGCCCATCCGTAATGATCGAATTTTTCGGACCAAATCGGATCGGACCGGGCTAATTCTATAAAAAAAAAAAAAATTCCAGATGGACTTAGAAATAAAAGCTAACAGGAAACCTAAAGTAACAAATTCATTAACACAAATGCCTAAAGTAACAATCCACATATCATAAATATTGGTTGTGGAAACTTTCTTTCTTATTATAAACCAAAACTAGAATTTTAATCTTCAAAGCACAATCCAAATTCCAAATAATATTATGGAAATGACAAATCACTCCAGAAGGACCAGAACTATTAATAAAATTATACAATGTCTTAACAGTAGTCTCTCCTGTACTATAGTCCTTCTCCATTGGGGTTTCATCTTCGTCTATATTTTTTATGGTAAAAATTTCTGTCAATAGTAATTTCTATTTCAATTTTTATTCCACTTGGCGCTGACGTAAGTTAAAAAAATTCTATAAGAATTTCTATATGTAAAAACTCTCATAGAAATTTCTCATCTCTTATAGCAATTAATATTGAACCATACTTTCAAAATAAATTATTAAATTGACCATTTTATTTTCTGTCACGTAGGATAAAAATTGAGAACCATTAGAGATTATTATTATTTTGATACAATTTTTATGTAGAAACTCTGTCAACTTGGATAGAAATTTTCTTAAATTACAATGTCAAGTAGGATAGGAACTTAATTTTATAAATCTCCATTGGAGATAGCCTAACTAATTTTGTTCCTTTACAAATCACTAATTGATGTTTTTTGCATTAACTGAATGTAATATTGCATTAAATTAGCATCAATGTTCTTTCTAAATCTAATATTTCAAACTGCCCATCACCTCAGTTTCAAACCGGAATGGGAGCCTAATCTACCATAGAATTTACAGTAACTTTTGAATTAGTGTCCACTCGATCAAGTAATTTCACCAATGTGCTTGGATTTTAATTCAAGGGAGATGGGGTCAATTGTCAGATTGAAAAAGCTAAAAGCCCTTCTCTAATTAATTAATTAATTAATTAATTAATTAATTAATTAATTTTTGAGGTTAGATTTAATCCAGATTTATTGTTATTTATTAAATTTAGCACTGTTATTTTAAATGACCTCTTTCTACAATTGTACTTTTGCCAATATGGGTTTGGAATTTCTAAGCTGGATTAGGATGTCTTGCTTTACTTCAATTTTTCTGATTTGGATCCCAGCAAAGAATATGGAGTCCCAATTTTCTTTCCACCCCAATATTAGTATAGCCAAGAAATAAATATTGTGCAAATTGGTCACCAGGACTGGACCCCTTCACTCACAAGTAAGGAACCACTTTGAATTTATGAGACATTATCATCAAGAAAGGACTCGTTATTCTGATTCTAAAGTAGTGTAAAAACTTCCATATTCAGTGGACAAACATATGAATACATTCAAAGGTGTCTAAAAAGAAGCACCCAACATGTATGTGAACAAAGTGAACTCGATCTCATTCTAAATTCAAAATTATAACCGGGGAGAAAGAAAAAGAAAAAAGAAAAAAAAAACAAAGGGAGGGAGGGAAAAAAGAAAAAGAAAGGCTGTGTAAAAGGAAAAACATAGGAATGCTCAACCCCACAATAAAAAAATTGGTCTTTGACGGCTATCTAGTCGGATCTAGATCCGGGTCCGAATCCGAATCCGGATCCGAATAGTGTTACACCCGGGTTGAACATCATTTAGGGTCTAGTTTTTAGACTATTCTACTCTTACCATCTTTAGGTCGGATGTCGTTGAAGTCCTAAATAAATGATCAAACCCATCAATTAAGCAAAAAGGTTTAACTGAGTTGCATATGAGCCACATGTTCATGGGCGAATCCAGAAACTGTAGCTGTGATGGACTATCATAAATTTGAATAGACTAAAAGTGGATTAACCCATATAAAAAAAATAAAAAAAATAAAAAATTGGTGGACTGTATCCCACTCCAAGCCATGAGTGGATCCACCCCTGTACATGTTTCGGGAAAAAAACATTTAAAGGTGTCTTTAAAAAAAAAAAAAAAAAAATCTCACCAGGATACGGTAGATGCAACTATTGTGCGACTTAGAATCAAATGGAGAAACTTCATGGAGGTGAGGAAGCAGAGTCGGTCCCATGAACATGGGTGGATTGGACGATCGATCAAGATACAAGGCTAATATATATATATATATATATCGTACTCGTCAGAGCGGTCATCACAGTAATAACGATCACTACTAGAAAAAGCGGGATTAGCGACGTATTTTAGCGACGTCAAAAGAAACGTCGCTAATAATACATAAATTAGCGACTCATTATAAACACGTCGCTAGACGTCGCTAAATGGCGACAGTTAGCGACGTTTAGCGACTTTTAATACGATTTTAAAAGATAAGTCGCTATAAGTTCAATTAAGGTCGCTAAACGTCGCTAATATGTCTAATTTAGCGACGTTTAGCGACGTATATAGCGACATTTAAACTCAAAATATTTAGCAACGTGTTTAGCGACGTCCTTTACGTCGCAAATATTTAATTTAGCGACATTTTTATTGGACGTCGCTAAACGTCGCTAAAATTTGGTTAATTAGGGGTCGGTTTCCTTTTTTCCCGTCAGTTGAAATTTCGATTCGAAAACATATTCCCCCCCCCCTCCCCAGCTCCGTCGACCGCAACTACTCCGGCAAGGTATACTCTCTCTCTCTCTCTCTCTCTCTCTCTCTCTCACAGGACACATGTGACATTGACACAAACACGACACACACACTGACACTGACACAGACACAGACACGGCACACACACACACACTGACACAGACACTGATCTGGACCTAGGGTCAGGGTTAGGGTTAGGTTTTTTGACATGGGGTTAGGGTTAGGGTTAGGGTTAGGTTTTTTGACATGGGGTTAGGGTTAGGGTTAGGGTTAGGTTTTTTGACAATGTTCATGCATGTGCGATCATGTAGAGATCAGATTTTAATTTCTTCTTTCAAGTATAAAATAAATAAATAATATGGATCGATGAATAAGAAAGAAAGAACATAAGTGTATTTATTTGCACTTTTGCAATATATATATATATATATATATATATATATATATATATATATACATACATACATACATACATACTAATTGTTTGATTTTGTGGTTACTATTCATTGGTCCAATGGAGGAGGGGAAAAAATGATGGCTATTATTGAATTCATGTTCATATGTCATGACTACGTACATTGGGTGAACAAATTAGAACTAATTCCTGAATATTCGTACAACAACTGATCATGTGATCAAATTAATTAGAACGCCAATTATTCGACCAGGAAGTGTATGATCTAAGCAACCGTCCTTAATTGTGCCCCAAGAATTTTGAGCTCTAGCTACTTCCTCGTTCCACTCCCAATATATATAGGGGTTAATTGCCGAAAGCAAAGTACTGCGGAGTTATGTATCTCAGTTCCTCACCCTACTGCCAGTTTCAAGAAGTGCCTAATGGTCTAAATAATATGACTATAACAGTTGAATTAGCTAAACGAAACTTACAAATCAGCTTAAATAAATAAAGGATTAATTTCAACACTTACTGAAATCACTAGCTAGCAGTATGAAGAGCCTCTAATGGAGCAAAGATATCATCGCAGCATGCATCATTAAGGACATGCATCTCAAGAAACTTATTGGCTTCGGCTGGAGCCTACTACACTAAAATCCGGACACTGACACTGAAGTGGGTTAAGGTATAGTAGTAAAGTGGTATTAAGATATTATTTGGGTAATGTTATATATATATATATATATATATATATATATATATATATATACTGCTTTTCCAATAACGGACACTGACACAGACACAGAAGTTAATTTTGCATGTAATGATTTATATGATACATACTGTCAATTTTGCAGAAGTATCTAGAAATGGATATGAATTACTATCTGCGTCATCGTTCGTGGATGTACAACCGTCATCCTGATGACATGTGCGGTGTGCGGGATGAATTCATTGAGGGTGTACAGCAGTTCCTGCAGTTCGCCAAGGCGTTCCCTCAGTACATGGACGGTACCAAAATTAAGTGTCCATGTGTGAGATGTCGCAACAGGAAATATCATCCAGAAGTGGAAGTTACATATCATTTATACTCGAAGGGCTTTACGCCGAATTACTATCAGTGGACCGCGCACGGAGAACTTGTATCTCTAGCATCAGAGTCGGAGCCCTATGTGGAGCCGTATATGGATGTCCAAGACCACGATGCTTACGACGACGGGTTGGTGAACATGGTTTATGATGCGGCGGGGCCTAGTTTCAATCCTGACAATTATGATGCGGCAGGACCTAGTTTCAATCCAGACAATTATGATGCAGCTGAGGAGGCACCGAATGCCGATGCTGCAAAGTTTATGGAGTTGCTTGAGAATGCAAGGACTCCACTATATCCTGGTTGTGAGGACCATTCACCGTTGGAGGTGGTTACAAGATTATTGAGCATCAAGTCCGATTTTAACATGTCGCAAGAATGCTATAATCGACTGCTCGATTTGATTATAAAGATCTTGCCCGAGGGTGCAAAGTTGCCTAAAGACTTCTATCGATCTAAGAGGATGGTGAGATCGCTTTGGATGGGATACGAGAAAATCGATGCATGTCGCAATGGGTGCATGTTGTACTACAAAGACGACAAGGATGAAGATGCGTGTAGATTCTGTGGTGCTGATCGCTACAAGGCCACTGTTAGAGAAAAGTCTGTCGGTGCAAGGAAGCCTACCGATTCGATGCACTACTTGCCTTTGACGCCGCGGTTGCAGCGGTTGTTTATGGTTAAGGAGACTGCAGAAAACATGAGTTGGCACAGGCGAAAACAGATCGAAGGAGTATTGGATCATCCATCCGATGGAGAAGCATGGAAGCACTTTGATCGAGAGTATCCACATTTTGCCGAGGAAGCGCGTAATGTCAGATTGGGGCTCTGCTCTGACGGTTTTACCCCATTCGGACTTTCGGGCTCCCAGTATTCGTGTTGGCCTGTGATCGTCACTCCGTACAATCTACCGCCTTGGATGTGCATGAAGACTCCGTATATGTTCCTAACCGTTATTATCCCGGGTCCGAACAATCCGAAGAGGAACATCGATGTGTACTTACAGCCTTTGATAGATGAGTTGAATCAGCTGTGGGAAGTAGGTGCCAACACGTACGATATTTCTAGAAAGCAGAATTTTCAGATGAGGGCAGCACTTATGTGGACCATCAACGACTTTCCGGCCTATGGAATGTTATCGGGATGGAGCACCCATGGTCGTCTCTCATGTCCGTATTGCATGGACCGTTCTCAGGCTTTCCGTTTGAAACACGGAGGCAAACCGTGCTTCTTCGATTGTCATCGACAATTTTTGCCGAAGGATCATCCGTACCGGAGGAATCGGAATGCTTTTCGTGCGGGAGTTGTGGAGAAGGCCAATCCACCTCCAAGGTGGCCCGGATGCACGATATGGGAAGAGGTAAAATATTTACCAAGTGCTATCGAAGAGCCTGCTAAGGGGTACAAGTGTGACGGATTTGGTCGCACCCATAACTGGACGAAGAGGAGTATATTCTGGGATCTGCCATATTGGAGCACCAATCTGATCAGACATAACCTTGATGTCATGCATATCGAGAAGAATGTGTTTGATAACATAATTAATACTGTAATGGATGTAAAGGGGAAGACGAAAGATAATCCGAAGGCCAGGTTGGACTTAGAAGACATATGTAGACGTCCTGCATTGCATCTGATAGAGGAGGGGAATGGAAAGTTAAAGCAACCTAAGTCAGTTTTCTCACTGGATAAAGAGGATAAAGGTAGACTTTGTAGGTGGATTCAGGGTCTAAAGTTTCCAGACGGGTACGTGTCGAACTTGAGAAGATGCGTCGACCTCAAGGAGAACAAACTAGTAGGTATGAAGAGCCACGATTGTCATGTATTCATGGAGAGGTTAATTCCGATTGCATTTCGGGAATTCTTACCGCAGGTCGTTTGGGACCCATTGACAGAGCTGAGCATATTCTTCAGAGATCTTTGTTGTACTAAGTTGCTCGTCGATCGTCTAGAAAAGCAAGATAGGGACATTGCGGTAACACTATGTAAGCTCGAGAAGGTGTTTCCTCCAGGATTGTTCGACTCTATGGAGCATTTGCCAATTCATCTTTCCTATGAGGCACGTGTTGGTGGTCCTGTCGGTTATCGGTGGATGTACCTCTTCGAGCGTCATCTGAATCAGCTAAAGAGAAAGGTGAAAAATAAGGCACGGGTTGAAGGATCTATTTGTGAAGCTTATGTTCTCGAGGAGATTACAAACTTTTGCTCGACGTATTTCAAACCGCATGTTGCTACTAATAGGAATAAAGCTCCCAGAAACGACGACGCATATAAGGAATCTAATGATGCAATACTCAAAGTATTCAATGCATCCGGAAAGCCTTCGGGAAAAATGAAGAAGAGATATTTGAATGACGATGAGCTAAGGGCTGCTCAATTGTATATATTACTCAATTGCGACGAGGATGAAGTGGAGAAGCTAGAGGGGTAAGTAATTAATACGTCCACGTTTACATCATCTCAATGTAATAGTATAAGATACTATTATGCTACTAATTAGCAGTTGCATCATTGTTTTTCAGCACATATAATGATGAGTTAAGGTCGGTTAGACCCTACATAACAGACGAAGAAGTAGAACAAGAAATGAGATGCCATTTTCCTTCTTGGTTGAGCGCATATGTAAGATACTTGGTAATTACTTTTTATTTCTGCACTTGTAAAACAAATAACTTACCATCGCTACTTTGGTATTTAGGTCGATCGTCTAATATCATCCGAGACTGAATCTATTAGGACTCTAGCCAAGGGACCAATTACTGCCGTAAAAATATGGCCAAGTTTCTGTGTGAATGGGTTCAGGTTCAAATCAACAAATGCTCCTATCAGAGACAGCTTTCTGGATCTTGATTCCACGAAAAACAGTGGTTTGTGTATCAAATCTACAAACTACAAAGACGTCAATCCGGGCAATGATTTTTTTGGCATCTTACGAGAGATTGTGGAGTTGACATATAATTATGGCCCAGAACCTGCTAATATCGTGCTATTCAGGTGTGAATGGTTCGATCCGATTCAAGATCAAGGTTGGAAAATTGACAAGCATGGCCTTGTGGATATAAACTACAAGCGTAGATATCAAGGCTACGAACCATTTGTCCTATCAAGTCAGGCTCAGCTCGTGTACTTCACAACTTATCCTAGACGGGGGACAGCGAGGTCGGATTGGTGGGCAGTATGCAAGACTAAAGCTAGAAATACCTTTGACATTGACGAAATAGCTTATCAGGAGGACGATCTACCTCTTGTAACAAATATTGTAGATGTGGACTCAACGGAAGTTACTCATTACACGAGTAATAATGTAGAAGATGTAGAATTATCCGAAGAGGACGAAGTAGATGAAAGTGAAGACGAGGAAGAGGAAGAGCAGGACGAGGAAGGCGAACAAGATGAATTTTCTGAAGATGATTGAAAATATAAAATATTCCATGTAGAATGTAACTATATTTGGACTGTAAAATGCTTTGAGATATGTATCACATTTTGACATTAACGAATATATGTATTATATTTTGACTGTATAATGCTTTGAGATATGTATCACATTTTGACATTAACGAATATATGTATTATATTTTGACTGTATAATGCTTTGAGATATGTATCACATTTTGACTGTAGAATGTAGTATATATTTGTGTTTCTCTATATTCATCATATGTTGTTATCAGATATGACAGGACGACGCGGAGGATTCGGCAGGTCCCGAGGTAGACAGAGTGCCACTCCGGTACTGCCTACTGTTGGTTCCGGATCATCGTCGCCCAGTACTCCAGTATATCGAGCAGCCACATCTCCGACTGCGACGACGTTGCGTGGCATCACTCTTGGGACGAGTAGTTCCAGGCGTGATAGTACTCGTGATAGTACTCCCTCGTCCAGCGTTCCTCCTGCTGACGGAACCATGGAGACTGATGAGCATGTAGAGGAGGTCGTGCCGACGTTGTCCCAGCATCAGCAAGATCCTCCATGCGCACCACCGGAGGAGACGAGGACAAAGATTTGGGCCGACGGTACAAAGTAAGTCAATTAGATGGTTTAGTATATATTTGTGTTTCTCTTTATTCATCGTATATTGACTTTTTCAGTAATCTAAATTATTATTTCTGTATAGATATCGTCCATCGTCGGTTCAGAGACGCCTGGGCCAATTTCTGAGGAACAACTACGGTGGCCCTTGGATCAACTACTCTGAGGCTCCGGAGGAGAGGAAGGCGTTCTGGTTTGCGCACTTCCAGGTAAAAGTATATTAAATAAATCCTCTAATTTATGCATATTCGTGATGCTAACTTAATGAATTATTTATTGTAGCAAACGTATTTTTATCCTCCGCACCGGGCCGAGTTGATCGAGCGGCTCTTTCCTACCGTTGCCGCCAAGCTTATCCGAGATGCTCTGGATGACCAGAAGGCTCGTGATCGTGCTGGAAAACCGATCCAAGGTTGGATCACGCCTGAGCAGTGGACTGCGATGAGGGCTAGATTCGATGATCCGAGCTACAAGGAAAGGTCTAAGAAGGCCAAGGCGGCTAGGCAGAATGCTGCCAAGTGGTGTGGTGGCTCGATTCCGATGACGGAACATTTCCGTCGTTTGGTATGTTTTTTCTTTTAAAATATATTATTTTAATATAAGTACCATAAAATGGTACTTGGAAAAAATATTTAAGTTTAGTAATAAAAAATATATTTTTAACAGGTACAGAGGGGTGAGGATGCAAACATGGTGACCGTCTTCTTGGCCACCCATCGCAAGGACGGAAATCTCATTGATGAGAGGGCCTCACAGACCTATGTAAGTATTACTTTACTTTGTGTTTATTTTAATATAACTTAGGCAATTATTGAGTTTCCAAACCTTTTCTAGGCCGAGTATCTTAGGCTTCGTGAGCGGGCGACTGCTAGTGCACCTACACCTGGAGAGGCTGGTGCTTCGTCGCAGCCCGGTCCATCTCCGTCGGCGGACGACCTGTGGGTGACCGCAGCTGGTGGTCTCCAGAGGGGTACGTACTACGGTACGGGCTCCTATGGCGCCCTGGTTGCGACGCAGTCATCTAGGGCCTCCCCGACAGCTGTGCATTCCACACACCCCTCGCAGTCGCAGCCCTCGCAGTCGTCGGCCAGAGTCCAGGAGGCCGTCCAGGAGGCCGTTGACCGTCAGATTGCGTCTCTCCGTGACGACTTGCTGCGAAGTATGGAGGACCAGTCCCGGTCCCAGCCGCAGGCGGACGATCCGATGCTTATCGCACGATTGGATATGCTCGACCGCAGCATGACGGAGCTACGAGAATTGACAAATGATATTAGAGCCTCCAATGATCGCAACATCATGGAGCTGCAGGCGTCACAGCTATCGATGGACGAGAAGCTGACGAGGATGCATGCGTCACAGCTATCGATGGGCGAGAACCTGACGAGGATGCAGGATTCAATGGGTGATAGCAGTACGAGGCTGTTATCTACCCTGGATTCTTACAACCAGCGACTCGCAGACTTGGAGCGGGCACGGCCGCCACCGACGTCACTGCCTTCTCCATCGACATCGGTATCGATTCCACGGGACGAGTATGAGGAGTTGTTATCCTTGAAGCGCGCCGCTGGTCAGCCTCCTGCAGATCCGTAGTAGTCTAGTTATTTTTATTATTATTTATGAATTATTGGTACTTCAACAATAGACATGATGTATGATGCTTCTTGTGGTCTTGAATTTTTTAGTTAATTTAATTGGATTATATAGTTATCCACATTTAATTGGATTGATACTTCTTGTGGTTTTTAATTTAATTGGATTATATAGTTAACTAGATTAAATCATGTTGGTGTGTATGATGAAGATGCTGTAAAACTGCAGGGAATCACCAATATTTGATTCTGGAATTTTTTTTTTTTTTTTAAATTAGCGACGTTATTAGCGACGTGTAGCGACGCTTAGCGACGTTAATTTACGTCGCTAATTACGTCGCTAATCAGCGACTCTGTAAAACGTCGCTAAGTTCGTCGCTAATGACGTCGCTAAAGTCGTCGCTAAGCGTCGCCAATTGCTGACATGGCAAGTATAGCCAGGTCATTAAAGACGTCGGTGTAACGTCGCGATTGACGTCGCTAATCAGCGACGTTTAGCGACTTTAATGAACGTCGCTTTTTAGTGACTTGGCGTCGCAAAACGTCGCTAAATTCAGCGGCACATTAAAGTCGCTAAAAAACGTCGGTATAGCGACGTTTAGCGACGTTTTTTGTTTTAGCGACTTGGTGTTTTCCGACTGCTTCAGAACGTCGCTAATTACGTCGCTAAACCTAATTAGCGACGATTTATTGTTATTTAGCGACGTTTTTAGACGTCGCTAATTTGACTTTTTCTGGTAGTGGATGTTCTAGCTGCAAGCAGCTAGTCTTGAGCACTATCAATATAGTGTTTCGCTTTCTATTTGGCGGTACTATGTTGAAAATTCTATCGGTATCGATTGATTGGGACAATATGATCATTCCTCTCTTTGGATTCGCTTCTTCGGAATTAAGTTCCAAATACATGGGATCATGTCTTGGAGAAGAACTCTATACAAAAGTCACTTCCTCAAACATTTTTACTATTCATTTTCGCTATTGCTTTTGTTGTTGGTTGTTGGTTGTTGGTTTTATGAATGTATTTTCATGGATATTTTTTATTGTTTTTATTTTTTATCTTCATCGATTTACGCATTCATATCGAATTCCGGAAGAAAGAGATAAGAAGAGTATTGATATCCTATGTTGGTGCAAATGCAAGTGACTGCGTAGGTGAAGCTTGAGAGAAGTGTTGGAGATATATTTCTCTCGATAATTCTCCAATGGAGAGTGGTTTTGATCATTCTTTCATTATCTTCACACATTAACAAATGACTCACTTATTGTGTCCATTGATCAATGGTACCATTAATAAAATGAATCTAGATAAGAGAGAGTAACATTATTGTTGTTTGCTTGTCATATAAAAATGTGTTATATTACTACTATGCTAAAAATGTGGCAACCTGTAGTATATAAATTTGGAGCATTACTCCAAGAAGGTAGGATACAAATTAAGAATATCAAGTTTTATGTTATCTTGCATGCTATATTTGAATAATTAAGTTTCTTACATGCATGATCATGGACAATTTGTGCACAAGATTTTGGTTTCTCGAATGGTTGTCGCGGTCATAAAACTCTCGACCTAGGGGGAACATGGATAGTTGTGCTGATTTACTAGCACGGTTGATTCGACAATTTTCAGTAGGGATCATACATGTACTGAATGATCGCCGTCTAACCATGCTATAATTCAGAATGACTTGTGGTGCCAGTGACCTTCATATATTTAAGCTGCTTAGCTAATGATATCTTGTTCACAGGAAAGAACATGGTAAGTTTTACAGGGAAAAAAAATCGGTCGTGGGTAAAAATTACCATAAATTGATGCATATTATTTTATTATAGTTCCTGTCTTATGATCTGTAAATTTGAACTAAGAAAAATATAAAAAGATCACTAATAACAATGTATGCTTTCACATATTTATCTGTATTGATTTCGATGAGTTGAGTTATTTTGTTGCTCACCAGTACATGAAAATGTAATGACTTACGTCTCCACAGGTACTGCGAACCGAGGAGGCATACCGAGGAATTAAAGGCTCTCTTAGCCGTGAAGAAGTCTTGTTCATATTTTTAAGCTTTACAAGTTATATTTTGAAGATCCCCGTAGAAGATGCTTATATCTTTTATTTCTAGTAAAGAAATATGATATATGGAACGATGTATCTCATTTTTTTGTATTTTGAGAGCAAATGTATCAAATATGAATTATCAATAAAAATAGTTATTTTCTTCTGTGTCATATTGCTATTCAATTATATGCTTAATTTTGTTGCAAACTTCTATAAATCCACAATGTTTCAAAAATATACACAAACATGTCTTATACAAGTGCAACTTAGTCTTGTACGATATCACACCCGGTGATGACTTTTCGATTCGACGAAATCGGGACGTGACAATCAATAGCATAGAGAAGAAGTGTGTAGTGCCCCGCTCCGCGTCGGCACTATGTATCAAGGTGAGTGGGCAGAAATTCGTTCTCTGATTCTTGCACGCCTTAATAATGAATCTGAGTTTTTGAATGCTTGTTTTCATAAGAGAATGATAGAACATGCCTTGCATGTTAATAAGAGAACTCACCTAGCTTGTCTTTGAAACGAACTTGTCTGCTTAACTAAGAGAATCCTGAAATGCTTATCTAAGACTAAGAGTTTGTATGAACATGTTCCACTATCGCCTATGTTCCGAGAGAACCATATCGTGTGCTTGAATGTGTTCAAAGATAAGGTGGCTTGCCCGCAACAAAGAAATATGGTCTGATGGTTCGTCTCATCTACATCCTAGAGTTTATTTGATAGTGTTTCATGCATTCGCATCGTGTAAACTCCCTCACCCAAAATAGGTATTTTGTGTATATTTTATATTATTATATTTATTATATATGTTGAATTTATTTAGAATATGCTCTTAGTTAATTAGAAAATAAATTTCTTAATATATTTACTTATATAAATATTTATTTAGAATTATTTTAGGTTATTTTAGATTTTTGGAGATTTTTCTAGAATTTTTGGTAATTAAAACTTAGAAAACATAAATTTCTAGGACTTCTATGATTTACTATACGACCATACTTGCATGTCATTCCTACCAAATATTTATTTTAGTTTAAAATATTTAATTATATTTTTTTGTAATTTATTTAGAATTTTAAGAAATTTATTTAGATTTTAAAATTATTTAGGATTTATTTGGATATATATAGTCTTAATATTAGATAGATACTAATTTAGTGTTAATAGATATTAATAAGATTTTATAAATTATTCGTATTATCTTTAATTATATTTAAGATTATAAATTATTGAGATAAATTCAAACTCTATTTTAAATTAATTCAAATCCTGAACCTACTAGGAAATCAACTTTATGCATATCCTATCCTTATTTAAATTTATCATAATCCTATTCAAATTAACAAATCCTATTCGTATTTAATTAAGTAGTGTCCACCATTATAAATACCTCATCCTTCATATTTTTCTTTCCCAAATTTCTCTCTTTTTCGTCCAAAAAAATAGTCAAAATTCGTCATAAATTCAACCTCATTTTCTACTAGTTATGACGAATTAAAAAGACGATATCTCCTAGCTCCGGACTCCAAACATGCTCCAGTTTTTTTTTTGTTAGAACGATAATGAGGTTAGCTTTCTGATAATATAATTTTTTTTTCTAAATTATTAGTATTAAATTCTGAAAAATTCGTAGAGCACAGCATGTCCGAAAATAGACGTGTTTCGATATTTTCGCGATTTCGGGAGAACCAGGAATCAGAATCACGAACCGTTTAAAGTTTCGGAAAGCTAATGTCGAGATCATTGACATATATTTTTCCCAAAATTTATTTCGAAGTATTTACATACTGTTAATTCTGTAGAACTTCTAGGGTAGAATTTAACCGTCGATGCACAATACAAAATTTGTATGTGCCATAATTCTCAAACGAATTTGAATTCAGACGAGCCATAAATTCCAGTATGTTTTTGATGCTAAAATCTACAGGAAATTATGCATGAAAGTCGAGTTTGTATCGGTTGACTTTTTGGTCAACAGATCGCCTCGATTTGCGTGTCATGAGTCTCGAGTTGATAAAATTCAGTTTCTTTGGACAAAATTTAGGAATTAATATAAAAATCAGAATAATAAGATTAAAATAGAATTTTAGAGTAATTATTCCAGAATTAAATAAATTAAAATAAATTATCTTTTGACGTGATAAATTTGTAATACATAGGCTATTTGGACTGTGACTTGGACTCTGATTCATACCAACAGCAGGACCCCAGGCAAGTATACCTTGCCATTGTACTGTTATTTATATTCCATATGTTGCATGCATCTTTATTTTCTGTCTTTAGTTCATATATTTTAACTGTTATATAAAATGCGCGCGACAGTGTCGTCGCAATATGTTTTTATTTATGTATTTGCATTGACCTTGTTCATGAGACTACCCCATTATCATGTAGCATCATTAGGTTCATTGGCCGTGACACAGTTGTTACACGAGTGTGAGTCCCATATAGAGATCACGGACTTGCGTGCAGGGTTGGCCTCCTGTACGTGTGGGCCGTGCGTTAGGAATAACTGTTGTTAGAAACTTTGCATGCTAGAAGACTTAGCAGTTATTAGAGGTCTATGGACATAGCCTATTGTAGTACGGTGGTCCCATCCTTGTCCTTGTTTGGTTGCAGGATTGGGCTAAGGTACTAAGAATAGGCTATGCACCAAATCGTGTCATGGATGTGACATGCTTAGAGCATGGGGGTGGGGAGAACAACAAGTACCGCATTTGAGCTCCTTTACACTTTTCCTTCTGTAACCCGGAAGCTCCGCTGGAGATACGGGCGGTGATGACCCCTTTACTACTTGGCGGGCCTCTGCCGTTCAAAAGACGACATGCCTTTGAGGCCCCTGGTTCTCCGAGAGAGTCATGCCAATCCCAGTTCTCAGCCAGATAGCTCACTTGTTAGAAAGTTGTTCTCAAACTGCATTCACATAGATGGTTAGGTGACCCATTGGATATTTATTTCAGTACTTTATTGGCATGTGTTTAAGTATACTTGTTATGTCCCTCTGAGGACCTGGTCCGCTGCCAGGTGTACCTGTTCTTGAGTATTTGCAGGAGCGCGGATTGGAAGGATATAGAAGCTTCGTGGATGTCTTCCCTTCGAGCCGTGATTGGTAGCTGGTACTTATATTGTTTGAGTGAGTTGTACTTATATTATATTTACTTTTCCATTTGAGTTTGTAGTGGATTTGTTTCCATCCAACTATCATCCTTAGATACTTCTTATTGAGATCTAGTTTCATAGACATTGGTTATTTTATTCAGATATGATTTTGGTGGATGAGATTTAGATTTTACCCTGTGACTTGTATTACATTTTTACCACTTGTGGATTTGATATTCATAATACAGCGTACGTATGGATTTGGTTTCCATATATTGGAGTTGCCATATCCATGCGGCTAGCATGCTTACGTGTCATAGTCCTACATATTTTTGGGACTGGGACGTGACACATCGGTTGTACTAGTGATACAAAATATTTTTCTAATTTGCAGAGGTTGTACTAGTGGCCGGATCATAGAGATAGTGATAACCGAAAGTGCTACAAGGCTGTCGTCAGCTAGAAGTTGAGAGATATGATCAATGACCAGAAGGCGATGGCGTTACTTGGACCAGATCATCGTAAGGAGTGGCTGAAGGCAGAGTATTGGGAGCAGATGAAGAAGAAGATGGACACCCTGTCCTACAAGGCCAAGTGCGAGAAGGAGAGGGTTTCCCGTGCTAAGGGTGGTCTCCATACTGGTGGATCTATTCCGACCATCGAGCATTTTCGACGGATGGTTAGTATTAAAAAATTTCGCTAGATCAATTTTTTGTAATTCTAATTTTTTTTCTTATTTATTAATTGCTTAATTTTTACAGTGCGATGAGGCAGTCAAATCCTGGGAAGACCCCAAGACCGTCGACTTTCCAGCATTTTTCCAGCGGACCCACAAAAGAAAGAATGATGAAAAACTAGTAGATTAGCGGGCTGCCAAAGCATATGTAAGTTATCTTTATAAAATTTTGTCAATTTAATTAGATTATTTTCATAATTTAATTAGATTCTAGGTTTCTAGGTCAAAACAGTCAAACTATGTCAACTCTAGGTCAAACAGTCAAACTATGACATTTTTTAGTTTCTAGGTTAATTTTTTATCCATTCTAATGGTTTTGAAAGTTATATTTGATTATATTAAGATTGTAAAAGCATACAAAAGAGGAAAACGTATCTATCGCATGTAAATTAATCGACAAGGATGATTACTATTTCATTCAATTTCAAAAATACTAAGAATCAAATAGGTTTAGAGTTAAGGGATGGTCTGATACCGATTCCGGTTTCGATACTTTGAACCTTGGTTAAATTATATAATATGATATCTAGTATCTAATATGACACTCTAACCAAAATCAAATATAGCACATATAACTATAAAATTCTTAACTCTAAACTTATTATATAAATAAATATAGGAGACGTATGAGACGTTAGAGGGGGGCGCTGAGAGAAGTACGTCGACTGGGAGAAATGATCGGTGGGTACAAGTTATCGGGAGAGGGAAAGACGACAGCGTGTACAGTACCGGATCGTTGGCATCCCAACCGTCGATTCTTTTCAGAGCTCCTCCGATGGCTACTCCAGCTTTAACAGTGTCCGGTTCCGGCGTTCCTTTTGGTGAGATATCTCTGGAGCAGCTCACGACAACTGTGCATGAGCTACATGGGCTGGTCCAACAGTTGATAGACATGCGTGATGCTCCAGCACCTGCTCCTCCGACGACTACTATGACGGCTCCTCCAGCCACTCCGACGGCTCCAGCTCCACCGACGACATCGATGGGTCCTCCAGCTCCTTCGACGACTCCTGCCACTGCTCCATCTGCCGTTTCTACCGATGATATATAGAAAATCATCGCTATGGTTATGGCGCAGTACATGGCTAGCCGACTGCCGCCGCCGCCTCCGCCTCCACGGTCGACTTGATAGATTTTTGAGTTTGTGGTATTTTTTTGAGTTGGTTGTATTTGTTTGACTTGATTGTATTTATTTGACTTTGTGAAATTGTATAACACCGTCGTATTTTTGGACTTGAATTGTATAACACCGTCTCCGTCTCCGCCTCCACCGTTGTATTTTTTGAGTTTGTGGTATGTTTGGATTACTCTACTTTATTAGTTCATTGTATATATAACATTTAGACATGTTTGTGTGAGTTTTCATAGTTTGTGTGGAATTTACTTGTTTGGAATTTATTTGTGTGGAAATTAATGAATATATAACAGGTATATGCTCAACAAAAAATAATTTCTGAAAAAATATTACCTTTAGCGACGGACTAGCGACATACTAGCGACGAAAAATATAGAAAATCTCATGTCAGCTACGGATTTTCGACGGACAATCTCAGGTCAGCGACTACCTAGCGACAGAAAATTTCGTCGCCAAAACGCCTGAGACACACAAATGTACCAAACATTTATCAGGGTCCGTCGCTAAAATCTGTCGCTAATCCGTCACTGGGAGTGACGACTTAGCGACGGATTAACGACGAACTATGTGAGCCCAGAATGTGCAAAACCTTCTGAAAACTTTGACAATTTTTGGGCTCACATAATCCGTCACGATTATATGTCGGTAAGTAGTCAGAAAGTTTAGCGCCGGACATTATACGTCACTAATACGTCGCTGAAATTATGTCGCTCATTTTGTCGCTAAAATTATGTTACTTAAAAATTAATAATATTAATGTTGAGAAGGAAAAAAATTATGGGAATTCAAATTTTATTACCGACGAGATCTACAAAATATGATTTAACATTTTTATTTATTTATTATCTAATTTGTAAATAAATAAAATACATCCTAGTTTGATAAGGTAAAACTCGGAGTCGAAATGTAGGACAAATTGGATTTCCATTTCAAACCACAAATGCTCCTTTTAGCGTTAGATTGTTATATAAATGTGTACATGCACATATTTTCATGCAATTTAACAGTTGGAAAGAAAAAAAATATATACTGTGATCGGCCCACAGAATAAAATTTTCAGTGTCACATAAATAAAATAGAAAATAAAATACTTAAATGGTGGAGCCACCCATTGAACCAACCGCGTTAAACCGGCAAAGGTGACCATTTCCGTGACTGACCGAGTCCAGCCGGTCATTCCGGATCCACCGCCGGTTCCCCGCTTAAATGGTGGAGCCACCTATTACTCTCTTTTTTCTTTTCCCGGTTTTAAAATTTCACAGTTGCCGAGAAAACTGAGGTTCTGTTTTCGGCGGTAATGCCGTTAATTACGGTTAAAATTGCCGCCATAATTTTGCTCTCTCTTTTTTCGACTCCGAAGAATCGAAAGAAGGTGTTCCAGAATAGGCCGTCACTTTTCGGCAAATTACGATACTGCCACGCGTTCCCATCGTGTCAATATTTCTGTCGGTGGGAATTTTCCTTGTGTGCAGATTTATCGTTATTAATTGACAGCTGGAAAAATAAATAGGAAGCAGTGGAGCGTGGAGAGTGTCGGCATGACTATTTGTGATTTTTTTTTTTTTTTCAGTAATTTTTTTATTTCCAGATATATGTACTTGGTTGTGTGTTTATATAGTTATTAATTAGAAAAGTTGCACTACTGTGGCTGACCAAATTGATATAATTTATACAATTTCTGAACTAGGAAGAAGACAATACAGAAATAAGAAAAAAAAATAGAAATTTTATTCTATTATCATTATTAGTGGATGTTTTTTCCTTGTAGGTTGTAGTTATTCAACAATAGCCATTAAGGATGGCAAATGATTAGGGTTGACGAGGGTTATTATGTAGATGGATTGAAGTCCAAACTCAGTCGGAAAAAAAAAATCACAATAAATTTTTTTGTTTTGGATTAAATTTAATTTATTAAAACTATATATATATATATATATATATATATATATATATATATATATATATATATATATATGACTTTAGTCCTACTTAATATTATAATTTTAGAGTTACATCTTAAATTTTTTGTTTATTAGACTTACATTCTATTTTTTATTTATTAGACTTACAATCCACTTTTGGTCTTAAAAAAGATTTAAAGACAGTTTTTCGTGATAAAATAATTTTTTTTCTTGAAAAAAATTAAGATGCAAGTCTAATAAACAAAAACGTGTGAAATATAAGTCTAAAATTATATTATTAAGTGAAACTAAACTCAAAAATTTCCAAATAAAAAAGACTTATCTTCAATATTAATTTATTGTTAATTATGCTTCCCAAACGTCAAATAAGGAAGAAGAAAAAGTTTCTCTCTCATCCTAATTTTTTTTCTCCAATTTCTGACATGACAAAAATATCCATGCATGTTACTAAATTTTTATTTTTTAAAATCTACTAGCACCTAGTTATGGTTTCCTTTTTCCATCATAAGTTGTGTCACCACATAGTTGCTCTTTGGTTCAGATTTTGGAGGTTTAAAAATAAATTTTGAATTTCTTATCCATATTTGGTAAGTCTAGTATTAAAAAATAATAAAAATATGGGGATTTCAGTTTTCCATTGCTATGAAAAAAATAAAGGTCTCCTTGAAATATTTTTCCTTTTTGTTTGTTATGTGCATTAATTATATTTTTTTGGACGGTAACAAGCATCATAAAATTAATGAAAGTATTTATAACAGAAAATTTATTATAAAAAAAATATTTTTAAATAAATTATCTAAAACGAAAATATTTTTAAAAAATTTAAAGTTACGAAAGATTTCGCCATCCCAGATGGCGAAAATATGAAAACATATTTTTTTAATTTTTTTTTACATTTTCGCCAACTGAGATAACAAAAATTTGGCTTTGTCCAATTTTTGCCATCTGAGTTGGCGAATATTTGCCTAAGGTTTTTTTTTTTATTTGTTTTGGTTTGTTTGTTTTTTTGATTTTTTTTGTTGGTCTTTTTGGGATAGTGGGTTTGGTTTTTTTTTATTGCTTTAATTTGTTTGTTGGTTTTTTTTTCCCACTTTTCTGCCCAACGGACTCTTATTTTTTTTAAACGTTCATATTGTAAAGTTCTTTTGTCCCGGGAGAGAGAGGGAGGGTGGGGCCGGATGGGACCCATATGTAAGGAGCGAGGGGGAGAGAGGTTGTAAGAAGGTTGTAAACATTTGGTAGAAAACTTAGCATTATGATCATTTAAGTTTCTACCGTAATCGAAAGTAAAATCGATCTTAGTACGATTAGTAAATTATTTATAAATAAATAATTTTGCCATTAAAAAAATAAAAAATATATTTTTGTCCTATTTTTAATCATCTTCACACTGATATATTGTACGATAAAATTTTAGGATCCGGAGACACCAATTTTTACTCGTTAACATAAAAATACCGAAAGAAAATCCGAAAATAAAGTTGATCAAAATAAGATTCGGAGGTCGAAACGTCATTTTTTGCGATTATGAGATTTCAAAAAGTCCGTCAAACGGTGAAATAGTTTATCCCATAGTACTTTTCGATATGGTCGTTTTAGCACCAGCTGGACCTCGTTTCGATCTCTCAGTCAAAAGTTATGCTACTTTAAAGTTTTAAATTTTATATTTTTACCTATAACACGTGCGTCTTATCTCTGATGTGAATTCTTTCTACACGGATTTTGTTGCTCTCGTCGAGAACTTACAAATCGACCTATTGTTTGACGAAACATAATTTTCGAAAAAATAGTTATAGCCGTTAAAAGTCTGCTCGGCGGCATATGTCATTTTCTTACGACATAGAATTTTAAAATTTTTGGATGTTCAATGAAGAACATATTTTGTTTAGAACTGTCAAACCAACTTCCTAAATTTTTTTATAATTTATTTTAAAACAATATTGCTACAGCAAATTTTCTTTAAAAAATTATACAAATTAAAATTACTTATAAACATTAATTATCATGGCCATAGACAAATTATATAAATTTTAAGATTTTTCTTCCATCATGCTAAAATTAATTAAGAATATTAACTATCAAAACTAAAATAATTAAGTAAACTATTTAGAAAATTTATTAACATACTATAATTAACTAAAGAATTAACTAAAAAAATTAACTACATTAATTATTTTAGTTTTGATTTTTTTTTTAAAGTTTTTTTTATAGTTATTTTTTGCCTGCCTAAAAAAAAATTTAACACAAAAATAAAACAAAAAAAATAAAACCAAACCCACTATCCCAAAAAAATCAACAAAAAAAAAAAAAAAAAAAAAAAAAAAAAAAAAAAAAAAAAAACTATAGGCAAATTTTTGCCAACTAAAATGAAGAAAATTGGACAAAGCCAAATTTGCGTAATCTCAGTTAACGAAAACGTAACAAAATAGTTAAAATTTTATTTTTTTATATTTTCGTCATCTGGGATGGCAAAATCAATCGTAACTTTAATTCTTTTAAAATATTTTTATTTTAGATAATTTATTTAAAAATATTTTCTGTACAGTAAATTCTCTGTATTTATAAGAAAATAAACAAATTAATATTCTCAACCTTATTTGAACTAAATATGGGAATGAGAATAAGAATATTAAAATTTTCTAATAGCATATTCCAACATACGAACATGGGTTCCAACCTACAAACAATTGAGTATGAAATTGTTAAAAAAAAAATCGTAAAAAAATAATAGAAAATAAATTCCTAAAAATATCAAACACCAGTAAGTTATATATATATATATATATATATATATATATATATATATAAATTTTTTTTTTTCTCTTTTGGTTTCTCCTCTTCCTATTTATGCCTTATGCCATACAGGCCAATCGGAGGGTCGTTATCCAAAATAAAAATACAGTTTTCAATAATTATTTATTTATTTATTTATTTTTATTTTTATTTTTATTTTTATTTTTATTTTTTTCTACGGAACCATATGCTCCACTTTGATTTTGAAAGTTTTATTTGTTACAGTGTGGACCAAATAGCCATAGGAATGAGGTGTTGCTTTAGTCTTACAGGTCAAACCCAATTCCCCATCACCAACGGTTAAGACTTTTGTAATGTGACAAATGGTGGGCAGAGTTCATATGTCTTTAATGTTTGTTTGCTCATTACATGTTGAGAACTTCTCTTCATTTTATGTAAGCCTACCATCCAATTTTGTCATACACAAAGAAACTGAATTCTTTATGTTCGCGATGAGATGAAAATACTAAATTCCATAATCTTGTTGAACGTGGAGACAAAGGAAAAGGACATAAAATCTAATTATATTTTGCTAACCATCGTAATATAGCAGTCTATATATTAATAGCATTAATATGTTGGTGGTCCGATATATGTTCAATACATAAAATGTTACATCATGTGATCGGTAAAATATAATTAAATTTTATTATTTTTATAATATTATTTGATATATATTTATATGCTGTTTTTGGCTTTTGCAGTGCGTGCATATTGATCCAACTGTTTGATTAGCGTAAATTGAAATTGCACGATCAAAATCCTTGTAGTGAGAATCATGAAATTGTCTAATTAATTTGCACAATTTCTATTTTTGACGAATGGCCATTTGAAGTGTCAAAGAATTATTTACTTAGAAGCTGAGTAGAAAGCAAAATTGTACAAAATAATTATTAAGAAGAAAAAACAACAAATTCAAGGTGGTGGAAGTAGTACTCCATCTTGTCCTTCTCTTCCATATAATTTAGAGAAAATGGAGATAATGCATCTATGGCAGCAATCAAAGGCATGTGCATGCAACAAAAGTGCCATAATTTAAAAAAAAAGAAAAAAAAGAAAAAAGAGAAAGTAGGCCTGGAAATTTGGCATTCAGTTGAGGTATTTAAGGAGCAAACAACAAAATTATTGTCATCATGTCACTCACTTGTTTGTTTCATTATATGATTACATACTACATAGTGTGCACACACCACTCCATACGCTTTGAGCGGGTTTGCATGAGAGAGAGGAGGTCCCCAACAAATACTCGCATGCATGCACATGCTTTGTTCGGGCACCACTGTAGGGGCATGGAACTTTCTGAGGATAAAATCATTTGAGAAAATTTGAATTACACTTTATTTTATTTATAATAATTCAAGGTATATTTTACTGTTTTATTATAATGTATAATAATTTTTTTATTTTCGTCAAAAACTAACGTTCAACTAATTTTTGATCAAAATATTTCTAGCAAATCATCATTATTATCCTCCCTCCTCCTTCTTCTGAGCCTGGGAAGAGAAAAAAAAAAAATTTCGGTCAAAAATTAACGGTCATTGGAGTTGATCGTTAGTTTTTGACGGAAGTGAAAAAGATTGTACATTATGGTAAATCAGTGGGGGTGCATATTGAATTATGGTAAATAAAGTGGAATGCAACTCAAATTTTCTCAAACCTTTTTGGCACGACCAATCAAGTAAATATGGAATGGGTAGAATGGAAGTAGAACTGATGTTCTATATATTCTGTTCCCACTCTATTACATGTGGGTCTCCCTTTTGTTTTATACCGGCTGGGGTCCACATGTAATAGAGCGAAAACAGAATATGGCACAGAATATGTTAGATTTATTTACCATATGATTCAACAAAAGCAACTCATTTCTTTTAGTCCCACATGGGAAAGGAGAAGTCATTCTCCTTTCCATATATTGCTTTACCCCTCTTAGTGGGTAAGTGGGCTTTGTAGGGGATATGCTAGATCTTATCCAACCCGCGAGCGGTGTGCGCGATTTAATATGCGTTTTTACGCGTTTATTATTCGCGCACTTAGCACTTAGCGGAATGGACACGGATATAAAAGTAATTTCATAACTTATTTTATTTTATTTTTTAATTTTTATTTTCGTTGATTTGGTACGGTGGGTTGCTGGTCTTCCGCGGAACTGTTCTCACGTAATCCCGTTACGAAAAGAGTAGAAAATGTTACATGAGAGATATATCCAGGACACGATCCTGAGATCTGAAAAACAGAAATCAGTTTTTCCTTCTCTCTCTTTCGCTCTTTGTTCGGAACGAAAGAACGATCGTACAGAGACGAAAAAGAAAAGGAAAACACCAGAACCTATATTCTTCCAAAAACTCCTCCGTCCAATCTCTAATCTTCGGACAAGTTTGTGATCGTTCGTGGAATTCGCCACCGGGTGCACGGTGAAGTGAATCGAAGGATTCGTTGTATTTCGGGGATAGATCGCCAGGAACCCACTGCACTGTTCGTGGGACGAAATTCTATTCTAAGGACAGCATGTAACGTGACTCGAATCCTATACTATTTCTTGTCTTTAATTTTATATCTTCCAATTTGTATTTTTAGGAATTCTTGTAAACCCCCTGAATTTTCAAATTATTAAAACTGGATTTTTCTCAATTTTCTGGAATTTTCTGGAAATTTTCTGTAATTTAAAAACAGGGTTTTAATTATTCAATGATTTTTAATTGATATTAAACAATATTAAAATATTATGAACATAATATTTTTTGGATGTAAAATGAAAAGCTGGACTTAGGACAATTTTTCTGGAATTTATCGGACCCCGGACCTATTTTTAAATACCTAAAAACTATTTATTTAATTATTTAATTAATTATTTATTTATTTAATTGTTTACTATTATTATTATTTTAATTATTTTTCGGACCCAGCCCGCGGCCCGGCCCGGCCCACTGGGCCCGAGCCCGGCCCAGCTCCTAGCGGGTCGGGTCGGATCCGCCGCCGCCCGACCCGAACCCGCTAGCCCGTCTCCCCCACCCGGTCACCCCCGCGGTTTCCGCCGCCACGACCGCGCCCTCCGCCCGCTCCGGCCGCCACGACGCCCCCGCCATCCTCGGCCGCGTCCCCGCCCGCCTCGGCCTCCCCAACCGCCTCTGGCCGCTATAAAACCCCCCCCGGCCAGCGTCTCCCCTCGATCACCGTCACAGCCACCGGACCGCCACCCCACTGCCACCACTCGCTGCGCCGACCGCCGCCTCACGCCTCGCCGCCGTCGCCGCCCAGCACCGCGCTCCGCCTCCGGCTCCGTCCCCTCCGCCGCACGCCGTAGCAACAGCAGCAGCAGCCCCTCGAGCAGCCCCCGCGCCGCCCTGGGCCGCCCCCGCGCCGCCGCCTCCGCCCGAGCGCCGCGCCGCCCTCCGCCGCCGCAGCCCCGGCCCTCCTCCGCCACTGCCCGGCCGCCCAGCGCCGTCCTCCGGCGAGTCAGCCCTAACCCTAACCCTAATTCACCCGCGTGTCCGACACGAGTCGGACATGGCTCGAATCTGTTTTTCGGGTCCCCTTCAGGTGCGTGTAACTTTTGATTCGTAGCTCCGTTTTCGATTCCGCGAATTGCGTTGTGAAGCCTGTATGACCCTCTCGGTGTCTGGACAAACTGTTCGGGGCATCGCGTCCTGTGGTGATCGCACACCGCGATCCAAAAACAGGAAAAACCAGACCCTGTTTCACCCCGGAACTGAGTACGCCCCGCCAAACGGGACGACTTGGTCGCGCACGGTCTTCACAGATACGTGTGCAGTGTCGATACGGACGTGTGAGTTTTCACGGAAGCTGATTCGGGTGTGCGTGCACACCGGAATCAACGCGTATCCGCGGACATCGCCCCGTATCCGCCTTTTCTGCAATTCACCCTAATTTCGTGCACACACGTCGGATCGAGACGAAACTTGCGCCATCGGACTCGTAGCGATACGCTGGTCCTGTGGGTCAAGTTTGGTTCGATTCTGAGAACGTTGACGAAATCGCGTGTCGAGGGCCCCACAGGCCCCGCTCGACGGGCGATTTCGTGATCGGCTCATCGGAATCCAAATCTGGAAGTTCCGTTGGGTTCGTATCAGCGTTCCTGACCTGTTGACACTAAGTTTGGTGAATTTGGAGACCTTTGACCCGGACACGCTTTTCGGTGCAAAGCGGGCCCAACGGCGGACCCCGTTTTGACCCGAAACTGCCGTTTTTGCCCTTGTCTCCAAATTGGACCCAAGGACAGGCGTTTCTAGCTATTTGACATCTTCTGAGCGTGATGGTGATGTTTATTTCAGCTTTTGGACTCATCTCTGGAACTTCCCCTAGAACCAATTAATCGGATCCAAACAACAGGCAAGTACCTGCACCTCAAGTTAATCTTTATATTATGATAATTAATTCCCTGCTCTACTAGTACCCTTGCTGATTACACGTAGTGTCAGAATAATGTATCTCATGTCTTGAATATTGGAATTCATGTCTTGTTTTTCGTGTCGGGAGGGAGAATACTGAAAGGCATGTAGTTTACCCTGACCCGTGTCGTGAATAATAGCTGTTGGTACACGACTGTCCATCAGCCGGATCTCGATTTTTCGTGAATAATAGCCGTCCATGGCGGCCGGTTTAACTTTATAGACCCCTGCATGCCAACTAGGTATTCTAAAAACACAAGTTCACTCACATAGCTTCTTGTCTAGTTATGGCTCTTGTTGACTGTTGTAGTTTCATTTCCTGTCACATTTATTCCTGCTTTCTCATATTCCTGTGTATAGCATTAACTCTGAGATATTGATGTTTCTTTTATGCAATTTTCTCAATATGATATTCAATACTTAATTGTCATAAATATTTAGTTTAACCTTGTTGTGCATTGTGTACTTTGCTCCTTTCCTGACTGGATCCGTTGTTTTAGGCGATGATAAGGACTTTGCCCTACCTATTCTGATCCCTATGATGTAGCAGGTGACACAGTTGAGAGGCCGGTTCCCACTCAGGAGATTATCTCTGAGGAGTAGTAGCCAGTTAGCTAGTTTTCCCTTTTCAGCTCAGTAATCGGGTTTGTCCCCGATTTATCTTCTGTTCATGTATAAACTATGGATCTGTTATCACCATTTATTTTATAAATCAGCATTCCTATTTCCTGTTAATTTCCTTGTCTATTTACTTTATTGTGGATGAGATAGATTTAAATTGCCTGTGAGTAAGACCTAGACAGCGTACTACCGCCGACTCTGCGGCGTAGGCTGGACGTGCCCACGCACTTGTGCCCGAATATCCGGGTGCGGGTCGTGACACGTTTTTGTGGTGGCCCATGCAGGTCAAACGACTAAATTGTTCGGTTTCAACTCAGGGACCGAACAGGCCTGCAATAAAGCTAGGATAAGTTTATAGGATCTCATCCACTTGCTTGAATCATTTTTGATATCTGTATCGTATTCGAACTAATATGAACTTGCATCTTGCCTTGATTCCTGTGTGCCTCTTATTGGTTATTTTGGATACAGGGAGATGGACCCACAAGCCAGCAACGAGGCTCATACAGAAACACCACAGACCGTTGTGATTACCCAAGGAAACGATGTGATACCAGTCGGTGAAGGCCAATCATCACAAGGCAGTCAAGCAAGTCAGCCAGCCTCAAGAATCCACCAAGATGACGTTCCACCCTCGACGCAGCCTATTCCACCGATGCCTTCCTTCCCTCCGGGACCGCCTATGGACGAACAGCAGATGTTCCGCATGTTCTACATAATGATGCAAGCCTATCAGAAGGTTCAACAAGAAACTCAGCAAAACCAAGCGGAGAACTTCATCAACAGAATTAGCTCGGAGTCACGGAAGCTAAGCAGTTCAAATGCAATTACCTTCGACGAAGACGTTCTTACTGCAGCACGACCTGTGGAGTGCACCACAAGGATCGAGTCTAGCCGGAAGCGGCCGTATGCGTCAGCACCAGACCAAGCACAGCAGGAAAGAGCTGCAAAGCGACCACAGATAAATCCAACTCAAGGACAGAACCAACGAGCTCCCATTTGTGGCTATTGTCGAAAACAAGGTCATATTTGGAAGGATTGTAGAAAGAGGCTAGGTGTTTGTCTACTTTGTGGCTCAGCAACACATCAAGTGAGGGACTGTCCCGCTGCTCCAAGAACACGGACAAGCTTACGCGATGATCGTGGAGAACGAGCAGACTCTTAGAGTCACTAATGCGCGTAAGTGATTTCTTTTAGCTACCCTTCTAGTATTGTTTAGCCCGCGCCTATTGGTTCGTGACCTCAGCCCCAACCTAGTAATTTTGAACTTGCTAATAACCTGGTATGCTTTTATAACTGTAGAGATTGTAGAGTTTTCTGTTATTTTGCTTATTATGTGAATTTAAATTTTGTACCTCCTTTCATCATCATCTAGCGCACTTAATTTTGATGTACTTTGTTTATGCTGCTATTCTATAGCCTAGTTTTGCAAGCTTACTCTTTATCAGGCTTGTTCATGACACATGTATTATTGGACGCGTACACTAATACAAGTGTTTATTCAGAATCAGTGTATTACGGTCTGATCAACCTTAGTGCATTTTGATTCGCACTTCGCACGACTACTTTACGTGGATTGAGATACGTAGTGATTAGTAAACAAACATACTTGACCTAGACATGCTGAGCATACCGTATCAGTTACATAACTAAACTAATACGAGCATGCGAATAAATGACTACCAGAATAGAACCTCAATCCATAACCGCCTGACAAATCCTACTAGAATTCTTTAAACGCCTTGATCCCCATACTTCCGTTCTATCACCCCACCCTTGAACTCTTTATTATTGATCTTCGCCTTCCCTTATTTCGGAAAGACGAAATCTCGTGCTGGTATAAGTTTGATACATAGATAGTACTAGATACGCCACATAGGCCGATCACATACTTGAGGATTAACCTTTCGTAATTGAGGACATATCATATGTGATATGATCGGCGTTGAAGTTCGAGGATTGAATGACATAAGTAAACATATTAAGGAACATTTTCTTAAGGTATATAGTCTTTTGTGATGAAGGGGTAAACTCTAAGTTGGGTAGCAGTGCATTTGTCAACTAGAGAAGAATGTCTTTTGGATTGTGACCGAGCAAGGTTAGATTGGAAGAAGCAAGCCATTCTAATTTTTGAAAATTTCGAGGGGTGACTAAGATGATTAATGAATTGATATCGAGGACCCAATAGTTATGTCCTAAGTGCATGATCTAAATTTTTGGAATAATGGAGATAAAAACATCAATTTGAATTTAGAGGATATATAATTCAGACTTGAACATTTGTGGACTACACTTAAAGTATTTTCTTTTAATGCTTTGAATTAAGAATTAAAATCGGTGGTTGGACTACCTAGTTAGATTATTGAGGATGTAAATGTAATTTAAAAGGTTGAAACATACAAAAATTGTTGGACTCGAATCACTTCTAGAGGAATTATGATAATTATAATCGTGAGGCAAAGTCATGTGCAAATCTTGAAAATGCTATATGGACTTAATCTGCCTGTGAGAAATTTGAGAAAGTAAGAAGTAATAACCCTAGGTTGAATCTTGATTGGAATAGTAGTCGTCTTAACCTTGAAGTGATTGCAGCGGACATGATTAGGATTTAAATTTTCGCAAGGAGACTGCGATTGATGTACGTGAAGGATTTACAGATTATGGCTTAATTTTAAATTTCGAGGACGAAATTTTTGTAAGTTGGGTAGGTTGTAAACCCCCTGAATTTTCAAATTATTAAAACTGGATTTTTCTCAATTTTCTGGTATTTTCTGGAAATTTTCTGTAATTTAAAAACAGGGTTTTAATTATTCAAAGATTTTTAATTGATATTAAACAATATTAAAATATTATGAAAATAATATTTTTGGATGTAAAATGAAAAGCTGGACTTAGGGCAATTTTTCTGGAATTTATCGGACCCCGGACCTATTTTTAAATACCTAAAAACTATTTATTTAATTATTTAATTATTTATTTATTTATTTAATTGTTAACTATTATTATTATTTTAATTATTTTTCGGACCCAGCCCGCGGCCCGGCCCGGCCCACTGGGCCCGAGCCCGGCCCAGCTCCTAGCGGGTCGGGTCGGATCCGCCGCCGCCCGACCCGAACCCGCTAGCCCGTCTCCCCCACCCGGTCACCCCCGCGGTTTCCGCCGCCACGACCGCGCCCTCCGCCCGCTCCGGCCGCCACGACGCCCCCGCCATCCTCGGCCGCGTCCCCGCCCGCCTCGGCCTCCCCAACCGCCTCTGGCCGCTATAAAACCCCCCCTGGCCAGCGTCTCCCCTCGATCACAGTCACAGCCACCGGACCGCCACCCCACTGCCACCACTCGCTGCGCCGACCGCCGCCTCACGCCTCGCCGCCGTTGCCGCCCAGCACCGCGCTCCGCCTCCGGCTCCGTCCCCTCCGCCGCACGCCGCAGCAACAGCAGCCCCTCGAGCAGCCCCCGCGCCGCCCTGGCCGCCCCCGCGCCGCCGCCTCCGCCCGAGCGCCGCGCCGCCCTCCGCCGCAGCAGCCCCGGCCCTCCTCCGCCGCAGCCCGGCCGCCCAGCGCCGTCCTCCGGCGAGTCAGCCCTAACCCTAACCCTAATTCACCCGCGTGTCCGACACGAGTCGGACACGGCTCGAACCTGTTTTTCGGGTCCCCTTCAGGTGCGTGTAACTTTTGATTCGTAGCTCCGTTTTTGATTCCGCGAATTGCGTTGTGAAGCCTGTATGACTCTCTCGGTGTTCGGACAAACTGTTCGGGGCATCGCGTCCTGTGGTGATCGCACACCGCGATCCAAAAACAGGAAAAACAGACCCTGTTTCACCCCGGAACTGAGTACGCCCCGCCAAACGGGACGACTTGGTCGCGCACGGTCTTCACAGATACGTGCGCAGCGTCGATACGGACGTGTGAGTTTTCGCGGAAGCTGATTCGGGTGTGCGTGCACACCGAAATCAACGCGTATCCGCGGACATCGCCCCGTATCCGCCTTTTCTGCAATTTACCCTAATTTCGTGCACACACGTCGGATTGAGACGAAACTTGCGCCATCGGACTCGTAGCGATACGCTGGTCCTGTGGGTCAAGTTTGGTTCGATTCTGAGAACGTTGACGAAATCGCGTGTCGAGGGCCCCACAGGCCCCGCTCGACGGGCGATTTCGTGATCGGCTCATCGGAATCCAAATCTGGAAGTTCCGTTGGGTTCGTATCAGCGTTCCTGACCTGTTGACACTAAGTTTGGTGAATTTGGAGACCTTTGACCCGGACACGCTTTTCGGTGCAAAGCGGGCCCAACGGCGGACCCCGTTTTGATCCGAAACTGCCGTTTTTGTCCTTGTCTCCAAATTGGACCCAAGGACAGACGTTTCTAGCTATTTGACATCTTCTGAGCGTGATGGTGATGTTTATTTCAGCTTTTGGACTCATCTCTGGAACTTCCCCTAGAACCAATTAATCGGATCCAAACAACAGGCAAGTACCTGCACCTCAAGTTAATCTTTATATTGTGATAATTAATTCCCTGCTCCACTAGTACCCTTGCTGATTACACGTAGTGTCAGAATAATGTATCTCATGTCTTGAATATTGGAATTCATGTCTTGTTTTTCGTGTCGGGAGTGAGAATACTGAAAGGCATGTAGTTTACCCTGACCCGTGTCGTGAATAATAGCTGTTGGTACACGACTGTCCATCAGCCGGATCTCGATTTTTCGTGAATAATAGCCGTCCATGGCGGCCGGTTTAACTTTATAGACCCCTGCATGCCAACTAGGTATTCTAAAAACACAAGTTCACTCACATAGCTTCTTGTCTAGTTATGGCTCTTGTTGACTGTTGTAGTTTCATTTCCTGTCACATTTATTCCTGCTTTCTCATATTCCTGTGTATAGCATTAACTCTGAGATATTGATGTTTCTTTTATGCAATTTTCTCAATATGATATTCAATACTTAAATGTCATAAATATTTAGTTTAACCTTGTTGTGCATTGTGTACTTTGCTCCTTTCCTGACTGGATCCGTTGTTTTAGGCGATGATGAGGACTTTGCCCTACCTATTCTGATCCCTATGACGTAGCAGGTGACACAGTTGAGAGGCCGGTTCCCACTCAGGAGATTATCTCTGAGGAGTAGTAGCCAGTTAGCTAGTTTTCCCTTTTCAGCTCAGTAATCGGGTTTGTCCCCGATTTATCTTCTGTTCATGTATAAACTATGGATCTGTTATCACCATTTATTTTATAAATCAGCATTCCTATTTCCTGTTAATTTCCTTGTCTATTTACTTTATTGTGGATGAGATAGATTTAAATTGCCTGTGAGTAAGACCTAGACAGCGTACTACCGCCGACTCTGCGGCGTAGGCTGGACGTGCCCACGCACTTGTGCCCGAATATCCGGGTGCGGGTCTTGACAATTCTTACAACAGAATATGTGGGACAGTAGATCCGGTCTGATAGAATGGTATGAAAAAATGTTCTTCTTTTTGTTGTATTTTACAAATTTTGATATTTTGTTGGTTGCAAATAAAGATGTATTTACAAATATGCTTGTTTGGGTAATTATAATTAGAATACTTGAGCGTAATTTTTGTTAAGTAGACATGTAATATTTTGCTACCCTTATTTTTGGGTTGCCTCTCTCCGTCTGCTGTTGATTTCTCTTCTTTCATGTACAATACTCAGGCTTTTGGAGAAGTCTCACACATTTCTCATTCTCCTTAGTCAACTTTTCATTCACCGAGCTGATCTCCAATAGAAGAATCAGACCCACCAACCCTAGTCCCCAAACGCTTCTGTGGTGCTTTCCGTCAAACTCCAACTTTTGGAAAATGGTTTGCATATCATTCCATAAAGGGAGCTCTCCGACAATTGATCTATTAGAACCTGTCTAACTCCATGGTCAGAAGAGGTCTCAGTGATGGCTCGTTCTACCGATGTTATTGAAAGCACTCTACACTGACGGAACATAAGCTGAGCTGGTCTGGACTGTAGTACACGAACTGACGGAACATAAGCTGAGCTGGTCTGGACTGTAGTACACGGACTGAAAAAAATAAATTTTTTTTTTACTAGTGCTATCACTAAGCTATCATAGTGCAGTTTGTAGTGTGACTTGCTATGATATAGCAGTTTGTAGTGTGACTTCCAACTTTTTTGGTTTATTTTTTTAGTTTGTCACATAATATTCTTTTCATACATGTTCTCAGCCCCCTCTTCCTCCCTCTCCCTCCCCCTCCTTACTAATTTTTTTTTCTGGCTCCGTCCTTGACTCTAGAGAGGTGGGAGGGGTGAATAGGGTTTATAGTCGTTGTTATGCATGTGGGTGTACCGCGATCTGCACAATAACAACTATAAAACGACTAGTTTTATAGTCATTGCAGTATTATTTACTTAACAAATAGCTCCCAGCCGGTATATCATCTTTATGTCACTGCATCAAGTTTATGTGCTCCTGGACTTGGTGGATGCAAATGTTGTTCCCACATTCTATTGAAAGTATACCGTTGGTATATCGTTATGATAGGAAAAACAATCAATAATTGGATATTTTGGTTCAATTTTAGTTTAGCTTTCATCAGCCGTTACCTATTGAGTTACAAATAATCGATTATAAAGACTCAAAAAAAAAAATTATTGCACTGAGCACGATGTCTTGATAGCATGGTTTCTTTCTTTGGTTGACTGATGGCATTGTAATGACAATTGTCCGAAGCTGACCAGATCCGAAATTCTGATTAGTTTTCAGAGACTTCGCCCCCGAGTCTTGAACTCGGAGATATCATGGACGGTTCAGAGAAATCTTTAAGTTGATAGTGTCTTAGGCCTATCAGGAGCATAAATTCATCTTTGATCTTCTTTATTATTTTTCTGCAAAAAAAAGGCAAACAAAATAACATACATAGTAGCAATGATCGATGATAAAATATTAATGCACACTTGGACTATGTCAAATTTAAGTATTAATAATTTAATAATTGCATAATTATCAATAATTTTATAATACTAAACTTAATCGATTTATCATAATAAAAAATCTCAATTAAATCATTGGACTTACGACAAATTGGTTAAGTTTAAGTTTGATAGTTATATCACTAAATATACAATAAGCTACTAAACTAAATCTACTTACCACAATAAAAAAAACTCTAATTTATCATTAGGCCAACAAGTAGGACTCTCTATCTCTTTAGAAAGTAAACAAATTCTTGTCCTTCAAGGACTTGGCCATCCCCATCATCACCATCATTTGAATTAGGCAAGTGGTTTGGTTGAATAACACTGGTGGGGATGCCAACCCTGAAATACAGTCGAACTAATTTATTTTTGGGATTACCGAACTCGAATGATTTTTGTGGTTATCGAAGAGAGATATAATGTCCCAATTGGGTGACAGAAGGTCAATTGATCGAGTCACGAGGGTATATTATTTCTTTCATTTATAAATGATTAAAATTGAGAGACAGTGGGCTCAAAAACATTCAATACAGTGTGCACAAAAGTTTCAAGCATTACGTCGAACTCCGTACATTATGTCGGAAAGTAAAAAAAAAAAAATTATCTTTGGAGTTTGCATAATTATTTTGTTTGTATAAATTGACATAATTGTTTGTCAAATTTGCACATCCTAGTGTCATTTATATAGTTTGGTATTATTGTTGTTTTTTGCAAACCAAAAACAACTTTTGAAAGCATACATTCCTTAAAAAATGAACTAGTTTATAAAAAATATAACCATAGACTGATGTTACTAAATAATTTTTGTTGTTGATTTCCAAAAACAGAAAAAATGTATTTCAAAATTGGATTTTCATCCACCAATGAATTCTCATGCTGTCTTGGTTTTACCGCCCAAATAAAATTTACAGGTTCTAGCCGTGTAAGTCACTAATATCTCATATAGTCTTCCTTTGCTTCATTATATATGTACTGCAGGAACAACACCAGAAATCAACTGCATAGAAATTTGAATTAACCAAACTAACTTGTTAAAATTTATTAAGCTCTTTGTTATTGTTGTTGGGTTTTTTTTTTTTTTTTCCGGCATAACGTACGGAATTCGACGTAACGTTCGAAATTTTTGTGCACACTGTATTGTATGTCTTTGGACCCATTATTTTTCAATTTCTAAGAAATCTTATATCTCTTTTCAGTAACCACAAGAGTCACTCGAGTCCGATTAAGCTCTTTGTTGTTCACTCAATTACAAGATACTATTTTTGATATGGTAGTGTTTCCTATGTACTTATGTGTGTACCATTTCGTAACAATCCCAACAAACCGGGAGTCGGGAAAGGGGGAAAGGAAAAGTCAGCAAAAGAAATCAAAGTGAAGCAGCGCACTTCTGAAAGTGCAGCCTGCGCGCGACATGAGTTGAAAATATAGGCGGACATGGCGGAGAAAGTGCGTGGCGGTCTCAGCCCCCAACGCGCGCAAAGCCGTTCGCGCGCGCGCGCGCAATCCGATATTTTTCCAGTACTGGCAGCTAATCCACATGCTTTTTTACGCAGTGATCAATACTAATTAATTACGTATTTGCATGCGATATGCGAGAGTCAAGCCCTCAGCTGCATGCGTACTAACTATAGCTTTATATATATATATATATATATATATATATATATATATATATATATATATATATATATATATATATCCATGTCTATTTCACCCTTCCAAAATTGATTCGGTGATAGGTTTAATTTGTTTAGCCACATATTTAGTCCCTCCGAAACTTATAATTTGCATGATTAACTTTGTTTATTTTTTGATCTTCTATTTATAACGTTCCAGTGATGGTTCGCATGCACACAACTGGTTGACGGGGGTGTATCACTATCTGCCCACGACAACGATCGGGTGCAAGGGTGTTCATGGACGAATCCAAAAATATAAATTGGAATAGACTAAAGTGAATTATGTGGGACTAGGTTTGAATTAACTCATACCAAAAAATTTAAATAAAAAAAAAATTATATGAGAAAAAAAATAGGGTGGACCCCAGCCCTCCCAGTCCATTCATGGATCTGTCCCTGAGGGTGCTTATGTGAGATGTATCTAAATTTTATAAAGGTTCCAAAATTTATAAAGTTTCTAAAATTTTACCAAGACCACCTAAATTTTTAAGACATCCAAAAGAATTAACATAGGTCGCCCATTTTCATAATCATATTCCATTTTAGCTAGAGCCTGTATAATTGTTTCCTTAATAACAGGCAAACTTTTTCTTTGAATATTGGAGTCCTAAGAACTAGCTAACACTTGCTAGATCAAGCCCTAAGAGCATCTTCAACCCTATTGTGACTATGAAAAAAAAAAAAAAAAGTTGTTGCCACATAGCAATGAAAAAATTATTCTCCAATAAAATTATCAAGTAAAATATGAAACTTATGTGAAAAAAGTTATAGTTGACATTGTGAAATTAGATGTCTAGTTCTAGACAATGCACTTCACATTCAGGAATTGAACAATAAAGCTAAGCTGGGGGGGGGGGGGGGGGGGGGGGGGGGGGGGGGCGGGAAGAGTAGACTAGGATGAGCTAAGTGTGGACTGATTCATATGAAAAATTATATATAAGAGAAAAAAGAGAATTTTTTTTGGTTGGCTAGAGCGATCACTCCAGCCCGTTGTATGGTTCCACCCTTGCTTTTATGTCTTTACCTCAATGTCATCAATTATGAACTATTTAGAAAAGAAAAGAAGGATAAAAAATTGTCTCGAAAAGTTGAAAAAAAGCTATCATCTAGATACTTTATCTTGGAAATTGGAAAAGTAAGTCTCGATTTTTCTACATTGACTTTTGTGAATATAGTATTACCACATAGAAAAGAAATTATCTTATGTCTTATGTCACATAGGAATCACAATACATTGCAAGGCTATAGGACTGGAGAAGCTCTAAAGAAGATTATCGCACTTGGCATCCAACCGATGCTGATCATATTGAGAGATATTGATGCCTCTCAGCTTCAACATTCACTGTTTCGATGATAATATATTAACCCTACGCACCACAACAAATTCAATTTTTTTAAACATATCGAGAGCGATTATTATTTTATCAAGAAAAAGTACAAGACAGTGTGTAGAATTAAAAAATATACATAAATTTCTTCTTACAAAAATCAAGAAGCAGTCGATTGCTTTCCATGTTACTTTTTCTTGTTAATTTTTTTTTACGGACAAAAATAAAGAGAGACAAAATAAGATTAAAATTTCTCTCACATAATCTTCTATGACTATTCCTCCTAAACTTTCATTCTAATTAAAACTTTTTTTTCCACATCACTCTCTTTTCCTCAATCCAAAGTTTGGAATACTATTTACATACTTCACGCTTGGGATTTGAAGGAGTAAATTGTTATTTTCATTGTCATGTTTTTTTCATTTTTATTTTTGGGGTAAAGTAAGGTGCTTTAGTTGTGTAACTGTAACCTTGTACTTTGGAAAGTGAGAATCCAGTCAAACTCAAACCTCCCTAAGTTATTGCCATCTATCTAACTGCCTCTTGTAACTAACATGTTAGGTAGAGTTATTCCACTGTACAGTTTACCTAGCAGTCAAAATAAGGCCTGTTTAATCATCTGTCCAATATTCCCCTGTCCCTCAGTCCCTCCTCTACCCCAAGTCCCAACTGTTTGATATTGTTAGGTCAGATTGGATATGGTTCATGCTATGGTAGATGATCAATATATGGATCTAATAGTCTTGTGTTTAAGTTCAATCCAAATAACACAATAGGCCATCCATCATCATATTTATAATGGATTACATGTGAATATCTTCTGAATATTTTCCCACAATTTATATTTAAGTTAATTAATTTCAATAGAAATTTCTTTTTCCCTCAAAATAAAATATATTTCAGAAAATTTAAAATTATAGTATATTTAATAAATATTATCAAAAATTAAATTGAACAGTACAAAAATACAAAATAATGTGTCAAGTCCCGATCTCCCGCAGGTAATCGGCCGTCCCCGCTGGACGCGAATCACCGCGCCAGTGCTCCAGCGGGACTATCGTTTTCATCTGGACGTGATGTCGCACGAGCGTAAGCCGCGTCCGTGCAAGGCCATGATCTGAACAGGCGGTAAGATGACTAAGCCACAGAGTCGCACAGATAGTCCGAGTGCAGCGGAATAAGAAACGCACATGCGATTGGTAATAAGTTCACATAGTCGTCAATAACGGAAGCATTGAATAACACAAGTATAGAAATAAACACAAGCTCTTTATTGAAATTGAACAGGTGTTACAAACGGCACTAGGCTGAGATTACAAGTCACTCAATCCTCTCTCTCTCTGAACAGTAAAAGCGTGCAAAGTGGCTACATTTGTGGAATGATATATATGCGATGTTCCAACATTATATCTTGTATATATGCTTCTGTTCCGGATCGCAACGCTCCAAGGCTCCATAGTGAACTTCACACCTTAGCACGCACGAAGGGGGCATCCGCACCGAACGAGGTCCTCTCACACCCTACAAGCAATCTGGTGGGTTATCAATACATGAATGAACTGGTGGGGAGGGTTCTCGGCCGCTCGATAAATCCAAATACGCTATATAGGTTCAGTGCACCATTTATTAAGTTATCTTTCTAGCCTTGCCTTAGGATCAGTTTCATGACATAATGAAAAACCTAACTCGTGTGGCAGTGCGCCGTACGATATAAAGGGGCACGACGAGACTTACCAACTTACCATTTCGTCCTTCCCTGTCCAAGGCAAACCAAGTTAAACCAAGCATAAACATTTATAATAAAATCCAAGGTCAATAACATATGCAAACACAAGTGTAGTGAGCGAGGTTATGTTTCGAATGCACGAGTTACACGGATTATCAGATGTGTTGCAGATTATGTTCAAGTGTTACATATATACAAGTGTGTTATACTCATGATCGTTCATGTGTTTTCGATTTCTAGATGCGATGCAATAACTCGCACGCGGATTACCGCTAAGCGATGATGACTTATCTATATGAACATGAGTTATTGTCATAGCCATAAAGGACGAGTTATAGTCTCGGGATAATATTAGACGCGTGAGGTCATGTGTCGCTACACGTCACCTTCGCTCGGGACGATATGGACTGCTACGCGAGACCAATGGGGCGTTCACTCCATGTCGCCCACTAACATGCGACTATCGAAAAGTTTCGTCCGGATCGGATCATACCCGGTGTTTTGGCGACCGTCCGCAGGAACTTGAACATGAATACCTTGTACACAAGTTGTCCACGACATACAAGTCTTGGGTCTCAGGTTCACGAGATTTTTGACATGACATGTAAATTCTTGATTCTTGTTCAGAACGAGTATGCTCTACGAGCTGTGATTCTTGATTTGCTTGACATGATTTTTGTTCAGAGTTAAACTTGACATGGTGCAATCCCCTGGTTCGGGGATGCCTTGGTGGCCTAACGATCCTGGATACTTTCTGGTTCATACTTGCACGGAACGACTATTAGTTAGCCTTCCGGTGAATTGGATGAATGCAAGGCAAGATAGTGTTTACTTGATTATGGCATAAAATTATGTGACAAGCATTGAAACGAGACAACGAGTACAAACTAAAAGTAAGTAGACAAGCATGCATTTATATGAAACATAAGCATTTACGTTTGGCACGGGTCTAAGGGTAAAACGAAAAGTAAAACCGTAAAGGAACATATTGAGCGACATAACTTATGGGCGTGAAGTATAAGCAAGTGAAGCAGTGCACTACGAAGAGTATAATATTCTACTCGCAATATAGCGTGGTCTACTTGCAGAAGGCAAAAGTAGCATGCGAGGGTCAATTTATAAGCAAAGTTTTATTTCCATGTTCTAACATAAGCAATACAAGTTGGGATTATTCCCTTAGCTAGGTGCATTGTATTCTTTATTAGCATGCATGGGATGATTAACCTAGCGACTAGCATGTATCGTTCATATTTTAAGTGTGCTGGCTAAGCAAAGATAAGTTCATCGTAGCCACCCACCTTAGCGATGATTCGCCTCGGTCGAGCGATACTCTGAGCGAGCCTTTGAAAGTCTAAATCTGAACTCCTGAAGGGCCAAGTCTGGAAATCCTTTGCCTCAAATGAGTCTTTTCGCTGAGCAAAGTGGGTCGGATCATTGCACTTGAACCGTTTGAATCGGCTGTCCGCTTGAACGAAATGGGTCATTAAATTATACACCACTTAGAAAAAGTCTCATCCTCGAGACTTCCTGAGCACAAGCCATTCTATCGCATTATCGAATCTATCCCAAGCGTAGCAATCGGTATCTCTAGATCTGTTCGAACACAATTTTTTACTCATTTCTTATTACTGTGTCACGTATATGGTGGGTCGATCTCATTGAATGACTCTATCATTCAATCTAAGTCTTGACTCGGTCTTTATAGCACCTTAGCGCGGAACATATTACTTAACATGGGGTCCGTTATAATCTATCTTGAATAACGATCAATGACTGAGGCAAACTTATACAAGTCGTTATACTTGTCCATGCGAATCTAACATATTCACTTGTCCAAGCATTCGAGATCAGCATATCGCGAGTCTAGATCGTGCACATATTCAAAGCGTCCTTCAAACATATGCATGTCAACCAACTTAGCGATAGCGAAGTCTTTGCACTCAAGTTCCACATATCATTGAGTCTTGGATCGTGCATACGTTCAATACGTCCCTCAAACATATGTATTCAACCAAACTTAGTGATAGTGAATTCGGAGAAGCTACTTTCAAAAATCTCAAGGGTTCTCGTCTTATGAATCACAAGGATACTTCCGGCAGGGCCAATAAAATTCTAAGTCATTTCCATTCCAACTCAAATCAAGTTTTTGTACTACCGTTAAGCACGATCTATCCGATCAATCGACTAGCGTCCATCAGTTTGGGTTAAACATAGCACACATTACCGTTCCAAGTCTAACTCTAAGTCTTGCTGTCCCAGTTCTATGGCTTATTCAAGCAATATGCTAAAGTCGGTCACACATGTTCTTTCACTCGACACATGGTCGTCTGCCTAATTACTAGATCAGCTCACAAGGTCATAGGTACAAGTTCAAGCACACGATTCATCGTACAAATTTGTCGTACGATGCTCGCCCTAATTCCTAAGGTCAAACCATTGTTCGTTTGCACAGGATATTCTACCCAAGCTCGTTTTACTCAAATTTCTAAACATCGAGCACAGATCATCCTACTCTCATTAACACATTCATTGTAAAAAGTTTGAGTCTATTCAGGCAATCCATGATATATCCAAGTTGCAGGACAAGCCTAACAATTCACATAGTCTATCTCCTTAACATATTTTGATAGAATCCATATATCCATTGTAAGTCTAGACCACCAAGCCATTATTCAGTTCTAAATTTTTGATTATAACTCCAAGTCATCCAACAAGATTCACATATCAGTTCATGAAACCATCAAGCATGACTTACTCCAGGTTCTAGGCTAACTTATCCTGGAAACACTTCCGATTCACTTGTATTTTCAAATTCGTCTCATCGTGTCAAACCAAAATTTAAGACGATCTATTAGTTGTCACGCTCCGGTGTCCCGCAAGATCGATCACCCTCGTTGGACGTGAGATCACCACGTCAATGTTTCCGCTGGATAATCGTCCTAATCCAGACGTGACGCATGTACGAGCATAGAGTTACTCTCGCACAAGACACAAACATTGAACACTATGGGTATCGTCGAAATAATCGAGACTTCCTTATCATTTCTCTTTGTTCCATCCAAGTTATATATAAAATCCATCAGGTCATGTCCGTTCATGCAGTGATTAAAATTCGTCTAGGAAAATCATCAAACTTCAATGTTACCGTTTGGTAAATCCATAGTCTACTTCTGGCATTCTTCAACCAACTAAATTCAATACTCAAGCCAAAGTCTATCCACTTATGATATGTTTTATTCATCGAGTTCGTTTGGAATAATCACCGAATATATTCCTGTGAATTCGTTCATTCCTGCCGTATGTGAGATCACTACGCCGACGGTCCCTTAGGATAATCGTTCTCGCTGGGACTGATTTCGAAGGTTATCTTTTTGAACTTGATTCAAGATCGTTCTTCCAAAATCCAGATCAAATCCGTTATCGCTTACCTCTTTCATTGAACCACAATATTCATTCTCGGACTAACTTCTATTCGAGCGATATTGTATTCAAGCATCAATCCGTTTATGTCACGCCCCAGTCCCAAAATACCGAGGGACTGGACACGTGGCAATGGCCAGCAGCACGCACCGATGGACAACCCAATTTAATAGAACCATCAGAGCGCACTTAAGCTGTAAAATAAGGTCCACGACAACATGCCACAACTAATCTCATCCATAAAAGATAAATATAATCAACTGCATAATGAAATAGAAATAAGTAGCAACAAGTCTCAACAAGTAGGTCGGAGAAAACAATCCGACATAAGTCTGAACACACTGGCTCAATAGGCCAGGAACAAAAGAGTCAAACATAAAGTAAATACTGAGTACGAAATCAGGTACTCAGGAAAAGTCTTCAGCAGTCACCTCGTGCTCAGGGATTGGTTCTGCTCCAGTATCAAGTCCGGTAATCGCTTCAGCTCATGTCCTGTATATCTCGGGGTATTGCTCCTCAGCTAAACCTGGGGACATAATCCATTCCAGGTCCTCAGGGGACATAGTAAGGTACAGAAAATACAAGCCAAATAAATAAGCAGTGCAGCAATAAGTAAATAATTGGGTAAACTATGTAACCAGCTAAGTGATATGCAATATGAGAGCAGCACTAGAACTCAGGCTGAGACCGCTACAAGCTCTATGTCGGGGAGCCGGGTAGCAGTAATAACAGGTAAAGGGTCTAGCTCTGCTGGAGAGTCTACAACCTCACAATAGTAGTGGATATATATATGAAACAGCCTGTAGCCTGTGTGTCTCTCCCCACCCAATGTAATCACGCATATCATGACCATAACGTCTCATGTCCATGTCAGCGGGATCATAGCTAATGCAACAAGTCATATAATATCTAAGAATATAATGTCTATGTCAATCCTGTATCCTACACAGAATCACCATGAATATCTCAGGAAGATTCTGTCTGCATGAATAGTGTCAAGTGTCCTGGGTCCTGATGTACTTGATAAGACAAGTACGAGAAAGTAAAGGGTCCAAAATATCCATCTCCAGGTGACGTACCCAACACCGCGTACGGGGTTGGCACCCGACTGATAATCGGACGCTAAGTACGTCACACGGTCCTAGGTTAAGCATGTACAACGGTTATAATTAAAACAAGGAAATATGCAACAAGACTGTAAAGTTGGCAAGGTATACTTGCCCTCTGATGTATAACTAAGCCAAGGAATATTTAGCAAAGACTGCAAGTTTTGGCGAGGTACACTTGCATGATGTTTGGATTCCACTACGGTTCTGTTCTTGAGAAATTTCCAAAAATATCTTCGGATGCTGAAATAAATATTACCATCATACTCAGAAGGTGTCAATTAGCTAGAAATGCCTGTCCTTGAGTCCAATTTGGAGACAAGGACAGAAACGACAATTTTGGGTCAAAACGGGGTCCACAGGTGGGCCCGCTTTGCACCAAAAAATGTGTCAGGGTCAAAGGTCTCCAAATTCACCAAACTTAGTGTCAACAGGTCAGGAACGATAATACGAACCCAACGGAACTTCCAGAATTGGATTTCGATGAGCCGATCACAAAATCGCCCGTCGAGTGGGGCCTGTGGGGCCCACGACACGCGATTTCGTCAACGTTCTCAGAATTGAACCAAACTTGGGTCACAGGACCAGCGTATTGCTATGAGTCCGATGGCGCAAGTTTCGTTTCGATCCGACGGGTGTACACAAAGTTAGGGCTCAATTCAGAAAAGTTGGATACGGGGCGATGTCCGCGGATACGCGTTGATTCCGGTGTGCACGCACACCCGAATCGACTTCCGCAAAATTTCACACGTCCGTATCTACGACGCGCACGTATCTGTGAAGACCGCGCGCGACCAAGTCATCCCGTTTGGCGGAGCGTACTCAGTTCCGGGGTGAAACAGGACGTTGTTTTTCCTGTTTTTGGATCACGGTTCGCGATCACCACAGGACGCGATGCACCGAGCGGTTTATCCGGGCACCGAGGGGGTCATGCAGGCTACGCGTTGCAATTTACGGAATTAAAATCAGAGCTACGAGCAAGGAGTTACAAGTACCTGAACTGGTCTGAAAAATCGAGTTTCCTTCGTGTCTGACTCGTGTCTGACACGCCTAGGGTTAGGGTTTAGGGCTGTGTCCGCGTCTTCTGTTGAGTTGTGTCCGGCCTAAGGTTCTTCTGACGGATACGGCGGAGGCGGCCAGGGACTGGGTTGGCCGGAGGCGGGTCGTCGACGCAGGAGGGCGGCGCTGGTGGGAGGCGGCTCGGCCGATGATCACTGGTGGAGGCGGGGGAAGGTGGAACTGGTGGAGAGGGGTGACCCGGGTTCTCGGGGGCTGCCGACGGGGTCTGGAAAGAGCTACGGTCGACGGCGAGGTCCGGTGAGGGGGAACTGGACGGAGGCGGCTTGCCGGAGCTAGGGGAGGGAGATGGCCGGAGCTAGGGCACGGGTTTGGGGGAGTTGAGGGAGGAGGAGAAGAGGAGTAGGGTTTATATAGGGCCGCGGGGAGAGGTCGTGGCGGAGAAGGCGGTGCCGAGGGGGTCGTGGGGTCGTGGAGCAGGGCGCGGGCGGTTCTCCGGCGATGTGGCCCGAGAACGCGGCGGGGAATTCGGGCACAGGGAGCGGGGAGGAGATGGGTTTCCCGGCTCGGGTCGGGCGGCGGGTTCGCGGGTTGGGAGGACCCGCCCGACCCGCTAGGCACGGCGGGCTAGGTCTGAGCCCGATGGGCCGGGCCAGGGTTCGGGCCAGGATTAAAAATGGTAATAAAATAAATAATAATAATAATAAATAACAGATAATAATTAGTTAATTAGTTTTTAGGTATTTTAAATTAGGTCCGAGGCCCAATAAATTCCAGAAAAATTATCCTAAGCCCGGTTTTCTATTTTACACCATAAAATCTTATTTTTATCATATTTTAATATTAATTAATAGCAATTAAAAACTATTTAATGACCAAAAATACCTATTTTAATTCTTGAAAATTGCAGAAAAATCCCGAAAATTGTTTTTAACATATTGAAAATTTTAGGGTGATTACAATCTACCCCCCTAAGAGGATTGCGTCCTCGCAATCGAAGGGTAAACTATAAAGGCACGAACTACGGAAGTAAAAGAATGCTTAGGTTATTCCTGCATCTGCGAATAAGTGTGGATAACGCTGGCGCATGATATCTTCCCGTTTTCAGGTCGATTCGCCAGGAGAGTGTTGTTTCCAAGCTACCCGAACCAGCCTAATTGTCTGCCCTCGCAGTGTCTTCTCACTGGTGTCGAGTATACCCACTGGTTGCTCCTCATATCTCAGGCTAGGGCCCACCGAAATCTCAGAATGATCAACTATGTGACTTGGGTCCGTCACGTATCGTCTCAGCTGCGAGACGTGGAATACATCATGCACTCCCTCCAAGGATGGAGGTAATACAAGATGATAAGCCACCTCACCAATGCGCTCCAAGATATCAAATGGCCCAATATACCTTGGGCTTAACTTGCCTCTGCTTCCAAATCTGATAGTACCTCGAGTGGGCGAGATCCTCAAGAATACGTGCTCTCCTTCCTTAAACTCCAGGGGACGTCTGTGCGTATCGGCCCAATGCTTCTATCTATCCTGGGCTGCACGGAGATGATTCTGAATCTGCTTTACTTTTTCCACGGTCTCCATTACCAACTCTGGACCCAGTAATTGACGTTCGCCAATGTCACTCCAGCATATCGGCGATCTGCACTTCCTTCCGTACAATGCCTCGAAAAGTGCCATCTGAATGCTTGCCTGATAGCTGTTGTTGTAGGAGAACTCCACTAAGTGCAGATGATCTTCCCAAGATCCTTCAAAGTCCAGTATACATGATCGCAGCATATCCTCCAAGATCTGAATTGTGCGCTCCGATTGGCCATCTGTCTGGGGATGATAGGCAGTACTGAATTTGAGTCTGGTGCCGAGACTCTCTTGCATGCTTCGCCAGAAGTGAGACATAAATCTCGAGTCTCGATCTGATACAATACTAACCGGCACTCTATGTAATCTTACGATTTGTCGCATATACATGTCGGCTAGTACTTTCGTGGATTGTCCGACTCTAAATGGCAAGAAGTGAGCCGACTTAGTGAGCCGATCCACGATAACCCAAACCGCATCCTTTCCACTAGGGCTTCTTGGAAATCCGGTGACGAAATCCATGGTAATATGCTCCCACTTCCATTCAGGTATGGGAAGTGGCTGCAACATACCTGCAGTCCTTTGGTGCTCAGCCTTTACCTGCTGGCAGACCAAATATTTTGCCACAAATCGGGCAATCTCCCTTTTTATTCCATGCCACCAATAATACTGTCTTAAGTCCCGGTACATCTTGGTTCCTCCTGGATGAACAGAGTATATGGAGCTATGTGCTTCAGTCATTAACTCCTGCCTCAATTCTCCATTTGGAACATATAGGCGATTTCCGAACCGTAATGTCCCGTCCTCGTGGATGCGAAGTTCCGTCTGCATGCCTGCTTTTGTTCTCTCTTTCAGCCTTCGGAATCTAGCATCAGTAGGCAAAACTTCTTTGATCCTCTCCACAAGTGATGACTTAACTTCGAGGTTAGACAGCAAGCCGTTTTGTCCAGGTAAAACAACCTCTATCTGGAGATCTTGTAAGTCTTGTAATAGCTGAGGCTGCTCCGTTAAGAAATAAGCCGTGGGTTTTCTGCTGAGGGCGTCGGCTACAACATTTGCTTTCCCCGGGTGGTACTGCAGATCTATGTCAAAGTCTACCATCAACTCAAGCCAACGCCTTTGCCTCATGTTGAGCTCCTTCTGAGTATATACATACTTCAGACTCTTATGATCAGTAAAGATTTTGACCTTCTCTCCACACAGATAGTGCCTCCAGATCTTCAGTGCAAATACTACTGCACTTAGCTCCAGGTCGTGCGTTGGGTAGTTCTTCTCGTGGACCTTCAACTGCCTCGATGCATAAGCGATAACCTTGCCATGTTGCATCAAGACACAACCTAGTCCACTACCGGACGCATCACTATAAACAACAAAACCTCCTGACCCTGAGGGAAGAGTCAAGACTGGTGCTGTTGTTAGACGCCTCTTCAATTCTTCAAAGGCATTATGGCATCCCTCCGTCCATATGAACTCCTGATCCTTCCGTGTCAGCTTCGTCACCGGCTCTGCGATCCTTGAAAAATTTTCTACGAACCGCCGGTAATACCCAACAAGTCCAAGAAAACTTCTCACTTCTGCAACAGAGGTAGGGGTAGGCCAAGTTTCTATTACAGTGACCTTCTCTGGGTCCACAGACAGTCCATCTCCTGAGATGATATGTCCCAAGAATGGCACCTTGTCCATACAGAACTCACATTTGCTGAGTTTGGCATATAGCTTCTCCCGTCTCAATGTCTCTAGCACAATTCTGAGGTGTTCCTCGTGCTCTTCGTGGTCCTTGGAGTAGACTAGAATATCATCAATGAATACAACCATAAATTTATCCAAGTACTGATGGAAGACTCCGTTCATCAAACTCATAAATACGGCGGGCGCGTTGGTTAACCCAAACGGAATTACTAGGAATTCATAATGTCCATATTTAGTCCTGAAGGCCGTCTTCGGTATATCTTCCTTCTTCACCCTAATCTGGTGATAACCGGATCTAAGGTCAATCTTTGAGAATACCCTAGCACCACTCAATTGGTCAAATAAGTCATCAATGCGTGGTAAGGGATACCGGTTCTTAATAGTTACAGCATTAAGAGCTGTAAACACCCTAAATTTTTATATTTTTTTAAAAATCAATTTTCGGAAATTTTCTGCAAATTTTCAGGAGTTTACATAGGTCCTGTGGTGATGTTATAATTTTTAATTTCTAATAACTAATATTAAAAGGTGATGAAAATATAATTTTATGGTGTAAAATAGAAAACCGGACTTAGGGTAATTTTCTGGGATTTTATTGGGCTTCAGACCTATTTTTAAAAGCATAAAAACTATTTTCCTAATTAAATTATTAATTATTATTATTATTATTATTATTTATATTATTATTACTGTTTTATTATTTTTAGGGGCCGGCCCGGCCCAGTGGGCCGAGCCCATTAGCAGCCCAGACCCAACCTAACCTAGCGGGTCGGGCGGGTCCGCTCAGCCCGGATCCGCGCCCGACCCGACCCGCATACCCATCTCCCCTGTCCCCCCACGCCGCCCCGAAATTTTCGCCGCCCGCCGCGCGCCCGTCGGCCACGACCCCCGCCCCACGCTCCCCTCGGCCGACTCCCTCGGCCCACGTCGCCCCGACCTCGGCCTTACCCTCACCCCAGCCCCCAGCCTATAAAACCCCCTACCCCTCCGGTCCTCCTCCTCCCTCACCTCCCCCTAGCTCCGGCCATCCCCTCCCCTAGCCCCGCTGCCCTCCGCCAAGAGCCGCCCCAGCCAGCGCCCTCGCCGGCCAGCCCCTCTCCAGAACCCTCCTCCCTCTCTCCAGAACCTCCTCCGCCTCCTCCATTTTCAGCCCGACGGCTCACCCCCAGCCGTGCCGCCCGAGCCCGTCGTCTCCAGACGCCTCCCTCCGGCGAGCCAAGCTCCGGCCAACCACCAGCATACTCGCCATCCTCCACCAACCCTCCGGCAGCTCGACTCTCAACCCTAGTTCTGTGCGTGTCGGACACAGTGTCAGTTGGACACAGGACACGACTCGAGATACGAGGACACGAAGATCTCGGTTTTTCAGGCCCTGTTCAGGTATCCGTAGTTTCTTGCTCGTAGCTCTGAATTCAGTTCCGTAAATTGCAACACATAGCCTGTATGACCCTCTCGGTGTCCGGATAAATCGCTCGGGGCATCGCGTCCTGTGGTGATCGCACACCGCGATCCAAAAACAGGAAAAATCAGACCCTGTTTTACCCCGGAACTGAGTACGCCCCGCCAAACGGGACGACTTGGTCGCTTGCGGTCTTCACAGATATGTGCGCCTCGTCGATACGGATGTGTGGGATTTCGCGGAAGCTGATTCGGGTGTGCGTGCACAACAGAATCAACGCGTATCCGCGGACATCGCCCCATATCTGCCTTTTTTGTAATTTACCCTAACTTCATGCACACACGTCAGATCGAGACGAAACTTATGCCATCGGACTCGTAGCGAGACGCTGGTCCTGTGGGTCAAGTTTGGTTCGATTCTGAGAACGTTGACGAAATCGCGTGTCGTGGGCCCCACAGGCCCCACTCGACGGGCGATTTCGTGATCGGCTCATCGGAATTCAAATCTGAAAGTTCCGTTGGATTCGTATCAGCGTTCTTGACCTATTGACACTAAGTTTGGTGAATTTAGAAACCGTTGATCCTGACACATTTTTCGGTGCAAAGCGGGCCCACCGGTGGACCCCGTTTTGGCCCGAAACTGCCGTTTTTGCCCTTATCTCCAAATTGGACCCAAGGACAGGCGTTCCTAGCTATTTGACACCTTCTGAGCGTGATGGTACTATTTATTTCAGCTTTCGGAGACATCTCTAGAAATTTCCGAAACCAGGACCTTAGTGGAATCCAAACATCAGGCAAGTGCACCTTGCCAAACTTGCAGTCTTTATTTTTATATTTTCTGTAATAATACTTTGCTGGATGTCTTGTGTAAATTCATATAAACTTGTTTAAACTTCTTAACCTAGAAAACGCGTGACGTACCTAGTGTCCGATCCTAGTCGGGTGCCAACACCGTACGCGGTATTGGGTTCGTCATTTAGAGATGGATTCACGATACCCTTTATTCTTGTACTTGACCTATCAAGTACCCTACAACCCAGGACACTTGACACTAACATGGACAGAATCTTACTGAGATATTCGTGGTGATTCTGTATAGGATACAGGACTGGACAGAGATATTTTATTTATAGACATTATGACTTGTTGCATTAGCTATAATTCCGCTGACATGGACATGAGACGTTATGGTCATGGTTTGCGTGATTATATTGGGTGGGGAGAGACACACAGGCTACAGGCTATTTTATATATATATCTACTATTATTGTGAGATTGTAGACTCTCCAGCAGAGCTAGACCCTTTACGTGTTATTACTGCTACCGGCTCCCCGACACAGAGCTTGTAGCGGTCTCAGCCTGAGTACTGGTGTTGCTCTCATTTGCATATCACATAGATGGTTACATAGTTTACCCTGCTGTTTTATTTGTTTAATTGTACTGTATTTATTTGGCTTGTTTTATTTTGTGCCTTGCTATGTCCACTGAGGACCTGGAATGGATTATGTCCCCAGGTTTAGCTGAGGAGCAGTATCCCAAGATATACGGGACCAGAGCTGAAGCTATTGCTGGAGCAGAACCAAACACTGAAGACGAGGTGACTGCCAAAGACTTCTCCTGAGTGCCTGTTCCAGTACTCAGTATTTATTTTATGTTTATCTCTTGTTCCTGGCCTATAGAGCCAGTTTATTCAGACATAAATCGGATTATTTCTCCGACTGACTTGCTGTGATTATTGTTGCAACTTATTTCCATTTAATTATGCAGTTTATTCTATATCTTTATGGATGAGATTAGTGTGACTTGTGGTAGTAGACCTTATTTACAGCTTAAGTATGCCCTGATGGTTCCATTAAATTGGGTTATCCATCGGTGTGTACTGCTGGCCATTGCCACGCATCTCCAGTCCCTCGGCATTTTGGGACTGGGGCGTGACATGGTTTTTGTGGTGGCCCATGCAGGTCTTAACTAAATTATTCGGTTTCAACTTAGGGACCGAACAGGCCTACAATAAGATAGGATAATTTATAGGATCTCATCCATTGATTGAATCATTTTTGGACTCTATGTCGAATTCAATTTAATTGCTTGAATTGCATCCTGTTTGATTCCTCTGTGCGTTCTCATTGTTTCCTTTTGATGCAGAGAAATGGATCCCAGAAGTGGTGACGAGACCCCCTTGGGTACACCGCTTGAAGCAGGGGTTACCTGTGAAGCTGGAACGACGCCAGATACCAGAGGACAATCCTCTCAGAGTAATCAAACTGGCTAGCCAAGTTCCAGATTTAGGCGTGATGATATTCCGCCTCCTCCCCAGTTCCCTCCTACGATGCCTGTCTTTCCTCCAGGACAGGCAATGGACGGCCAGCAAATGTTCCAGATGTTCTACGCCATGATGCAGGCACAACAACAGATTCAACAGGAGGCCCAACGTCATGAGGCCGAGAACCTAAGGAACAGCCTAGTCGCAGCATTGGAGCAGGCAAATCTACCAACTAGGCGACCAGCGACGGGATCTATCACAGATTTTCGTCAACTCAAACCCCGTACCTTCTCGGGCAAGGAAGGACCAACTGAAGTTCATGAATGGCTTACGAACACACAGCACCAGTTGGAGGCCGCTGAACTACCAAGGGACAAATGGATGACTGCCGTCAGGATGCAACTGACGGACAACGCGCATCATTGGTGGCTGTCCGAAGAAAGAAGGCTCGGACATGATCAGGTTACCTGGGAGGAGTTCTCCAGACTCTTCCAGGAAATGTACATCCCTGCTGTGGCTCAGTCAGAACTCCAAGACAGATTCAACCGCCTGATCCAGGGCAACATGACGGTGGAGGAATATAACGCCGAATTCATTCGCCTTAGCCGCTTTGCGCCTTCCCTAATTCCTACCGAAGAGGAGAAGGCGGAGAAATTCTTTGATGGGCTCAGGTTCGAGCTTCAAAAGTTAATCGGATCGGTCGTGCCTACATCTTACTCCGACGTCCTAGCTGCAGCACGTCGGCTGGAGCGCGTTACTCGGAGGGAATCAAGCCTGAAACGTCCCTTCTCCTCCGCACCGTCCAAGTCATCACTAGGGGAATCTGCTAAACGGCCCCAGAAGAACCCGCCTCCAAGAGCAGCAACTAAGAACCTGCCTACTTGCCATTACTGCGGCAAGGTAGGACATATTGAAAAAGAATGTAGACGCAAGCTGGGGCCCTGCCTGGTTTGCGGATCTGGACAACACTTCTCAAAGGACTGCTCGGAACGTCGGGAGGGAGTTCCGAATCGGCCAGCTCCACCTGCAGCTCTTCCAGCTGGGGGAGCAACACAGACATGGCCTGGAGGAGCCAGGCCACCTCTACCACCTCAGGCAGCAATGTTCCAGCAAGTTCGTCAGCAAAGGGGTCCCGCTCAGGGACGAGGTCAGGCTTATGCACTAGCAGTCACTGAGGAAGCTACTGCAGGCGAAGTGATAGTAGGTACCATATTAGTAGCTTCAATTCCTGCTGTAGCATTATTTAATTCTGGAGCCTCGTATTCATTTATTGCTGCTAGCTTCGTAGCTACACATAGAATAGCTACCGCACCTCTCTCGAAGATGAAGAGAATTCTAACGGGAGGTGGAATTATCCCGGTTAGTGATACTTGTAGATCATGTTCAGTGGTAGTCTGTGGTCGAGAGATGCGAGCCCAATTCTTGATCTTTTCTATGCCTGATTACGATGTTGTACTTGGTATGGACTGGTTAAGTCAGTACCATACGACACTGGATTGCCGGCTTGGAAAAGTGATATTTAGACCCCCTAGCCTTCCTGAGTTTGAATTTCTTAGAGGAGCTGTAGAACAAGGGGTCCAGCCAACTCTTAGGGTATTAACTGTAGAAGAGGATTCAGGTTACCCAAGAGTCATAATGGAATTTGTGGATGTATTTCCCGACGATCTTCCAGGTTTACCACCTGATCGGGAGATATAATTCACAATAGACCTAACTCCAGGAGCTGAACCTATCACTTCATCGATATATCGGCTAGCACCTAAGGAGTTAGTGGAGCTGAAAACACAAGTTGACGACCTTCTGGAGAAAGGATTTATCCGGCCCAGTGTTTCACCTTGGGGAGCACCTATACTTTTTGTACCCAAGAAGGACGGAACTGTACGGTTGTGCATTGATTACAGAGCCCTTAATGCTGTAACTATTAAGAACCGGTATCCATTGCCACGCATTGATGACTTATTTGACCAACTGAGTGGTGCTAGGGTATTCTCAAAGATTGACCTTAGATCCGGTTATCACCAGATTAGGGTGAAGAAGAAAGATATCCCAAAGACGGCCTTCAGAACTAAATATGGACATTATGAGTTCCTAGTAATGCCGTTTGGTTTAACCAACGCACCCGCCGTATTTATGAGTTTAATGAATGGAGTCTTCCATCAGTACTTGGATAAGTTCGTGGTAGTATTCATTGATGATATCCTAGTCTACTCCAAGAACCACGAAGAGCACGAGGAACACCTCAGAATTGTGCTGGAAACTTTGAGAAGGGAGAAGCTGTATGCCAAACTCAGCAAATATGAGTTCTGTATGGACAAGGTGCCATTCTAAGGGCATATTATCTCGGGTGAAGGACTGTCTGTGGACCCAGAGAAGGTCACTGCCATAAAAACCTGGCCTACCCCTACCTCGGTTGCGGAAGTGAGAAGTTTTCTTGGACTTGCTGGGTATTACCGGCGGTTCGTAGAAAAATTTTCAAGGATCGCAGAACCTATGACGAAGCTGACACGGAAGGATCAGGAGTTCATATGGACGGAAGAATGCCAGAATGCCTTTGAAGAATTGAAGAGGCGTCTAACAACAGCACCAGTCTTGACTCTTCCCTCAGGGTCAGGAGGTTTTGTTGTTTATAGTTATGCGTCTGGTAGTGGACTAGGTTGTGTCTTGATGCAACATGGCAAGGTTATCGCTTATGCATCGAGGCAGTTGAAGGTCCACGAGAAGAATTACCCAACGCACGACCTGGAGCTAGCTGCAGTGATTTTTGCATTGAAGATCTGGAGACATTATCTGTATGGAAAGAAGGTCGAAATATTCACTGATCATAAGAGCTTGAAGTATGTTTATACACAGAAGGAGCTCAACATGAGGCAAAGGCGTTGGCTTGAGTTGATGGTGGACTTTGACATCGATCTGCAGTACCACCCGGGGAAAGCAAATGTTGTAGCCGACGCCCTCAGCAGAAAACCCTCGGCTTATTTCTTAACAGAGCAGCCTCAGCTATTACAAGACTTATAAGATCTTCAGATAGAGGTTGTTCTACCTGGACAAAATGGTTTGCTGGCTAACCTCGAAGTGAAGTCATCGCTGGTGGAGAGGATCAAAGGAGCTTTGCCTAATGATGCCAGATTCCGAAGGCTGAGAGAGAGAACAGAAGCAGGCCTGCAGACGGGACTTCGCATCCACGAAGACGGAACATTAAGGTACGAAAATCGCCTATATGTTCCAAATGGAGAATTAAGGCAGGAGTTGATGACAGAAGCACATAGTTCCATATACTCGATTCATCCAGGAGGGACCAAGATGTACCGGGACTTAAGACAATATTACTGGTGGCATGGAATGAAAAGAAAGATTGCCCGATTTGTGGCAAAATGCTTAGTCTGCCAGCAGGTGAAGGCCGAGCACCAAAGGACTGCAGGTATGTTGCAGCCACTTCCCATCCCTGAATGGAAGTGGGAGCATATTACCATGGACTTCGTCACTGGATTTCCAAGAAGCCCTAGTGGAAAGGATGCAGTATGGGTCATCGTGGATCGGCTCACTAAGTCGGCTCACTTCTTGCCGTTCAGAGTCGAACAATCCACGGAACTACTAGCCGATATGTATATGCGACAGATCATAAAATTACATGGAGTGTCGATTAGTATTGTATCAGATCGAGACTCGAGATTTACATCTCACTTCTGGCGAAGCATGCAAGAGAGTCTCGGCACCAGGCTCAAGTTCAGTACTGCCTATCATCCCCAGACAGATGGCCAATCAGAGCGCACAATTCAGATCCTGGAAGATATGCTGCGATCATGTATACTGGACTTTCGAGGATCTTGGGAAGATCATCTGCACTTAGTGGAGTTCTCCTACAACAACAGCTATCAGGCAAGCATTCAGATGGCACCTTTCGAGGCGTTGTACGGAAGGAAGTGCAGATCGCCGATATGCTGGAGTGACATTGGCGAACGTCAATTACTGGGTCCAGAGTTGGTAACGGAGACAGTGGAGAAAGTAAGGCAGATTCAGAATCATCTCCGTGCAGCCCAGGATAGACAGAAGTATTAGGCCGATGCGCACAGACGTCCCCTGGAGTTCAAGGAAGGAGAGCATGTATTTTTGAGGATCTCGCCCACTAGAGGTGCTATCAGATTTGGCAGCAGAGGCAAGTTAAGCCCAAGGTACATTGGGCCATTTGATATCTTGGAGCGCATTGGTGAGGTGACTTATCGTCTTGCATTACCTCCATCCTTAGAGGGAGTGCATGATATTCTACGTCTCACAACTGAGGAGATACGTGACGGACCCAAGTCATATAGTTGATCATTCTGAGATTTCGGTGGGACCTAGCCTGAGATACGAGGAGCAGCCAGTGGGTATACTCGACACCAGTGAGAAGACACTGCGAGGGCAGACAATCAGACTGGTTCGGGTAGCTTGGAAACAACACTCTCCTGGCGAATCGACCTGGGAGCGAGAAGATGTTATGCGCCAGCGTTATCCACACTTATTTGCTGATACAGGTAAAACCTGAGCATTCTTTAATTCTGTAAAATCTTGCCTTTATAGTTTATCCTTCGATTGCGAGGACGCAATCCTCTTAAGGGGGGTAGATTGTAAACACCCTAAATTTTTACATTTTTTTAAAAATCAATTTTCGGGAATTTTCTGCAAATTTTCAGGAGTTTACATAGGTCCTGTGGTGATGTTATAATTTTTAATTTCTAATAACTAATATTAAAAGGTGATAAAAATATGATTTTATGGTGCAAAATAGAAAACCGGACTTAGGATAATTTTTTGGGATTTTATTGTGCTTCAGACCTATTTTTAAAAGCCTAAAAACTATTTTTCTAATTAAATTATTAATTATTATTATTATTATTATTTATATTATTATTACTGTTTTATTATTTTTGGGGCCGGCCCGGCCCAGTGGGCCGAGCCCATTAGCAGCCCAGACCCAACCTAACCTAGCGGGTCGGGCGGGTCCGCCTAGCCCGGATCCGCGCCCGACCCGACCCGCATACCCATCTCCCATGTCCCCCCACGCCGCCCCAAAATTTTCGCCGCCCGCCACGCGCCCGTCCGCCACGACCCCCGCCCCACGCTCCCCTCGGCCGACTCCCTCGGCCCACGTCGCCCCGACCTCGGCCTCACCCTCACCCCAGCCCCCAGCCTATAAAACCCCCTACCCCTCCGGTCCTCCTCCTCCCTCACCTCCCCCTAGCTCCGGCCATCGCCTCCCTAAGCCCCGCTGCCCTCGTCCAAGAGCCGCCCCAGCCATCGCCCTCGCCGGCCAGCCCCTCTCCAGAACCCTCCTCCCCCTCTCCAGAACCTCCTCCGCTTCCTCCATTTTCGGCCCGACGGCTCACTCCCAGCGGTGCCGCCCGAGCCCGTCGTCTCCAGACGCCTCCCTCCGGCGAGCCAAGCTCCGGCCAACCACCATCATACTCGCCATCCTCCACCAACCCTTCGGCAGCTCGACTCTCAACCCTAGTTCTGTGCGTGTCGGACACAGTGTCAGTTGGACACAGGACACGACTCGAGATATGAGGACACGAAGATCTCGGTTTTTTAGGCCCTGTTCAGGTATCCGTAGTTTCTTGCTCGTAGCTCTGAATTCAGTTCCGTAAATTGCAACGCATAGCCTGTATGACCCTCTCGGTGCCCGGACAAACCGCTCGGGGTATCGCGTCCTGTGGTGATCGCACACCGCGATCCAAAAACAGGAAAAACCAGACCCTGTTTCACCCCGGAACTGAGTACGCCCCGCCAAACGGGACGACTTGGTCGCTTGCGGTCTTCACAGATACGTGTGCCTCATCGATACGGACGTGTGGGATTTTGCGGAAGCTGATTCGGGTGTGCGTGCACAACGGAATCAACGCGTATCCGCGGACATCGCCCCATATCTGCCTTTTTTGTAATTCACCCTAACTTCATGCACACACGTCAGATCGAGACGAAACTTATGCCATCGGACTCGTAGCGAGACGCTGGTCCTGTGGGTCAAGTTTGGTTCGATTCTGAGAACGTTGACAAAATCGCGTGTCGTGGGCCCCATAGGCCCCACTCGACGGGCGATTTCGTGATCGGCTCATCGGAATTCAAATCTGAAAGTTCCGTTGGGTTCGTATCAGCGTTCCTGACTTGTTGACACTAAGTTTGGTAAATTTAGAGACCGTTGACCCTGACATATTTTTCGGTGCAAAGCGGGCCCACCGGTGGACCCCGTTTTGGCTCAAAACTGCCGTTTTTGCCCTTGTCTCCAAATTAGACCCAAGGACAGGCGTTCCTAGCTATTTGATATCTTCTGAGCGTGATGGTACTATTTATTTCAGCTTTCGGAGACATCTCTAGAAATTTCTGAAACCAGGACCTTAGTGGAATCCAAACATCAGGCAAGTGCACCTTGCCAAACTTGCAGTCTTTATTTTCATATTTCCTGTAATAATACTTTGATGGATGTCTTGTGTAAATTCATATAAACTTGTTTAAACTTCTTAACCTAGGAAACGCGTGACGTACCTAGTGTCCGATCCTAGTCGGGTGCCAACACCGTACGCGGTGTTGGGTTCGTCATTTAGAGATGGATTCACGATACCCTTTATTCTTGTACTTGACCTATCAAGTACCCTACAACCCAGGACACTTGACACTAACATGGACAGAATCTTTCTGAGATATTCGTGGTGATTCTGTATAGGATACAGGACTGGACAGAGATATTTTATTTATAGACATTATGACTTGTTGCATTAGCTATAATCCCGCTGACATGGACATGAGACGTTATGGTCATGGTTTGCATGATTACATTGGATGGGAAGAGACACACAGGCTACAGGCTGTTCTATATATATATCTACTATTATTGTGAGATTGTAGACTCTCCAGCAGAGCTAAACCCTTTACGTGTTATTACTGCTACCGGCTCCCCGACACAGAGCTTGTAGCGGTCTCAGCCTGAGTACTAGTGTTGCTCTCATTTGCATATCACATAGATGGTTACATAGTTTACCCTGCTGTTTTATTTGTTTAATTGTACTGTATTTATTTGGCTTGTTTTATTTTGTGCCTTGCTATGTCCACTGAGGACCTGGAATGGATTATGTCCCCAGGTTTAGCTGAGTAGCAGTATCCTGAGATATACGGGACCGGAGCTGAAGCTATTGCTGGAGCAGAACCAAACACTGAAGACGAGGTGACTGCCGAAGACTTCTCCTGAGTGCCTGTTCCAGTACTCAGTATTTATTTCATGTTTATCTCTTGTTCCTGGCCTATAGAGCCAGTTTATTCAGACATAAGTCGGATTGTTTCTCCGACTGACTTGCTGTGATTGTTGTTGCAACTTATTTTCATTTCATTATGCAGTTTATTCTATATCTTTATGGATGAGATTAGTGTGACTTGTGGTAGTAGACCTTATTTACAGCTTAAGTATGCCCTGATGGTTCCATTAAATTGGGTTATCCATCGGTGTGTACTGCTGGCCATTGTCACGCATCTCCAGTCCCTCGGCATTTTGGGACTGGGGCGTGACAAGAGCTCTGTAATCAATGCACAAGCATACAGTTCCATCCTTCTTTGGTACAAAAAGTATGGGCGCTCCCCAAGGTGAAATACTGGGCCGGATAAATCCTTTCTCCAGAAGATCGTCAACTTGCGCTTTCAACTCCACTAACTCCTTAGGTGCTAGCCGATATACCGATGAAGTGATAGGTTCGACTCCTAGAGTTAGGTCTATTGTGAATTCTATCTCCCGATCAGGTGGTAACCTGGAAGGTCATCGGGAAATACATCCACAAATTTTGATATGACTCTTGTGTAACCTGACTCCTCTTCTACAGATAATACCCTAAGAGTTGGTTGGACACCTTGCTCTACAACTCCCCGAAGAAATTCAAACTCAGGATGGCTAGGGGGTCTAAATATCACCTTTCCAAGACGGCAATCCAGTGTCGCATGGTACTGACTTAACCAGTCCATACCAAGTATAACATCATAATCAGGCATAGAAAAGATCAGAAATTGGGCTCGCATCTCTCTGCCACAGACTACTACCGAACATGATCTACAGATATCACTAACCGGGATAATTCCACCTCCCGTAAGAATTCTCTTCATCTTCGAGAGAGGTGCGGTAGCTACTCTATGTGTGGCTACGAAGCTAGCAGCAATGAATGAATGCGAGGCTCCAGAATCAAATAAAGCTACAGCAGGTTATGAAGCTACTAGTATGGTACCTGCTATAACTTCGCCTGCAGTAGCTTCCTCTGTGACTGTTAGTGCATATGCCTGTCCTCGCCCGTGAGCTGGACCCCTCTGCTGACGAGCCTGCTGGAATAATGCTGCCTGAGGTGGTAGTGGTGGCCTGGCTCCTCCAGCTCCTGTTTGTGTTGCTCCCACAGCTGGAAGAGCTGGCCTAGGTGCAGGTGGAGCTGGTCGATTTGGAACTCCCTCTCGACGCTCCGAGCAGTCCTTTGAGAAGTGTTGTCCGGATCCGCAAACCAGGCAGAGTCCCAGCTTGCGTCTACATTCTCTTTCAATATGTCCTACTTTGCCGCAGTAATGACAAGTAGGTAGGTTCTTTGTCGCTGTTCTCGGAGGCAGGCTCTTCTGGGGCCGTTTGGCAGAATCCTCCTGTGATAACTTGGACGGTGATGAGGAGAATGGACGTTTCAGGCTTGACTCCCTCCGAGTAACGCGCTCCATACGACGTGCTGCAGCAAGGACGTCGGTGTATGATGTGGCCGCGACAGATCCGATTAACTTCTGGAGCTCGAACCTGAGTCCATCAAAGAACTTCTCCGCCTTCTCTTCTTCGGTAGGAATTAGAGAAGGGGCGAAGCGGCTCAGGCGAATGAATTCGGCGTTATATTCCTCTGCCGACATATTTTTCTGGATCAGGCGGTTGAATCTGTCTCGGAGTTCTGACCGAGCAACAGCAGGGATGTACATTTCCTGGAAGAGTCTGGAGAACTCCTCCCAGGTGACTTGATCATGTCCGAGCGTTCTTTCTTCGGACAGCCACCAATGGTGCGCGTTGTCAGTCAGTTGCATCCTGACGGCAGTCATCAATTGTCCCTTGGAAGTTCAGTGGCCTCCAACTGATGCTGCGTGTTCGTAAGCCATTCATGAACTTCAGTTGGTCCTTCCTTGCCCGAGAAGGTACGGGGTTTGAGTTGACGGAAATCTGTGATAGATTTCGTCGCTGGTCGCCTATTTGGTAGATTTGCATGTTCCAATGCTGCGACTAGGCTGTTCCTCAGGTTCTCGACCTCTCGACGTTGGGCCTCCTGTTGGGTCTGTTGTTGGGCCTGCATCATGGCGTAGAACATCTGGAACATTTGCTGTCCGTCCATTGCCTGCCCTGGGGGAAAGACAGGCATCGTAGGAGGGAACTGTGGTGGAGGCGGGATGTCATCACGGCTGAACCTGGAACTTGGCTGGCCAGATTGGTTGCTCTGAGAGGATTGTCCTCTGGTATCTGACGTCACCCCAGTTTCACAGGTAACCACAGCTTCGGGCGGTCTACCCAAGGGATTCTCGTTACCACTTCTGGGATCCATTACTCTGCATCAAAAGAAAATAATGAGAACGCACAGAGGAATCAAACAGGATACAATTCAAGCAATTAAATTGAATTCGACATAGAGTCCAAAAATGATTAAATCAATGGATGAGATCCTATAACTTATCCTATCTTATTGCAGGCCTGTTCGGTCCCTAAGTTGAAACCGGACAATTTAGTCATAGACCTGCATGGGCCACCACAAAAACCATGTCACGCCCCAGTCCCAAAATACCGAGGGACTGGACACGTGGCAATGGCCAGCAGCACGCACCGATGGACAACCCAATTTAATGGAACCATCAGAGCGTACTTAAGCTGTAAAATAAGGTCCACGACAACATGCCACAACTAATCTCATCCATAAAAGATAAATATAATCAACTGCATAATGAAATGGAAATAAGTAGCAACAAGTCTCAACAAGTAGGTCGGAGAAAATAATCCGACATAAGTCTGAACACACTGGCTCAATAGGCCAGGAACAAAAGAGTCAAACATAAAGTAAATACTGAGTACGAAATCAGGTACTCAGGAAAAGTCTTCAGCAGTCACCTCATGCTCAGGGATTGGTTCTGCTCCAGTATCAAGACCGGTAATCGCTTCAGCTCCTGTCCCGTATATCTCGGGGTACTGCTCCTCAGCTAAACCTGGGGACATAATCCATTCCAGGTCCTCAGGGGACATAGCAAGGTACAGAAAATACAAGCCAAATAAATAAGCAGTGCAGCAATAAGTAAATAATTGGGTAAACTATGTAACCAGCTAAGTGATATGCAATATGAGAGAAGCACTAGAACTCAGGCTGAGACCGCTACAAGCTCTGTATCGGGGAGCCGGTAGCAGTAATAACAGGTAAAGGGTCTAGCTCTGCTGGAGAGTCTACAACCTCACAATAGTAGTGGATATATATATGAAACAGCCTGTAGCCTGTGTGTCTCTCCCCACCCAATGTAATCACGTATATCATGACCATAACGTCTCATGTCCATGTCAGCGGGATCATAGCTAATACAACAAGTCATATAATATCTAAGAATATAATGTCTATGTCAATCCTGTATCCTACACAGAATCACCATGAATATCTCAGGAAGATTCTGTCTGCATGAATAGTGTCAAGTGTCCTGGGTCCTGATGTACTTGATAAGACAAGTACGAGAAAGTAAATGGTCCGAAATGTCCATCTCTAGGTGACGTACCCAACACCGCGTACGGGGTTGGCACCCGACTGATAATCGGACACTAAGTACGTCACACGGTCCTAGGTTAAGCATGTACAACGGTTACAATTAAAACAAGGAAATATGCAACAAGACTGTAAAGTTGGCAAGGTATACTTGCCCTCTGATGTATAACTAAGCCAAGAAATATTTAGCAAAGACTGCAAGTTTTGGCGAGGTACACTTGCCTGATGTTTGGATTCCACTACGGTTCTATTCTTGGGAAATTTCCAAAAATATCTATGGATGCTGAAATAAACATTACCATCATGCTCAGAAGATGTCAATTAGCTATAAACGCCTGTCTTTGAGTCCAATTTGGAGACAAGGGCAGAAACGGCAATTTCGGGTCAAAACGGGGTCCACAGGTGGGCCCGCTTTGCACCGAAAAATGTGTCAGGGTCAAAGGTCTCCAAATTCACCAAACTTAGTGTCAACAGGTCAGGAACGATAATACGAACCCAACGGAACTTTCAGAATTGGATTCCGATGAGCCGATCACAAAATCGCCCGTCGAGTGGGGCCTGTGGGGCCCACGACACGTTATTTCGTCAACATTCTCAGAATTAGACCAAACTTGGGTCACAGGACCAGCGTATTGCTACGAGTCCGATGGCGCAAGTTTCATTTTGATCCGACCTGTGTACACAAAGTTAGGGCTCAATCCAAAAAAGTCGGATACGGGGCGATGTCCGCGGATACGCGTTGATTCCGGTGTGCACGCACACCCGAATCGACTTCCGCGAAATCTCACACGTCCGTATCGATGACGCGCACGTATCTGTGAAGACCGCGCACGACCAAGTCGTCCCGTTTGGCGGGGCGTACTTAGTTCCGGGGTGAAACATGACGTTGTTTTTCCTGTTTTTGGATCGCGGTTCGCGATCACCACAGGACGCGATGCACCGAACGGTTTGCCCGGACACCGAGGGGGTCATGCAGGCTACGCGTTGAAATTTACGGAATTAAAATCAGAGCTACGAGCAAGGAGTTACAAGTACCTGAACTGGTTTGAAAAATCGAGTTTCCTTCGTGTCTGACTCGTGTCCGACACGCCTAGGGTTAGGGTTTAGGGCTGTGTCCGCGTCTTCTGTTGAGTTATGTCCGGCCTTGGTTCTTCTGGCGGACACGGCGGAGGCGTCCAGGGACTGGCCTGGCCGGAGGCGGGTCGTCGACGCAGGAGGGCGGCGCTGGTGGGAGGCGGCTCGGCCGATGATCACTGGTGGAGGCGGGGGAAGGTGGAACTGGTAGAGAGGGGTGACCCGGGTGCTCGGGGGCTGCCGACGGGGTCTGGGAAGAGCTACGGTCGACGATGAGGTCCGGTGAGGGGGAACTGGACGGAGGCGGCTTGCCGGAGCTAGGGGAGGGAGATGGCCGGAGCTAGGGCACGGGTTTGGGGGAGTTGAGGGAGGAGGAGAAGAGGAGTAGGGTTTATATAGGGCCGCGGGGAGAGGTCGTGGCGGAGAAGGCGGTGCCGAGGGGGTCGTGGGGTCGTGGAGCAGGGCGCGGGCGGTTCTCCGGCGACGTGGCCGGAGAACGCGGCGGGGAATTCGGGCACAGGGCGCGGGGAGGAGATGGGTTTCCCGGGTCGGGTCGGGCGGCGGGTTCGCGGGTTGGGAGGACCCGCCCGACCCGCTAGGCACGGCGGGCTGGGTCTGGGCCCGATGGGCCGGGCCAGGGTTCGGGCCAGGATTAAAAATGTAATAAAATAAATAATAATAATAAATAATAGATAATAATTAGTTAATTAGTTTTTAGGTATTTTAAATTAGGTCCGAGGCCCAATAAATTCCAGAAAAATTATCCTAAGTCCGGTTTTCTATTTTACACCATAAAATCTTATTTTTATCATATTTTAATATTAATTAATAGCAATTAAAAATCATTTGATGGCCAAAAACACCTATTTTAATTCTTGAAAATTGTAGAAAAATCCCAAAAATTATTTTTAACATATTGAAAATTTTAGGGTGATTACAGTTTATTTTAATCTGAAATCACTTGCACAATCCTCAAGTTTCCAAGAAGTTTTCTTAACCAAGATATCGATTTCCATTTCCATGAATCCCTATTCGATATAAGCCTTATCATTTATTCCAGACATTCTCAATTTGTTCAATCCAACTATCGCACGAGACCTATGAATTCGTTTGAACATTTTCAAAATAATCCATACACCACTCAGGAATCGAGTCACCCAAATCAAATCCTCAATCGAGTTTGCATCTATCGTTAGCATATTCACTAAGTCGTTCCTTAGAATTTTTTGCACGATACCTGTAAACTCCCTCACCCAAAATAGGTATTTTGTGTATATTTTATATTATTATATTTATTATAGATGTTGAATTTATTTATAGTATTCTCTTAGTTAATTAGAAAATAAATTTTTTAGTATATTTACTTATATAAATATTTATTTAGAATTATTTTTAGACTATTTTAGATTATTGAGATTTTTCCATAATTTTTAGTTAATTAAAAACTAGTAACACTAATTTTCTAGGACTTTAAAGAATTTATTTTATGTTCAAACTTAAATAAAAATATCACAAACTTTTATTTTAGGTTCTAAATAATAAACTCTATTTTCTAGAATTTTTTGGAAATTTTCTGATTATTTTTAGCATTTATTTTGAGTTAATTATGAAAAACTGAATTAAAAACTAATTTCTGAAAAAGCAAAACCCAAAAAGTAATTATTTCTGCCCAGTCAGCCAACTGGGGCCCGCCTGTCAGCGACCGCGGGGTGGGTGTGGGTGCGCCAAGCCGAGCCGAGCCGAGTCGAGCCGAGCCGCGTCCTAGTCCGAGTCGGACTCAGCTGAGCCGAGCCGCGTGAATATCTGACCATTCAATCTGAGCTGGGAGCCACGGATGGCTGCCACATGGCAGAATTCGAGCCGCGGCTGCTCTTTCTCTCTCCTCTATATATATAATAGTTTAAGTTATTTTCTAGGATTTTTCTTGAGCCAATTTTTGGAGAATTCCCATCTAGGGTTTTTTTATCTTCCAGAAGCCATTGCGCATAGCTCCGAACTCCAAATGAGGCCTACTTTTTTGTGTTAGAACGATATTGAGGTTAGCTTTCTGATTATATAAATTTTTTTACGAAATTATGAGTATTAAATTCTGGAAAATTCGTAGAGTACAGCATGTCTGAAAATAGATGTGTTTCGATGTTTTCGCGATTCCGGGAGAACCAGGAATCAGAATCATGAACCGTTTGAAGTTTCGAAAACTAATGTCTAGATAATTGACATATGTTTTTACCAGAATTTATTTCTAAGTATTTATATACTGTTAATTCTGTAGAACTTCTAGGTTAGAATTTAACCATCGGTGCATAATACAAAATTTGTATGTGCCATAATTCCCAAACGAATTTGAATTCGGTCGAGCCATAAATTTTAGCATATTTTTGACACTGAAATCTATAGGAAATCATGCATGAAAGTTGAGTTTGTGTCGGTTGACTTTTCGGTCAACAGATTGTCTCGATTTGCGTGCCATGAGTTTCGAGTTGATAAATTTTAGTTTTTTTGGACAAAATTTAGGAATTAACATAAAAATCAGAATAATAAGATTAAAATAAGATTTTAGAGTAATTATTTCAGAATTAATAAATTAAAATAAATTATCTTTTGACGTGATAAATTTATAATACATAGGCTATTTGGACTGTGACTTGGACTCTGATTCATACCAGCAGCAGGACCCCAGACGAGTACATTCTCTGACAGTGTTCCAGTAGGATGTAGTATTTAGCCACCATGGTTAGTTTATATCAGACCCTGAGTCGGAGAACCCAACGCGTGTTCGTACATTTACATGTACGCAAATATTATTCAGTTTGGTATATATATATTTATGTACGTAATTACTATATGTTTTCTAATAATTATGTAAATAAATTGATGGTTATATTATTATATAGTTATATGAATATATATGTAAGTAAATGCTAATTGATAATTATGACTAAATATTCAGACTGTACGACCCTAGGACACCGTGGACTATCCCATACTTACCTTGACCATGTTGACCCTAAAAACTTATGAATTTGTCCGCCTTGCGTACAATAACGTACTGGCATAGACACTTGTCAGTTGACTGACTGATTTCGTACAGTACTTGAAGATATGACACCCGCGTAATTCAACGCATAATTGACCATGTTAGATGACTAGTGTTACCCCTAGTATACCCCCTGAGTCCAGTGTAAATGTGGTTGTGTATGTGCTAGTGTAAAGACTAATAATTCTATTGTATTATATTTATGTGTACATAGGATATTGGATTTGTTTTGCGCGATTTTTGGAGCAGATTATTGGTACATTGCATCTTCCTTGCCAGTCAAGTATACCTTGCCATTGTACTGTTATTTATATTCCATATATTGCATGCATCTTTATTTCCTGTCTTTAGTTCATTTATTTTAACTGTTATATAAAATGCGCGCGACGGTGTCGTCGCGATATATTTTTATTTATGTATTTGTATTGACCTGTTTATGAGACTACCCCATTAGCATGTAGCATCATTAGGTTCATTGGCCGTGACACAGTTGTTACACGAGTTGTGAGTCTCATGTAGATCACGGACTTGCGTGACAGGTCTGGCCTCCTGTACGTATGGGCCGTGCGTTAGGAATAACTGCTGTTAGAAACTTTGCATGCTAGTAGACTTGGCAGTTATTAAAGGTGTTATCGTGTCATGGATATGACATGCTTAGAGCATGGGGTGGGGAGAACAACAAGTACCGCATTTGAGCTCCTTTACACTTTTTCTATTGTGCGTCCGGATTCTCCGCTGGAGATACGGGTGGTGATGACCACTATATATTATATTATTATCAGGCGGGCCTCCGGTGTTTGAAAGACGCCGTGCCTTTTTAGGCCCCTGGATCTCCAATAGAGAACCATGCCAAATCCCAGGTTTTCAGCCAGATAGCTCACTTGTGGGGAAAGTTGTTCTTAACTGCATTTACTTTAGACGGTTAGGCGACCGATTGGATATTTATTTCAGTACTTTATTGGCATGTGTTTAAGTATCTTGTTATGTCCCGCTGAGGACCTGGTCCCCTGCCAGGTGTATCTGTTTTTGAGTATTTGTAGGAGTACAGATTTGGATGGTTCTATATGCTTCTTGGTTGTCTTCTCTTCGAGCTATGATTGATAGCTGGTATTCTTATATTGGGTTTGATTGTGTTGTACTCATCTTGTATTTGCTCTTATATTTGAGTTGGTAGTGGATTTGTTTCCATCCAACTATCATCTTTAGATACTTCTTATTGAGATATAGTTTCATAGATGTTGGTTATTATTTATATTTGATTTTCTGTGGATGAGATTTAGATTATACCCTGTGATTTGTGACATATGTTATACCACTTATGGATTTGATATTCATAATACAGCGTACGTGTGGATTTGGTTTCCATATATTGTAGTTTCCATATCCATGTGGCTGGCATGCTTACGTGTCCTAGTCCTACATATTTTAGGACTGGGGCGTGACAATACCTAAGCATCGCCTGATAAACTCTTAGTCTCGTATATATCCTGTTGATAGTCATCCAAGTAAACCATATTTGATTTGTATTTCCGACAAGAAATACCGTCTGAGCTATTTTCTAAAATCCAAGCACGATTCTCTATATTCGCCTAAGTGATAATCTGATAATATTTCTATCTGTTTCTATTCTAAGTCTGACTTGTCTTTATATGAATGATATTCCAATCTCGCTTGCAACTAGCTTGCACCAAAATGGGTCTTGGCGCGCGATACTCAACACAACTTAGCCGAAAGGCTGTGTTCATAGCTAACTGTTCGAACGATATTCTATTCCTTACACTAACCAGCTAGAAAATCATGTATAGGTATTCAGGTTTGCACATAACTTGCAAATTCTAGCACAAGTCTATCCCAACCAAGTCTAACACAGGTCGACACAAAGGCCTTTGCATTACGATTTTGTACAAGCAATTATATCATTCACTAGCAACTTTTAAAAGAATTTAGACTAATTGTATGGAATATTCCATCGGGTCAATGAGAGAGAGAGAGTGTATGCAGATAACCAACGAAGGACATTTCAAAACTGAGAAGATCGATAAGAAGTCCAAAGGTGTAAAGCCATACTCTGATACCAATATGTCATATCCTGATCACCCGTAGGTAATCGACCGTCCCTGTTGGGCGCGAATTACCGTGCCAGCGCTCCAGCGATCGTTCAAATCTAGGCGTGATACCGCACGAGCATAAACCACGTCTGTACAAGGCCATAATCTGAACAGACGGTAAGATGACTAAGCCACAGAGTCGCACAGATAGTCCGAGTGCAGCGGAATAAATAACGCACAAGCGATTGGTAATAAGTTCACAGAGTCGCCAATAGCAGAAATATTGAATAACACAAGTATAGAAATAAAATAAGTTCTTTATTGATATTGAACAAGTGTTACAAACGGCATTAGGCCGAGATTACAAGTCGCTCAAGCCTCTCTCTCTCTCCCTGAACAGTAAAAGCGTGCCAAGTGAGTACATTTGTGGAATGATACATAGGCGATATTCCAACATTATGTCTTGTATATGTGCTTCTGTTCCGGATCGCAACGCTCCAAGGCTCCAGAGTGAAGTCCATGCCTTAGCACGCACGAAGGAGGCATCCGCACCGAATGTGGTTCTTCTGCACCATGCAAGCAATATGATAGGTTATCATTACATGAATGCACTGGTGGAGAGGCTTCTCGCCCACTCGATAAATCCAAACATGTTATATAGGTTCCGTGCACCATCTATTAAGTTATCTTTCTAGCCTTGCCTTAGGATCAGTTTTATGACATAACAAAAAGCCTAACTAGTGTGGCAGTGCGTCGTACGATATAAAGGGACACAGCGAGACTTACCAACTTACCATTTCGTCCTTTTCTGTCTAAGAAAAACCAAGTTAAACCAAGCACAAACATTTATAATGAAATCATGGGTCAATAACATTTGCAAACACAAGTGTAGTGAGTGAGGTTATGTTATGGATGCACGAGTTGTCATGCCCCAATCTCCCGCAAGCTCAATTGTCCCCGCTGAACGTGAATCACCACGTTGCAGCGCTCCCATAGGATAATCGTTCTCATTGGAACGATTGAGCTTGCGGAAGATTGGGGCGTAACATATTGGTATCAGAGCCAGGTTAAACATGCAAGCGTTCAACTCAAGTCTATATACAAGCAGATATTTCCAACTCAAAAGAAACTAGCATGTAAACCGTTCTACTCAAACCCAAGCAACGCAAAAATCTATCGAACCACAATCCAAGCTTCAATATCCATCCTCAAACCAAGCCACAATTCAAGCCTTATTAATCCAATCATCGATATGCACCCTCTTGCCGAGGCAAGATGGCCGCCGCCTACACAAAAAGAATAAACGAAACCAAGCAAAGGAAACCAACTCTTATATATATAAAATTACTGTCTAAGCCATAAATGACTGATCAACTGCAGTTCTACCCGATCCAGAGTGAGTAGCTAGCCCACCTGGTCGTATCGAACTGCCGACACCGCGCCCAAAGCACGTTACCATTTGTCTCCTCTATGGCCGAACGGTCCCGATGCCCCAGAGTATATCCCGTTTGAGGAGATAAAACCCTGTGTGCAACAAGTTGTTCATGACCGATGCAGACACCAAGTAGGTATGACGAAAGAATCGAACATTCTCGCCCCACCAAACGATCCTAGCCTCAACCCAACCAACTATCCATAACCATTCTCCAATTTATATCCCAAGGCACCATCTCAAGTTATCCCCATAGGCACTATGCCGCTTCTCGACACAGTGTTCCAATTAGTGCAACACCCCTCGCTCAGAAAATATTTCGTGGCACAATGCCACAATAGTGGCACAATGCCCTCACCAATGCAGTTATCCGATTTTGAACCACAACTGCACGCTTTGCATGAAAAAGTGCCCAACTGATACTCGTGCACGGATGTACGCCCGCCCGCCCGCCCGAATTACCTCGATGTTCCAACCAAGATGATCCACTCATGCACCAACTACCTACTCAAGCTCCAACGTCCAACGCAAAACTAACTAAAGCCACAAATCATATCTAACCAAACGATGTACACTCTATGCACGCCACAGTGTAGTGATTTTCAAGTTTCAGTCCAAGTATTCAAGCCATTACGTGTGTTTTATATTATTATGTATGAAGGGGTAGAGGAGAAGGGACAGAGCCCACTCACCAAGTTTGATTCCATTAAGCACCCTGCCTTGCCGATACGGCCGATCCCTTGAACCCGTGGTCCGATAGAAAGCACAATCTACTCAATTGGTATGACCGTGCGAGTATGCCGTGCTCTCCAAATTATCCGACCGATCGGACTAAGAAAGACGTCATTATCGTTCCAAATCCTGCTAACCCGGTACTTCTCTGAACGAACATCTGATTCCATCTAACTCCGCTAGCGATCTGCATATGAAACCAACTCAATCAATACTTGTTCACAAATCCAATAAATAAAAAATATAACCAGCTATTGCCTCATTCAATCCGACTCAGCGTAATGCACCGTGCGGTTGCGGGACGATTTAGTTTGCGGAAGATTATGGCGTGACATATTGGTATCAGAGCCAGGTAAAACATGCAAGCATTCAACTCAAGTCTATATACAAGCAGATATATCCATCTCAAAAGAAAACTAGCATGCAAACCGTCCTACTAAAACCCAAGCAACGCAAAAACCTATCGAACCACAATCCAAGCCTCAATATCCATCCTCAAACCAAGCCACAATTCAAGCCTTATTAATCCAATCATCGATATGCACCATCTTGCCGAGGCAAGGTGGTTGCCGCTTACACGAAAAGCACAAACCAAACCAACTCTTATCTATATGAATTCACTGGCCAAGCCATAAAGGACTGATCAACTGCAGTTCTACCCGATCCAGACTGAGTAGCTAGCCCGCCTTGTCGTATCGAACTGCCGGCACGCCCAAGGCACGTTACCATTTGTCTCCTCCATGGCCAAACAGTTCCGGTATCACGAAACATATCCCGTTCGAGGAGACAAAATCCTGTGTGCAACAGGTTGTCCATGACCGATGCAGACACCAAGTAGGTATGACGAGAGAATCGAGCATTCTCGCCATACCAAATGATCCTAGACTCAACCCAACCAATTATCCATAACCATTCTCTAACTTATATCCCAAGGCACCATCTCAAGTTATCCTCAAAGGCACTATGTCGCTTCTTTACACAATGTTCCAATTGGTACAACACCCCTCGCTCAAAAAAAATCTCGTGGCACAATGTCCCAACAGTGGCACAATGCGCTCACCGATGCAGTTGTCCGATTTCGAATCACAACTGCACGCTTTGCATGACAAAGTGCCCAACTGATACTCGTGCACGGATGCACGCTCGCTCGCCCGCCCGCCTGAATTGTCTCGATGTTCCAACCAAGATGATCCACTCAAGCTCCAACTGCCTACTCAAGCTCCAACTGCCCAACACAAAACTAACTCAAGCCACAAATCATATCCAACCAAACGACGTACACTCTATGCACTCCACAGTACAGTGATTTCCAAGTTCCGTCCAAGTATTCAAGCCATTATGTGTGTTCCATATTATTAGGTATAAAGGAGTAGAGGAGAAGGGACATAGCCCACTCAATTAGATATGATTTCGTTAAGCACCATGCCTTGTCGATAAGGTCGATCCCTTGAACCCGTGGTCCGATAAAAAGTACGATCTACTCAATTGGTATGACCGTGCGAGCAGGCCGTGCTCTCCAAATTATCCGATCGATCGGACTAAGGAAGATGGCATTATCGCTCCAAATACTGCTATTCTGGTACTGCTCTGAACGAACATCTGATTCAATCGAACTCTGCTAGCGATCTGCACATGAAACCAACTCAATCAATACTTGTTCCCAAATCCAACAAATCAAAAATGTAATCGGCTATTGCCTCATTCAATCCGACTCAGCGTAATGCACCGTACGGTTGCGGGGCATTACACGAATTACACGAATTATCAGATGTGTTGCAGAAGATGTTCAAGTGTTCCATATGTACAAGTGTGTTATACTCATGATCGTTCAGGTGTTTTCGATTTCTGAATTCGATACAATGACTCGTACGAGGATTGCCGCTAAGCGAGGATGACTTATCTATATGAACATGAGTCGCTGGCATATCTATAAAGGACGAGTTATAGTCTCGGGACGATACTAGATGCGTGAGGTCATGTATCGCTATACGTCACCTTCGCCCGGGACGGTATGGAGTGCTACGTGAGGCCAAGGGGGCGTTCACTTTATGCCGCCCACTAACATGCGACTATAGAAAATTTTTGTCCGGATCAGATTAGCCCTGGTGCCCTGGCGACCGTCAGCAGGAACTTGAACATGAATACCTTGTGCACAAGTTGTTCGCGACATGCAAGGCTTGGGTCTTATATTCATGGGATTCTTGACATGACATGTAAATTCTTGATTCTTGTTCAGAACAAGTATGCTCTACGAGCAGTGATTCTTGATTTGCTTAACATAATTCTTGTTCAGAGTTAAACTTGACATGGTGCAATCTCCTGGTTCGTGGATGCCTTGGTGACCTAACGGTCCCGGATACTTTCTGGTTCATACTTGCACGAAACGACTATTAGTTAGTCTTCTGGTGAATTGGATGAATGCAAGGCAAGATAGTGTTTACTTGATTATGGCATAAAATTATGTGACAAACATTGAAACAAGACAACGAGTACAAACTACAAGTAAGCAGACAAGCATGCATTTATATAAAATATAAGCATTTACGTTTGGCACGGGTCTAAGGGTAAAGCGAGGAGTAAAACCGTATAGGAACATATTGCGCGACATAACTTATGGGCATGTAGTGTAAGCAAGTGAAGCAGTGCACTATGAAGAGTATAATATTCTACTCGCGGCATAGCGGGATCTACTTGCACAAGGCAAAGGTAGCATGCGAGGGTCTATTTATAATCAAAGTTTCATTTTCGTGTTCTAACACAAGCAATACAAGTTGGAATTATTTCCTTAGCTAGGTGCGTTGTATTATTTATTAGCATGCAGGGGGTGATTCATCTAGTGACTAGCATGTATCGTTCATATTTTAAGTGTGCTGGCTAAGCAAAGACAAGTTCATCGTAGCCACCCACCTTAGCGATGATTTGCCTCGGTCGAGCGATACTACGAGCAGGCCTTTGGAAGTCTAAGTTTGAACTCCTGAAGGGCCAAGTCTGAAAATCCTTTGCCTCAAATGAGTCTTCTCGCTGAGCAAAGCGGGTCGTTGCATTTGCGCCGTTTGAATCGGCTGTCCGCTTGAACGGAACGGGTCGTTACATAATGTACCTTATGAACATTTTTATAAACTTAGAAGTGCCATGTGTACGGACATAGTATTTTTGTCTACACTTTTCCTCCGCAGCGTACATCCTTCCTATCGAAGATTCGTACAAGCTTTTCTCGAATTAGCTAGATCGCTAAGGTGATATGTCAGTGACAAAATCTTGAGCAAAAGAAAGAGAGATTTTGAATGTTAAAATTTTCAATAGAAAATGTTTACAACTTATTGTGTGGTCATGAGGAACAAATGAGACATCTACCTTTATGCAGTTTCAAAGGACTCTACACGAAGGACTAATTAAGATTATGCTTTGTGGCAACTATCTAACGGTTGTAACCATCTAGAACCTAGATATTTACAATGTAAATAAGAAAGTATTAACAACCAAGAAAATATTTAGTCTTCTAAAAATAGTATTAATACTTAAGAAACTTCTGAATGCAAGTAATATTTCAAGAATCTTTCACAAAATATTTAGAAGGAATGCCTACAAATTTTTTCGAAAGAGTCCATCCAACTCTCGTGTATTCCAGAGATTTTTCTCAGTAATCCCTTCGCTTGATAGATTGTGCCAAACTGCATCGGTGTAGCGAAAGATCTTGCACGTGACATGTGGTTCCCTGAAACCATGCTTTGGATCCGTCTCCGAAACTAGGTCAACTATTATAGGGCTACAAGTCCTTTGCCAAAAATCGAATCTGAATATAAGAGTCAAAATAACAGCCCTCTGATGTAGGGGTGAGCATTATTCAGTTTTGGACCGAAAATCGAACCGAACCGAACCACTGAACCGAATCGAATAAGAGATTCGATTCGGTTTAGAAAAAAAATCGGTTCAAATTCGATTTTGAAAATACTAAAATTTCTTATTCGGTTTCGATTTCGGTTTTGGATTTCGGTTTCGGTCAAAAATCGAATAAGATTTATATAATTATGTAAATATCCTTAATTCTATACATATGTTGTAATTAAAAGTGTGTATATTTTGGAAGTAACAATTTTACGTATGTGTTTTAAAGTACAACTTTGATAATTTAATAACTAGTCTAACTTTGGATACAAATACAACAAATGTGTGCATAAAAATTCAATTTTTAATATCATTTAACCATGATTCCAATTTTGGACCATATCCATTAAACAATAGAAATAATCCAACCGAATAGTTATTCGGTTCGGTTTCAATTTTGACTAATTTTGATTCGAATTCGATTTTAGATTTTTAAAATTTTAGTTTACTCGATTTTGACTATTTTAGATAGATTGAAATTGAATAAACCATACGCACTCAATCCCTACTCTGATGCCCCAACTCTACCAATGGAACAAATTTTGCTAGCTTACCTAACTCTTTGAACTCAAATTCCAAGAGCAAAGAACCTGTACTCCATTTGTCCTCCTCTAAACTTGGTCAAATTCACGAGGGACGAAACAAGCCACAGTATAAGTTATAACCCAAGTAATTGGCAACTTACCACCAGCAAATCCCCAAAGTCCACCGGCCAGGCCAGAGTTTCCAAACCAAACTCTCATGACAATGTCAGGAGGAGGACCATGGAACATTGGCATGCAGGTGTCCATTTGTTCAAGCAACAAACAAATGCACTACTTCTCAATAACTTCTCATTTAAAGCTTACAGTAAAAAAGAGAACAAAATAATAATAAGAATAGCCAGGCACACCTACTACTGCTATGTGAGGAAAAAGCACTAGCGCCACATGATATGTTTTTTTTTTTTTTAAACTTTCTCCAACTATTTTTTTTCTGGGTTGTTTATTTTAGTCTCAATTTGCATTTATTTCATATTGTTGAGGAAAGAATCTAGATCTCCATGATATTCAAAATTTTTATTTAATTTTAGTTTTAGGTTATCGTATAATATTTAAAATTTATGTTTACGATTTTGTTTTGGACCATTAGCGCAATTAGAACGAGAGCCATCTAAAAAATATGGACACAACAATAATGTAAACTTTGAATATTATACGTAAAATATTTCTAATGGAAAGAAAATAGATAAAAAAATATAGTTTTCTCCATCCATGATTTATTTTTCTACTTTAAGTATTCACTTTTTTTTTTTCAATTTATTTGATATTTTCAAACATCGATTTTTTTAATAAAAATTGTAATTTTTCCAAAAAATAAAAAAATAAATGATTTCTTTTTTATTTCTTTTCCGCGACCGCGGACCAAACGAGACCCAAGTAATACAGTGTGATCTCTTTTTTTATTTATTTCTTCTGAATTTATTAATCTTACTGTACTGTACTGGACTGGACTGGACTCTCTATCCCTTCTATATATAGACCTCTGCAGCCTCACACCATTCTTCATTCCCTCATTACATTCTCTCTCTTTTTCCCTTCTTCTTCTCCATTTTTTTCTCTTCTTCTTCCTTGTGCAGCTATAGACATTGAGAAGGTGAGTTATGGGGGGAGTGGCAGTGGTGCAGTCTTTTTTGTTGGGGTTGGTGGTGGTGGTGCCAATATTCGCTTGGGCCGGGCACGACTACGGGAAGGCCCTGAGCAAGAGCATTCTCTTCTTCGAAGCGCAGCGGTCCGGCTATCTCCCCGGTGACCAGAGGGTCGCCTGGAGGGCCAACTCCGGCTTGCAAGATGGCAAGGCCAATGGAGTATGTCCCTCTCTCTCTCTCTCTCTCTCTCTCTCTCTCTCTCTCATTCTTTACTTCTTCTTTTTTTCCATTGTTTTTTTTAGTTTTTGGTGATGGTAATGGGCTTGATATGAACCCTTTATGAAATCCAAGGTTTTTTTTTTAGTTTTCCATATGACAAAGATCAGGATGTGAGTTCGATGTCCCTTTCCTTTTAATTTAGTTTGTTGTTGGTGGTGCTGCTTAGGAAGCATCAAAGGGTTGGTTTGATGGGGCCATAACCAAATCTCAATCTCTTTTCTTTTTATGAAAAAAAAAAAATAGGAAAAGAAAACTACTACTCCTATATGCTCCAATTTTGGACTTTTTTTTTATCAGTAATTTGGTTCGTCTTTGGCTTGATGTCTTACATTTTCGAGTTATTTTGTATTTACCCCCATTGCTAATTTAGTTATGCTTCCTCCAATTCTAATTAATTTAATCACTACTACTTTATTGCATTCTTTTTTTTTTCAAGTATTATTTGTATTTACCACTGTTACTAAATCTCAACTCTTGAAAAATGGAAGTCAGCAGTAATAAAATTAAGAATGAGAGAAACATAGTTAAAGATTAGTAATAGTGGTAAATACAAATTATTTTATATTTTCACTGTCTTTCCTTATAATTGCAGTGTACAGTCAGACAAAATAAAACATTCTCAGATCTTAACAAAAAAAATTGAGTTATTTTTTTTTTAATTTTTAAAGTTTTTCAAAGAAAATTGTTATGCGGGTTTCAAACTGTACTCTAGCACTTCGCAAACACGAATAACATTCTAAATGAGAATCGTTATGCGCACTACACTAGGTAAAAATGCTGGAGTACATTTCCTAGTAATTTCTTTATTTAATTCTCTAAGTACCTCTATATTTTTGGTACTGGCTGTACTTTTGTTATGTAACTTCAATCCGTGAAATGTGGAGTACAAAGGAAAGGATCACCTACGTTTTCAGTAAGAAGCATACTCTGTTTTGTTATGGAAATCCTCAGTAACTGATGCTGTTTTTTTTTTTTTTTTTTTTACTGTTGATGACATTTTTCAGGTAGATCTTGTTGGAGGCTACTACGACGCCGGAGACAATGTGAAGTTTGGGCTGCCCATGGCCTTCACCATGACGATGATGTCGTGGAGCATCGTAGAGTACGGCAAGCAGCTGGCCGCCTCCGGGGAGCTCGGCCACGCCATCAAGGCCGTCAAGTGGGGCACTGACTACCTCATCAAGGCTCACCCCGAGCCCAATGTCCTCTACGGAGAGGTCTCATCCTCTCCTCTCCTCTCCTCTCCTCTTCTTATCTTACTCTCGCTTTCTAACATTTATCTACTTAGGGCTAGTTTGAGTTGCAGTTACGTTAGGAATTGCTCCACGTTTGGTCAAATATACCATTTACTTTAGGCTCAGTTAGCCCACTTCAACTATAGAGTTCGAAATGTTTTTGGTATCTTAACTTTTTACTACTCTATTTTAGCACATCAATTTTGTAAATTGTTCTTTTGAAATATATTTCGTCGATTTTGAAGCACATTGAGAATACTTCAAAAGCATATTTTGTAGTACGAAAATGTAATTTAATTATCTATATTGTCTCATTTTTTTTTGAAATTGTTCTAATGTGTTTTAAAATTGACAAAAAAAAAAAAAATACTTAAAGAGAGAAATTTATGAAATTCGGATAGTAAAATTAAACATTAAAAAGTTAAGACGCAAAAGATATACAAACGTCTGTAGTTGGAATACTATTAAAACAATTTAGGCTTTATTTTATTTAGGGAGTTCTAGTGGTTTCTTCTCCTCCTTCTTTTTTTGGGCTGGGTCCATGTGATATTATTTGGTTGGTTTGTTTAAACATGGCATAGTGATAACTTTGAGTAGACATTCTTATTGGTAAATTTTAATGAAATTTTTTGACTTATTCCTCATTTTATTTACCATATCTAAGGATGCATTTTATTATTTTACTATAATGTATAAGTTCTTCTACTGTCCACCACAACTTCATGGATTATTTTTTGAAGAATATTTCATCAATTTTGAAGTATATTGAGACAACTTTAAAAATAAATCTTCTAACATAAAAGTGTAATTTAAATACTTTTATTGTCATGAATTATTTTAAAGTGCTACCAATGAGCTTCAAAATTGACTAAAAATATTTAAGAGAACAATTTATAAAATTTAGATGTCAAAATCGAAAAATGAAAAGCTAAGATGCTACAAACGTTCGAAATTGCTGTTAGAATAATTTAGTCTTTATTTTACTTAGGCAGTACTAGTGGGTGTTTTTGGACCTCTAGTCCAGCTAACGTTACAAACATGTAAATTTGTGCAAATGTTCATCTCCAACCTACTACAACCCCTTAATAGTTCTGGTTTCTTTCTTTCTGCTGGGTCCATGTGATATTATTTGGTTGGTTTGTTTAAACCTGGCATAGTGACAATTTTGAGTAGACATTCTTATTGGTAAAATTTAATTGACCTGTCTCTAATATGGCTTAGCTGCTGCTTTCTTTTCTGTGGCTCTCCTGTTATTACCAGAACTAGTCTTCTTCTCACTTTCATGACTTTAGCATTTGCCTAGTTTCATACCCACCTAATTAGCTGTCTTGTGTGTTCATTTACATTTGAATAAATTCAATTCTTAATCATTATCGATAAGATTATATTTGGTTGCAAAGAGCAGGAAAGACGAGCAAATGAAACATAATTTTTGTGGCTACTCAGTCATGTACAAAATGTAGGTGTTGACAAATACAAATATTGTTGAAGTAAATTGAACACTTAAAAAAGTTTCCTTTCAGATCATTCTGTAAGAAACTAAGTCAATTTCTGCCACAAACCAAACACAACTTTTAAGTAGACGCCCATATGTCTTTGTTTTCATATTGTCAGCTCGATTCAATTCGACCCTATTGTAGTTATCCTTGTCTAGTACTTGCCAAGGTCTGGTGACAATTGTCTCAAAAACTGATGTGTTTGAATCGTTTGGACAGGTCGGTGATGGCGACACGGATCACTACTGCTGGCAGAGGCCGGAGGACATGACGACGAGCCGCCGGGCGTACAGGATCGACACTAGCCATCCGGGGTCGGACCTTGCCGGAGAGACCGCGGCTGCCATGGCGTCGGCCTCCATGGTCTTCCGTCGTCTGAACCCTGCCTACTCCAACGAGTTGCTCAACCATGCCAAGCAGGTCTAATCCTCCTCACAAATCCCACTCTCTCTTTCCAATAAAACACCCTTAAGTTGTACCTATAATTTTAAGGTCCCATAAGTATCTCATCTGATACACCACCTCTTCATATACCTACCTATATCTATGTTGCACGCATATGAATACTGGTTATATAAATACTGACACAAATATGGGGTACGCACATTTTCAAATGGATATTATGGCCAGTTCAGAGTTTTTTTTGGTGTCATGGACAAAAATTAAAATGATGTCTCTCGTAAAAAAAAATATATAAAGATACTAATTTTTTTTAAATATATTAAAGAATATATACATAATTTTTTTTTTTTTTGAAATGTCTCAAGGGAAAAAAAAAAAAGACAGCTACAAACATTAGTTCTTGAACCTATGCCATTTTACATAAAAAAAAAATGTAAGTAAAAAATTAACTTTGCTAAGTAAGTCATTATTTTATATTGTATGGGCACTAATTAAAAAAATGCTACCAAAAGTATTATTTATTTCTCTATTAATTTTAAAAATGTTATCGAATTCAACTGGCTCTTGTGGTCAATGAGAAGAGGTATAACTTTCCTGGCTGGACGAAGGTCTCAGAAACAAACCGCGGGAGAGGTGTGGGGATAGTGGGCCCAAATTGCATGCAATGCAGCGTACGTAAAGTCTTGTACGTATAGCCGGACATCTCAAAAAAATTATATATATATATATATATATATATATATATATATATATATATATATAAAAGGTGGTTTGGAAACGGCTTAAAATTGAACTGTATAAGCTGTTTGTAAATATTTCATTAATTATTTAAAAAATGACCACTTATTTAACTATCTAATATGATTTACTTATAACTAAATAATTCTAAATCAAGTGGTTATGGTGAGAGACATTTTCCTACTTTTTTAATTTCTGATTTCCAAAAACTCTAGTAGACGATCTGTACCAAATCTTGAAGATCATACACCTAGATTTCCAACCCAAGCTTAATAAACCAGTCCTTATCTGGATTCTACATAATCTAGCTAGCTCATGATCCTCCCTTCTAAGCTAACCTCAATCTCTTTCCTTTGCAATTTTAAAAGTTTAAAAGAGAAAATGCAAAACAATCCAGAAGATAAACCTCAGAAGTTAAATAATAATGAATTGCTAACTCAAGTTAATTGTAAGCAAAACTAAAGCATAATTTAATCACTATTTCTAGATTTGAATATGCAAATGCAAGGAAGGTGAGGGCGAGACAATGAACAACAACAACAACAAGAATGACAAAACTTTTATCCCAAATTTTGAGGTCATTTGTTTGAATCCTTTCATCGACTATCGGCTCTATTAAGACCATTTCTTATGTAATGGTAATGAAAACAATATCATCCATGTAAGTTTAGGCTTACCTATGTTCCTACCGGCTCCTTTACTATTATCTTATCTTTCCTCTTTACCAAGCATATATTGGTATACAATGCACATGTCCAAGTTCCCTAAGCCAATTTTTTCTCATCTTGTTCTTCATTACTTAATTTAATTCATATTTATTTATTTTACGTGTGTGCAATGTACGTGTACGTTACTAATATATATATAATTTTTTTTTAATTTTTTGGGGTGTTTCTCACTTTTTTGGGTCCTATAGTCTGGTATGTCCTGAATTACACCGGTCCCGATGGATTTATGTAATCAGAGCCGGCCAGGGAATAAGTCTGACAAGACTTTGGACTTGGACAACCCTCCTCCATAAGGCAACCTTTCAGACCATTTTGTTTTCTTAATTAGGACCGGTCCCGTCCAAACCTAACTTAAACCTATATATTTTCAATAGTGATGAAGGACAACCAAAATTAGTTTCGACTAAACTAGCGGTGTATGTAATTAATCTTTTATGTTGTACAAATAGTGACACTTATTGCTTATAGGGATATGGGCATTGATATGGTTTTGGTCATAATTTTTTCGGGTATGGTTCTAACATAAAAATATTCTCCAACTTTTTCATAAATGTTCTGGTTCTCTCTAAAATTTCTATAGGCACTCATTTTGTAATCTTCGGCGTATGTTAGCCATCGTTATATATTCGTGGGCCCCGATACGCGTTGTTGGGGCCTTTTTGTCCATGTGACAGGCGGATCTTTGCCGTTTGGATCCGCTATCTTCCTCTTTCCTTTGTACTACTTTAAATGACACTTTTGACCTTCTCCTTTATGTCACTTTTTACTACCCACCATCAAAGTGAGGGTACAATTGTCTCTTAGTCGTACTGATGCAGCTCCACATCTTCTCGGCACTACACAGTACAATAGCGGCCACATGATTGATACTACTTGTTTTTCTTCTTCTTCTTCCAAGTTTTACAAAGAAATTGATAATTACAAGTTAGAACATTAAAATATGTGACTTACGTATTATTATCTATACCAGCAACTGAGTTGGAGGGTGGGTGTTGGGACTGCCAACTCAGTTGACTAGTGGGAAGAGAATAAAAATATTTTTTATTATCTATCTATTATCTATACCAGTAAATTTACACTATCAATAATTTTTTATGATATTATTAAAAAATAGAAATTTATATAAATTATATTTAAATATTTTAAATATGATTTGAATTATAATTTGTTACAATTATATCTTTTAAATTTTGGATATGTGTTCAATTAGATAATATCTTGTAGTTAATTTGAATATAATTTAAATTTTGAATATATTTATGATGGGTTATATGTTCAAGTGGTTTTTAATATTTTTTTTCTCAACTACATAAGAACCCACGCGGTAGTTAATTTTTTTATTTTTTATATTGTAATTGATGATATACTTGTGGGTAGTTTATTTTTTTATATTTTTTTTATTAATAATTGATGATATACATACTGCTTAGAAGGCTCCCTTTTGAACAGTTTCTAAGCCACATTATAATAGTAGACATAATATCTATTTAAAATTATATATATATATATATATATATATATATATATATATATATATATGTATATATATATATATATGAAATTTCTTTCTAACTCAATTAAATTTTGTAGATGGATAATAACCAATTATCTATTATGATATCACAAAAATTCACTTTGATAATACCAAAACAAAAATATTTATTAAAAATTTTAAATCAAAAAATTTAAATAATACCAAAAAAATTAAATAAATACTGTTATCTTATTTTTGGTTTGGAGCCAACCACCTTGACGCTCGACGCAAAATTTTTTTTGAGCCAAGGGGGTTGACGCCAGGCATACAAAAAAATAAAAATAAAATAAGCCTGGCACCAACCCCTTGGCACCAACCTCCTTGGCACTTTTTTTTTTATTTGGAGCCAAGGGGGTTGGTGCCAGGCATACAAAAAAATAAAAATAAAAAAAGCCTGGCACCAATTAACTTGTCTCCAAATAAATTTTTTTATTGAAAATATCATAAAAATAAGCCTGGCATCCCCCCCCCCCCCTTGTAATTCAAATAATCATAAAAATATTTGAATATAATTTAAATAAAGTTCTATTTTTTTAATAATATTATAAAAAATATTGATACGTTCAAATTTACTAGTATAGATAATAGATAGATAATAAAAAAATATCTCTGTTTTCAGTTTCCATTCGTCAACTGAGTTGGTGGTCCCAACACTCATCCGACAACTGAGTTGTCGGTCCCTCCCTCCCTCCAAATCCGCCAATTCACTTAACGAGATGTCCCCTATGCAATTTCTCCAAAACATTCTCCTGACGCACAACTGAGTTGGCGGTCCTCCCTTCTCCCAACCCACCAACTAAGATGGCGAGATGTTCCCTTGTATACAATTTTTCCAAAACTTTTTTCTGACGCACAAATTCAAGAAATTGCCCCTTTGGATGAAAATTTCTGTTAGGACAAGCATTGGATTGTGTCCCCACTAATGCTGGGCCTGGACCCGGACCCGAAATTGTTGTACAGATTTTGGACCGAAACATTACCTATATAAGCTTCGGCACGGGTTTAGATCTTTCGTAGGGTAACCCTACACATTTGTCCAAAATTTTCGGTCGAAATAAATCCTTTTATTTTTCTTCCAATGGATAGGAATTCTTTACTAGGAATCACAAACACTCTAAAGAAATGTAAGTCGCGTCATGTCGGACACATATTAGACACCGATTGAATATAATTTTGATACCTATGGCAGGCATCCAGCGGGATGGCACCCCAAAATTTTTCTTTATTTTATCATGTAGTTTTTTTATTTTTAATTTTTTTGTAGGGGTAAGTCCACACATAGCCTACTCCAACCCGCTCTAGCCATCCCACTTTATATTTCTGGATCCGCCCTGTACTATGGCATTTTGAATTAGTGCCGTGTCAGTCACGTTTGTATCCGTGCCTGTGTAACAAATATTCTTCGTGATCAAGTTCCTGTTTTCTTATGTTGCCTTAACAAAGCATGATGGAAGATGAGTAATTCATGAAGTTGACACCCAAAATATTTGGAACAAAATCCTTTTAATTGATCGATGTACAATATGTTGATCAAAATAACCTACATATAAAGATATAGCAACCATTAACCAAATAATTAAGCATTTCTTTTTTGGGCTCAGCTCTTTGAGTTCGCAGACAAGTACAGAGGCAAGTATGACAGTAGCATCACCGTCGCTCAGAAGTACTACAGATCTGTCAGTGGATATGCGGTGAGTTTCATGAAATTTGTATATATCGAACCATAAACATGTTTCCTTCCGTTCATCACGAAAAGCTAGTGCATTTGCAGGATGAGCTTTTGTGGGCTGCTGCCTGGCTTTACCAAGCCACCAATGACCACTACTACTTGGACTACTTGGGCAACAATGGCGATGCTCTCGGCGGGACCGGGTGGGCCATGACCGAGTTTGGTTGGGATGTCAAGTACGCCGGTGTCCAGGTCCTTGTGTCGAAGGTACGTACATCTGCTCATGTTTCAGTAATGTATGTTTATATTTGTATAGGTAACTCCACTTTATACCAAGGTTCGGTATCAGACCTTTCATATGAGTATCAGAATCGACAGTATCGACGATTTTGGATCGGAATATTGATTTTTTTTTGTTATAAAAAAGAAAATAATTAATAATAAATTATTTTAAAAAATTAACACTTGGTCATAATTTTAAGTATTTCATGTGTTGTTTCTTACTAGTTTTGAAATTGAATGAAATAGATTGGTTTACTAACAATAGATAAGTTTTTCACTTACATGCTTTTACAACATTACTATGCTTTTACTCCTTTGTTGTTTGGTCTTTTTCGTTGAATTTTCTTTGTCAAATTGACTAGAATTGAGAAATTGTTTGGTCTTTTTCGTTGAATTTTCTTTGTCAAATTGACTAGAATTGAGAAACCCAATGTCGGTATCGATCGCTATCGGTATCAGTCGGTATTGGATCGGGACATGCCAAACCATATTGATATCGGCCGTATCGGATCGGTATCGGCCGATACTGCAAACTATGCTTTATACATTCGTTGCACAACTTCTCGATTATTATCAATAATTTGGTCTTTGGTCTTTCAACAATCATGGACAGTTCCTTCTCCAAGGCAAGGCAGGCCACAACTCGCCAGAATTCGCTAAGTACCAGCAGAAGGCGGACTACTTCATGTGTTCCTGCCTAGGCAAGGGATCTCGCAACGTTCAGATGACTCCTGGAGGCTTGATCTACAGGCAGAGGTGGAACAACCTCCAGTTCGTGACGAGCGCCTCCTTCCTACTCAGCGTCTACTCCGACTATCTTCAGTCTGCGGGTATGCATTCCCAGTGCTCTTCGGGAGCTGTCGCACCCTCTGAGCTCCTAACCTTCGCTAAATCTCAGGTTATAACTCTTAACTGACGACATGACTATATTCTTTCCATCTTGATCATGACCGATGTTGATGACTCTTAAATGTTCAATGTGTGCTTTCCTTTAGGTGGACTACATTCTTGGTGACAACCCAAGAGCCACTAGCTACATGGTAGGATATGGTCGCACCTATCCTCAGCAGGTCCACCACCGTGCGTCGTCCATCGTGTCCATAAAGGTCAACCCCTCGTTCGTAACCTGCAGGGGTGGCTACAGCACTTGGTTCAGCCGAAAGACCAGCGACCCGAATCTCCTGGATGGTGCCATCGTTGGTGGACCTGACGCTTACGACAACTTTGCTGACGAAAGAGATAACTATGAGCAGACTGAACCTGCAACCTACAACAATGCTCCTCTGATAGGGGTGTTGGCCAGGCTAAGCGTGGGCAAAGGCAATTTTAACCAGCTCCATGAAGGTATAGCCTTTGACATTCTTACACCTTTTTTTTTTTAAAACTAATTGGGTTCGGATTTCGTTGCTGATGGTTGTGCATTTTCACTTCCAGGTGTTGTTCCAATGCCTAATGAACAAGTAATCAGTCAGAAGCCAAAGCCCATGCCTCGTATCGCTCCATCTCATGCACCGGGTATGTTGATGCATTTTTTTTTGGTATACCTAAATTTGGGCTTTGGTTGAGAAAAATAAATAATTGGCCAATTGGTTTTTTGCTTTAAGAATGTCTTCAAGCTAATTGGTTTTTGCTTTCTTCCATTTGTGCAGTTGCCAAACAAATCTCTCCAATTACAGTCGAACAGACTGCAACAACTTCTTGGGGTGCCAAAGGGAAGACTTACTACAGGTATTCTGTCACAGTGACTAACAAATCTACACAAACAGCTAAAGATCTGAACCTCAACATATCGAAGCTTTACGGACCTGTATGGGGGCTCAACAAATCTGGCAGTGGATATGGATTCCCGAAATGGGTCAACTCCCTACCTGCTGGAAAGAGCCTCGAGTTCGTGTACATTCACTCGGCTTCTCCAGCCGACATCTGGGTTTTAGGGTATACACTCGTCTGAAATGTTCTGGAGGCTGGCTCGAGAAGAAAAGGGTTAATTGTGCAGTTATATAGTTGCAGTTGAGAAAGGTTTTTTTTTACCATCTTTTCCACTGCTGATCTGAAAAAAAATGGTTTTCAGAAACATGTGTTAATAAGAATATCAGGCCGTCTGAGGAGAAAGGAGTGAAGAGATTACAATGAGGGTGCTCATCCTCTTTCTCCTTTGTGTCAATTACGTCATAGGAAAATGATAGTAATTGAGTTGAAAAATGGTTGGGAGGGTAAGGAGCTTCTCAACTGTTCAGTAATAGGTTGTGTTTTTTTTTTTTTTACTTTCTTTCTACTGTTTGCTTGAAATAGTTTGTCGAGAAACCTCTGGTTTTATTGTTAGTCATCAGTGTATGTCGTTGAACTTGTTCTCAATGTTATCAATAGTTAATGTAATGGTTATGACTGCGTTCTGTCAATGTTCCTGCAAATTCTGTATCTTCAATATTCAGTATTTTCTTGTTACTGATACGGATGTGGCCCAGTATGTATCTGATACTCTTAGCTGTTGTCAGAATAAAGTTTATTTTCTTTGAATGTGAATGAAGTCATATTTCACTCATTAAATTTCTACTTCTAGAAGTCTGTTCGAGTGGGTGGGTTTCCAACCTATGTGAAAAACATCCCATAGTTGGATTGAATATTCCTATATATAATAGGAATACCTCAATGGTTCAGATTAGTTGTAGATTTGAGGCTATATATATTAGGTGTTTTCTAACGTTAAAATATATCTCTAAACACTGCAAAAGGAGGCAATAGTGCTTTACAACTATTGGAGAGAGAAAGAGGGGATTGACATCTACATCGAAAAGAAAATCTTTTCGGTCTCTTTGGTTTGGGAAACGGTTTTCACATTTTGTTTCTAACAAGTGGTATCAGAGCTATTGGTTGGTGTTAAACTTGATAATCAAACCAAGGAGAAGAGATGGACGCGAAGCCGGTGCGCATAGTAAACCTAAACGGTTCAAATTACCACTATTGGCGGAGCAAGATGAAGGATTTGCTATTCGTCAAGAAACTCCACCTTTCCGTGTTTACTTCCGAGAAGCCCAAGGAGAAATCCGAAGCGGACTGAAAATTTGTACACATACATCAAACAGTTTGTTGACGATGCCAATATAGAAGACGCTATGACACTTCGAGAGAAGTTAGAATCTTTGTACTTGAAGAAGACCGGGATAAACAAGATGTTCTTGAATCGAACGATGATGGGTCTGCGGTACAAATATGATACGTCTATCACAGATCACTTGAGTGAGTTCCAGGACATGGTTAACCAGTTATCCTCAATAGGAGTAAAGTTCGACGACGAAGTTTAGGGGCTGTGGTTGTCGTGTACTTTGCCAGACTCGTGTGAGACAGTACGAGTGTCCATGATCGCTTCTATTCTAGAATGCGTGGTTATCTAGAGTTCGCCAAGAGTAGGGTGTTGATTGAAGAGATGCAAAATTTTTTTTAGGGCTCTTCGTCCTCATCTCATTCAGAGGCGTTTGTTTCAGAGAGCCGTGATAGGAGTAAAAATAAAGGTCCGAACGGTGGTAGAGATAAGAGCAAAGAGGCAAGTCCAAGGGACGATACGAAGATCTCGAGTGCTACCATTATGGCAAGAGGGGCCACATCAAGCAAAACTGTTTCGCTTGGAAGAGAGAGAATAAGGGCGACAAGGGGAAATAAGGTGATAACACAACAACGGCTGCCTCAGCACTTAGATGTGATGTGATCATTGTAGGTGATGAGGCAGTCATGAACCTCACATGCGATGACAATTCTTGGCTATTGGACTCAGGTGCTTCAATGCACGTATCTCACAACAGGGCACTATTTGCCACTTACACAACAGGCGACTGTGGAATGTTGAAGACGGACAACAGAGATGTGTCGAAGGCTGTTGCTATTGGAGATGTGAATTTGAGAACCAAGACATGTACAATTCTTATTCTTGAGGATGTTCGTCATGTTCCTGATATCTGTTTTAATCTAGTATCGGTTGGAAGGTTGGATGATGAGGGATACTTCAATCTCTTCGGAAACGGTCAGTAGAAGGTTTCTAGAGGTTCGATGGTGATTTCCAAACAAGAAGTCCGGTCTCTACTATATAGAAATGAGCATAAATGGGGCACAAGAGGTGAACGCAGTCAGTGATGCATCTGCCGAGTTTAGGCACAGGCGGCTCAGTCATATCAGCGAGAAGGAAATGAGCTACTTGTTAACAAGAATGTGATTCCGGACCTCAAGCCTTCAATGTTTGAGAGATGCACACATTGTTTGGTGGGGAAGCAAAATATGATGTATTTCAAAAGTCACCCAAGTTCAAGGAAGTCGGCGTTACTTGAGTTGATTCACTAGGATGTCTGCGGTCCTATGTTGGTAAAATCTATTGATAGTGCTTCCTACTTTATCACTTTTATTGATGACTGTTATAGAAAAGTTTGGTCTATGCTTTAAAGATCAAGGATCAGATGCTGCTCACTTTCGAAGAGTTTCAGGCCTCTATTGAAAGTGAGACGGGCAAGAAATTGATATGAGTTCACCTCAGCTCAATGTGTAGCGGAGCGCATGAACTAGACATTGATGGAGAGGGTACGATATTTGCTGTCAGAAGCAAACTTACCAGACATTTATTGGGGTGAGGCTCTCAACACTGCTGCTTATATTATAATTTTTTCTCTTAGTGCTCCTATGCAGGGTAATGTGCCTAACAAAGCATGGTACGAAAAAGAACCGTTATACAATCACCGACGAGTGTTTGGTTGGAAAACCTTCGTGCATGTACCGAAGGATAAGAGATCCAAACTTGAGCCGAAGACGAGGCGATGCATCTTTGAAGGATTTGGTTGTGATGAGTTTGACTATAGACTCTACGACCTGGTGGAAAGAAAGCTCTATAGAAGCAAGGAGGTGGTATTCGTCGAGGATCAGACCATGACCAACACTCAGGATTTCGAGATTCCTTTTAAGGCTGAGGAATTGCCTGAGTTAGAGTCATTTTGGTTCAAGCTATTTTCAGAAGACACTGTAGAGAATCCAGATATGGGAGAGCCAGTATATGGTGTTGCCTCCAACCTTGATCATCAGCCTGCTGATGATGGTCAGGGTGACCTTCAGGAGGATGAGCATGCCGGAGAGGTAGTTCTTGAAGGGGAGGAGGTTGTTAATATAAAACCAGAACCAACGACTCCATTGAGGAGGACCGTGAGAGTGAGTCAAACATCTACGAGATACTCACCAGATGAGTATGTGCTACTGACTAACGGAGGAGAGCCCGAAAGTTTCGTAGAGGCTATGTAAGACGAATACAGGCAGGAGTTGATGCAGGTCATGTAGGAGGAGATGAGTTCATTACAGACAAACTCCACTTATGAGCTGGTGCAGTTGCCAAAGGGCAAGAAGGCACTGAAGAATCGATGGGTATTCAGAGTGAAGCAGACGGATGATGCTACTCGCCCTTGATACAACTTGGAATAATACCAAGGGGAAAACTTATCACAAGTATTTTGTTAAACTGACCAACATTTCTACACAGACAGTAGAAGATCTCAGCCTCACCATACCAAAGCTTAATGGACCTCTACGGGGACTCAAGAAATATTCTACCAGCACATACGAATTATCGACATGGCTCAACTCCCTTCATGCCGAAAAGAGCCTCGAGTTTGTGTACATTAACTCGGGTTCGACAGCTCATGTTTGCATTACAGTACCCTCATCTAAAATGCTCGTCAGCAAGGATAATCTTTAAACAATTGAAGAGAGAAAGAATAAGGATGCTATTTTTCTTCCATTTTCATCAATTACTTCATTGGAAACGTAATCTAGTCAGATCTTTCCCTACAAACATAAGCGAAATTAGTGACACCGAAAGGCGTTGTTAATCCCACCAAAAGCGTCGCTAAATGACTTTAGCGATGACAACAATGACGCGAAACAAGCTGTGGAATAGCTAGCCGCAAATCTGAAATACGTCACCAGACAACGCAGTAGCAATGTATAAGATAATGTTGTCGAAAACGTTGAAATATCAGCGCCACGGTAATGACAAAAGGACAATTTCGCGGTCGTGACATATCAGCGACAACTGGGCGACTCCAATACTGAAGTGGCCAATTTGACATGTCAGTAATATTAGACGTTTAGCGTCTAGTGGAAACTTTATTCTTTCAAGTTAGCGATGTTGTTAGACATCACTAGGTCATCGTTATATGTCCAGTCCTGTACATCAGCAACTATTAGTGACGTTCAGCTACATACTGATAGAAGGTAGCAAAGTTTATTTGTGTCACTAATCCTTGCTAGGCATTGATAATGCTTTGCTAAAATACAAAAAATGGGACATTTTTTCCTTATGAAAAAAATCACAATAGTCATGATCACAGCAGACTGATACACAATGCAATATACAAACAACAATGTAATAATCTAATACATGACAACCACAATGTCATGTTGAGGATCACGATGTTAACCAAAATATCATTTCAAACCATAATTTGATATTCTAATCTACAATCCACAACTTAGGTATACAATAATAAGTTTTGAAAATTATGACAACTATAACGTAATGTCACAATACTCTAATATATAGACTCACATGCCCAACTGTAATGCCCCACAACCGCACGACATATTACGTTGAGTCGGATTGAATGAGACAATAGCTGGTTATATTTTGATTTGTTGAATTTGGAAACAAGTATTGATTTGAGTTGGTTTTATGTGCACATCGCAAGCGGAGTTCGATGAAATCAGATGTTCGTTCAGAGTAGTAGTGGGATAGCTGGATTTGAGCGATAATGTCGTCTTTCTTAGTCCAATCGGTCGAATAATTTGGAGAGCACGGCCTGCTTGCACGGTCATACCAATTGAGTAGATCGTGCTTTACATCGGACCACGAGTTCAAGGGATCGGCCGTATCGGCAAGACAGGGTGCTCAACAAAATTAGACTTGGTGAGTGGGCTCTGTCCCTTCTCCTCTACTCCTTCATGCCTAATAATATTTAACACACGTAGTGGCTTGTACACTTGGGACCGAAACATGAAAATCATCGCACTGTGGCGTGCAAAGAGTGTGCGTCGTTTGGTTAGATATGATTTGTGGCTTGAGTTAGTTTTGCGTTGGGCAGTTGGAGCTTGAGTGGATTATCTTGGTTGGAACATCGAGGCACTTCGGGAGGGCGAGCAAGCGTGCATCCGTGCACGAGTATCAAGTTGGACGTTTGTCAAGCAAAGCATGCAGTTGTGGTTCAAAATCGGACAACTGCATTGGTGAGGGCTTTGTGCCATTGTTGGGGCATTATGCCACGAAACTTTCGGAGCGATGGGTTTTGCACCAATTGGATCATTGTATCGAAGCGGTATAGTGCCTATGGGGATAACTTGAGATGGTCCTTTGGATAAGTTGGAGAATGGTTATGGATAGTTGGTTGGATTGAGGCGAGTATCGTTTGGTGGGGCGAGAATGCTCGATTCTCTCGTCATATCTACTTGGAGTTTGCATTGGTCACGGACAACCTGTTGCGCACATGGTTTGGTTTTCTCGAACGGGATATGCTCCAGGGCACCGGGACAGTTCGGCCATGGAGGAGACAAATGTTAACGTGCCTTGGGCGCGGTGTCGGTAGTTCGATACGACCAGGCGGGCTAGATACTCAGTGCTGGATCGGGTATAACTGCAGTTGATTAGTCCTTTATGGCTTGGCCAGTGACTTCATATAGATAAGAGTTGGTTTTCTTTGATTTGGTTTGGTTTGTGTTTTTCGTGTAGGCGGTGGCCACCTTGCCTCGGGCAAGCGTGTGCAAATCGATGATTGGATTAGTAAGGCTTGGATTATGGCATTATTTGAGGATGGATATTGGGGCTTGGATTGTTGTTCGATAGGTTCACGTGTTGCTTGGGTTTGAGTAGAACAATTTGTATACTAGTTTTCTTTTGAGTTGGATATATCTGCTTGTATATTTGCTTGAGTTGAATGCTTGCATGTTTAACCTGCTTTACAGTTTTTCTTAACATGTCATACATCTGCCATAAAATGAATATATGATTCAAGTAGAAAGATTATCATATAACTGTTTGCATTCACTATTCTACTTATTGTCGGTTTAGACGAGTGGGTTACCCCGCTCACCAGTACAACTGTGTACTGACCCACGTTTGTGGGCAAGAGAAAGAGCAAGAGTGTTGCATTACCTTTGTGGCATTCTCCTTCGTGGCATTTTTATTTGGACCCTATCGAGAGCTTCGCTGCGTATACTCTGATGTGTGCTTGGTACACAATACTTGAATTTTACTGTAACTTGGTTGTTTCGATAATAACTATGATGTTTGACATCATCGCCTTGTGCGAGCGCAACTCTAGGCTCGTACGACATCACGTCCCGATGAGAACGATTGTCCTGCGGGAGCACTGCAACGTGGTGATTCAAGTTCAGCGGGGACGATCGAGCTTGTGGGAGATTGGGAAGTGACAAATTGGTATCAGGGCGCCCGATTCATTTCCTCGAACTTTGTACTTTGGTTCATCATAAACTCTAAATAGCTCTCGCATATCGTTTGGCTCTTGTCTCTACCCGGTGCCGCATTCGATATTTTATGCAATAAGTCTATATATTTGTTGATTGTGGGTGCATGTTGTTCTTCGTTGCGTTGGCTTTCGTTGGTTTTTGATAGATCATGTACGATCGTTGGGCGTTGTTGCATTCGTGCAGCAAATTGTATGACATTGTTGCATTTGTGCATCAAGTTAAGATGTGTCGTTGCGTTGGTTTGGCTTGTCATTCAGAAGATTCTGGTTGAATCAGTGGATCTGTTGGTTGGCAGACGAGATTGGTTATGTGGCATGTTGTGAGTAGAAACATTGGACAAGAATGGAATGTTGCACGAGTTGCTCGTGTAGCGAATATCTTGGACGAAGTTTGATTTTTGGCTGGACATATCACAGAGAGCGTTGCACGAGTTGCTCGTGTGGCCCGTTGGTTGAGCAGGTTTGAATTTTGGCTGGGAATATCAAGGGAGCGTTGTACGAGTTGCTCGTAGGACGAATGTGTTAAAAAGTTGGGTATTGGCTTGGATTACTTGGAAGAGATCGTTGCACGGATTGCTCCTGTAGCAAAAAGGAATGGACGGTTTAAGAAATAGTTAGAAGTATTGAGAATGGAACATGACGCAAGTTACATAGCGAGATTGATAAAAGAGTTATATGGTTCATGTGTTGGCTGAATTTTGTGTCAGACTTGAGTTAGGGATGGCAGGATCACGCAAAATGGATGGTGCGAACGAATCTTGGATCAGTACAAAGAATTGTGATGCGAGTAGTGACTTAATTTAGAGTGGTATATGGTATACCATATAGTGAACATGGCATTGGAATATTTTGGATAGACCTCAATGGTTACCGCACTGGATGTGGGTAACATGAATATAAGTTGGTTGGTGCACACCGGTTGAGTTATGTATCAAAACATGGAGCATGCGAATGTTGAGTTGCGATCGACAGGATCACCCCAGAATAGTTGGTTTGGAATAGACGTTATTCGACGTAGAGTAAGCGCGAGAATGACTATATTTTCAAGTGGTATATGGTGCAATAGAATTTGACTCGAGTATTCTTCGATACGTTATACTTGAGCGATCAAGAATGTACTTGTGCAAATGGAAGTATCATTGGAATTGAGCAATTGACGAGAACGAAACAAGCAATGGGAATGAGTGTTTGGAATTTGAAGGATTAATGCGAACCAAGTATTGGAAACAAGTTGAGATCGATAAGATGGAAAGCTGAATATCAGAGTTCGTTTGTACGATTTGGAAGTTCGATGGAGCATTCATTGATGCAAAGAGAGAGTTGAGCATGAGGAAGAAACAATTGGGATACGCTTGAGCGAGCGATGTGTGTATCGAAGGGTAGCGAACATGAACTATGAATTTTGGCAACACATTGGAGCTGTTGGTTGAGCAATGAAACATGATCTGGTTTGGAGGGGCAATACGATGGATTCTTACGAACTTGAAGGATTTTGGATATTGGCGCTCTAGAAGTTTGACTCAAAAGTTTAGCAAAAGTAAAATTTGATGAAATGGTGCAACGATCGTGGACAGATTCTCTAAAAGACGTGAACAGGCATGAGGCAAGTCTAGTTGATATTAAGTCAGATTGGAAGTTAACACTTGCAGTACTGAGGCGGATTGAGAAAACGAGTGATGATGATATGATTTGAGATAGTGTTGGAACTTGTGTATGAGTCATTGAGAGTGTGTGGACTAATCGGAACATAGAGAAATCAAGACGGACTAAGGAATGGAACAAGAACAAGAATTATTGCTGATAAACTTTTAAAGATAGCTAAATGAGAGAGCAATGTTGAAGCAAATCATTGTGTTGCTCGAGCAAGTTGGACGTGCACTGTGAAGCAAAGCATACGAACAAGAACGGAGCAAGTCTATGGTTTCGGGAATCATTGCAAGTGGTAGTACAAAAAGTCGAACATGATGGTTTAGAATTTTGATGGATTCAGGGCATAACGACGAATTGATGGAAGACAGTTTCCACTAGTGCAGTTTGACGATTTGTGGCTTGCATAGATAGTAAGACTCTAGGTGGTTAAGCGACATTTGGTTGTCAGATTCATCAGAGGTAGTGCATAAATTTCTCGGAGTCAGAAGTTTGTTCGGATGGAATGGTTGGATTATGGCTCAGATTTATAGAGAAGATATAGCATGGTTCGTAGTAACTGTCCATCGTGATGACTTACAATTATCGAGCATAGCTTCGGGACAGCTGACCCTAGCGACTTGACCGCCAAATCAAAAATGAATATTGTAGACCCATATAATGACCCTTGTGGCGGCGTATTTGGAAATGCGTCGAAGGTGGATGTGAATGGTGTATATTAGAGATAGGTCTAAGTGACTGAGTGTTGGATTTAAGAGATCCTTGGGATAGCCTTTAGCTGAAGATACAGCCGGAAGATCGAATCGATGGTGGAAATGGCCTAAGTCAACTGATGAGATTTAGAGTCATAAATTTTTGAAGATGACATCGCCTCTGACTTGTCGTACCCCGAAAGGGAATAACATTCATATGTATTGACGACTGTGAGACTACCTTTGAGAAGTTAAAGCAATGGCTCATACAGATCAGATCCTTGCACTACCAGATGGGACAGATGTGCCTCAGATCTACAAGATGCATCAAAACTTAGTCTGGGATGCATGCTCGTACATAAGGCGAAGGTGATATCCTGTGCTTCGAGGCAGTAGAAGCAGTGAGAAAAACTATTTCATGCCCGACTTAGGAATTGTGGTGAGTGTGTCCACGTTAAAATTGTAGCGACACTATCCCTATGGCGTGGGGGCAAAATCTTCGTGGATCACATGAACCTCAATATAGATGTTTACCCAGTGAGGTATTGAGATTGAGAAAGAGGTGTTGGACTGAGCTGATCTAAGAGCATAGTTTGATATTTGGGTAAGTCGTCTAGCTGGGGTAGTATCAGTTGTAATGATCGTTCGGAGCATGAGATAATATTTGGAGACGGTGCTTGCAGAATATTGTGCAATTGGAGTCATGCTAGAGTTTTGTTGGTTGAGTTTGGACGGTGCTAGTGTGGATTCAGAAATAGTATGATGGATTGAGTTAGAACATGAACTAATTTGAGCCAGTGGGATGATCGTCAGTAAAAAATCATCGTATTTGAGAATAGCGCTTGTGCGAACGTGTTAGAATGAACATCAGGATTTGGTTTAATCGGGAGTGAAGTGAATGAATGCCTCATACATAAATATACCCTTGTAACTTGTCCAAATTCGCTATCGCTAAGCTCAGCTGAATTGCATGTATTTCAGGGACGCCTTAAATATGTGTATGATCCAAACTAAACGATATAAGAAATTCGTATTTAGTTGCAATGAGGATGTGGGAATATAGAATTTGTGCGAGCGTTCAGCGCGAGCGAGATGTTGAGTCTGGATCAGGGAAATGTGAGTTGCATGGAGCAGAGTTATTAATTAGGCAAGCGGCATGCGAGAAAGGAATGGATACTGGTTTGGTTCGAGGACGAACCTGATTCTAAGTGGTTTATTATGTAATGTCCCACAACCGCACGGTGCATTATGCTAAGTCCGATTGAATGAGACAATAGCTGGTTATATTTTGATTTGCTGGATTTGGGAACAAGTATTGATTTGAGTTGGTTTCATGTGCAGATTACAATCAGAGTTCGATGGAATCAGGTATTCGTTTAGAGCAGTAGTGGGATAGCTGAATTAGAGCGATAATGTCGTCTTCCTTAGTTCGATCGGTCGGATGATTTGGAGAGCACGGTCTGCTCGCACGATTATACCAATTGAGTAGATCGTGCTTTGCATTGGACCACGGGTTCAAGGGATCGGCCGTATCAGCAAGGCAGGGTGCTTAATATAATCAGACTTGGTGAGTTGTCTCTGTTCCTTCTCCTCTACTCCTTCATACCTAATAATATGGAATACATGTAATGGCTTGTACACTTGGGACTGGAACATGGAAATTATCGCACGGTAGCATGCATAGAGTGTGCGTCGTTTGGTTGTATATGATTTATGGCTTGAGTTGATTTTGCGTTGGCAGTTGGAGCTTGAGTGTATCATCTTGGTTGGAATATCGAGGCACTTCGGGGGGGGGGGGGGCGAGCGAGCGTGCATTCGTGTACGAGTATCAAGTTGGGTGCTTTGTCAAGCAAATGGTACAAATGTGGTTCAAAATCGGACAATTGCATCGGTGAGGGTATTGTGCCACTGTTGGGATATTGTGCCACGGATCTTTCAGAGCGAGGGATGTTGCACCAATTGGAGCATTGTGTCGAAGCGGCATAGTGCCTATGGGGATAACTTGAGATGGTGCCTTGGGATAAGTTGGAGAATGGTTATAGATAGTTGGTTGGATTGAGACGAGTATCGTTTGGTGGAGCGAGAAGGCTCGATTCTCTTGTCATACCTACTTGGAGTTTGTATTTGTCACGGACAACCTGTTGCGTACAGGGTTTGGTTTTCTCGAACGAGATATCCTCCGAGGCACCGAAACCGTTCGATCATGGAGGAGACAAATGGTAACGTGCCTTGGGCGTGGTGCTGGTAGTTCAATACGACTAGGCGGGCTAGCTACTCAGCGCTGGATCGGGTAGAACTGTAGTTGATTAGTCCTTTATGGCTTATCCAGTGAATTCATATAGATGAGAGTTGGTTTGCTTTGGTTTGGTTTGTGCTTTTTGTGTAGGCGGCGGCCACCTTGCCTCGGGCAAGGGTGTGCATATCGATGATTGGATAAGTTAGGCTTGGATTGTGGCATAGTTTGAGGATGGATATTGAGGCTTGGATTGTGGTTCGATAGGTTCACGTGTTGCTTAGATTTGAGTAGAACGGTTTGCATGCTAGTTTCCTTTTGAGTTGGATATATCTGCTTGTATATTTGCTTGAGTTGAATGCTTGCATGTTTAACCTTCTTTACAGTTTTCCTTAACATGTCATACCTCTGCCATGAAATGAATCTAGGATTCAAGTAGAAATATCACCATATAACTGTTTGCACTCACTATTCTACTTAGTGTCGGTTTAGACGAATGGGTTACCTCGCTCACCAGTACAGCTGTGTACTGACCCACATTTGTGGGCATTATTTCATGTACGCAGGTGTAGTGGCGCTGCTTGGATATACGGGACATGATGTATGAAACGATAAGTATCTTTGTGGACAAAAGAAATAGCAAGAGTGTTGTATCATCTTTGTGGCATTCTCCTTCGAGGTATTTTAATTTGGACCCTATCGAGAGCTTCGCGGCGTATACTCTGATGTATGCTTGGTACACAATACTTGACTTTTGTTGTAACTTGGTCGTTTCGATGATAACTATGATGTTTGACATCATTGCCTTGTGTGAGCGCAACTCCAGGCTCGCACGATATCATGTTCCGATGAGAATAATTGTCCTAAGAGAGTGCTGCAACGTGTTGATTCACGTTCAACATGGACGATCGAGCTTGCGGGAGATTGGGACGTGATACCAACTAGGACTGAAAGGAGATTAACGCTACTACTGCTAGGGAGGAGGATCACGAGTACGCATGAGAGCCTCAACGATCTGGGCCTTATACTCTTGTGGCATATGCATTGGTGGTGGAAGCGTTATCGTCGCAGGAGAGCAATACTTCTCAATTTACAATAATCTTGCATTAATGGCATCGAAGCAACTAGCCATCCTAGTTGTAGTCTCCGTCAAGCTACTCGTCCTCTACCTTAAGATATTTTTTGTCTCCGTCAAGTCAGTAATATTATCCTTGAGCATATCAAAGCGTATAGTGAAGGATGACTCGTCAATCTGGGGTTAGGGTTTGGCCCATGACAGCTTCCGGAGCTGGGACATCCTCTCGAGCGAGTTAATCTCTAACAAAAGCAATAAGTCGCTCAAGGGATGCCTAAACTTGTAATGATTCTTGAGACTTTTGTGTGGACCTTGAATATGCACTAGTGGAGGAGGGTGCTCTGGATGTTTGAGTCGCTATATGAGTATCGTACGACCCAATATCGTAGAATATACCCGGTATTGTGAAGACCAACACACCTTTGGTCCTTGGTCATCTCTCGCTTGTGCATCAGAAAAATCAGGATACACTCAGTCAAAGTGCTTCCATTCTTCTACATCAGATGGATGATCCAACACACCTTTGATCTGCTCTTGCTTGTGACATCTCATGTTTTTAGCCGCCTCCTTCAACATAAACAACCTCTACAACCACGATGTCAAGGGCAAGTAGTTCATCAAATCGGTCAGCTTTCTTGCACAGATAGTCTTTCTTCTGGTGATCTTGTAGCTATCACCTCCACAAAATTTGTATATGTTTTATCCTTTTTATCTTTGTAGTACAACATACAACTATTTCGACATGCATTAATCTTCTCGTACCCCAATCAGAACGATCTTACCATTCTCTTAGATCGATAGAAGTTTGTCGGCAACTTCACAACTTGTGCCAAAATCTTTATAATCAATCCTATTAAGTGATTGTAGTATTCTTGGAACATATTAAAATCAGATTTTATACTTAACAGTCTTGTAACCACCTCCAATAATGAATCATGGTATAAATGAGTCATCTTATTCTCCAACAACTCCATGAAAGCTGCAAAATTGGCATTCGGTGCGTCATCATCGACATAATTGTCACGCCCCAGTCCCAAAATATCGAGGGACTGGATGCGCGACAATGGCCAACAGCACGCACCGATGGACAACCCAATTTAATGGATCCATCAGGACGTACTTAAGCTGTAGCATAACAATAAGTCAACCTGTAGCCTGTGTGACTCTCCCTACCCAATGTAATCATACGTCTCATGTCCATGAGGCCCCATGTCCATGTCACGCAAGATCATATCTAATACAGCAAGTCATAATAAGCTCTAAGCATATATGTAAAGAATATGTCATGAACCTGAATCTTATACAGAATCACCATGAATGTCTCAGGAAGATTCTGTCTCATGAATAGTGTCAAGTGTCCTGGGTTATGACGTACTTGATAGGACAAGTACGAGAAACATCGGGTCTCGGTATATGTCTAGATGACAATACACAATGCCGCGTACGGTATTGGCACCCGACTATTAATCGGACGCTAAGTAAAGTCACACGGTTCTAGGTTAAACATTTATATCAAGATTATATATGTATATACAAGGAACTCAAGCAAAGTACTATAACAGGAATCACTGCGAATTGGCAAGGTACACTTGCCTGTGGTTCTGGCTCCAACTGTAGCTCTGGTATTCGTGAAATATCCAGGAACGTCTCCGGATGCTGAAACAAACATCACCATCATGCACAGAAGATATCAAATATCTAAAAACGCCTGTCCTTGAGTCCAATTTGGAGACAAGGGCAAAAATGATAATTTTGGGTCAAAGCAGGGTCCACATGTGGCCCGCTTCGCACCGAAAAGCGTGTCAGGGACAAAGGTCTCCAAATTCGTCCAACTTAGTGTCAACAAGTCAGGAACGATGATACGAACCCAACAGACTTCCAGAATTGGATTCCGATGAGCCGGTCACAAAATCGCCCGTCAAGTGGAGCCTATGGGGCCCACGATACGCGATTTTGTCAACGTTCTCAGAATCGAACCAAACTTGGGTCACAGGACCAGCGTATTTCTACGAGTCCGATGGCGCAAATTTTGTTTCGATCCGACGTGTGTACACAAAGTTACGACGCATTTCAGAACTGACGGATACGGGACGGTGTCGGCGGATACGCGTTGATTCCGGTGTGCACGCACATCCAAATCAACTTCGGCAAAATCTCGTACGTCCGTATCAACGGCGCGCACGTATCGGTGAAGACCGTACGCGACCAAGTCGTCCCGTTTGGCGGGGCGTACTCAGTTCCGGGGTGAAACAGGACATTATTTTTTCTGTTTTTGGATCGCGATTTGCGATCGCCACAGGACGCGATGCACCGAGCGGATTGCACGAGCATCGAGAGGGTCATGCAGGGTTCGCGATGCAACAGATAGAATCAAAAAAGGGCCAACGAGCAGAGAGAACGGGTTACCTGAACAAGGCTCCAGAAACTGCGAATCGCGTGTCCGAGTCGACATGAAGTGGGCCGTGTCCTGACCGAATCCGGGTGCTAGGGTTCAGGCGGCCAACGACGAGGGCTTCGCCGGAGGGAGCTGGGCACAGGGTCGGCGAGGTCGGGCTGCGGGCGGCTCAGGCGACGCTCGTCGGCGGCGCTGCGGTGAGGCACTGGAGGTGGCTGGCTCGGGCGGAGCGCTGGCCTGCTGGTTCTCGAGGAGCGGCGAGGGGGAGTGGTGCGGGAAAGAAGGAGGAGGAGGAGGAGGAGGTCGACGGGCGGCGGGGCAGCTGCGGCGAGGTGGCAGCTACTAGGGCGTTGGCCAGCGGCGGTGGTCCTAGGGTTCAGGCGGGGTCTGGGGAAGTTGGCCGGAGTCGAGGGGGAGGAAGGGGTTTATATAGGGCTGAAGGCTGGGGGTGGCACTGGGTCGTGGCGGAGAAGGCGGGGTCGGGGGCTACGTGGCCGGGCGGAGCGGAGCGGGGCCGCCGGCGTCGTGGCCGGAGGGAGCGGCGGGGGACTCGGGCTAGGTGTAAACCCCCTGATTTTTCAAGATTTTCAAAACTGGATTTTTCAAAATTTTCTGGGATTTTTCTAGAATTTTTACTAATTAAAAACAAGATATTTTTGGCATTAAATAAATTAAATATTTTTAAAATATATTAAAATATTATAAAAATAATATTTTATGGTGTAAAATAAAATATTGGACTTAGGGAAATTTTCTGGAAATTTATTGGACCCCGAAAACATTTTTAAAAAGCCAAAAACCTATTTTTAAATTTAAAATAATTAAACCGGGCTGAACCGGCCTGAACCCGGTCCAGCTGAACCCGACCGGCCGACCGCCCTTGCGGGTCGGGCCGGGTCTGCCAGACCCGCACCCGCCCGAACCCGCCTGACCCAGTTCTCCCCACGACCCCGCTGCCCGATTCTCCCGCCGCCCTCCGCGCCTCGCCGGCCACGTCGCCGTCCCTACGCGCCCTTCGGCCCACGTCGCCGCCCTCCTCCGCCGCCTTGCTCGGCCCCCACCTCCGCCTAGCTCAGCCTATATAAACCCTTCCCTCTTCCTCTCCGGCCACACCCCCTCACCGCCCTAGCCACCTCTCCGCCTCGTCGCGCAGCCGCCTCCCCGCCGTGCCCCGTCCTCGCCAGCACCGCCGTCGCATACCTCCTCCTCCTCCTCCTCCTCCTCTTTCTCCCTCGGCAGCAGCCCCGACCAAGCCGCAGTAGCAGCTGCTCCGGCGAAGGCAGCCGCCGCCGTCCCCCGCCTGCTCCGGCGCGCCGCCAGCGGCGCCCCCAGCCCCTCCGGCCCGCCTCCGGCCGCAGCGCCGCCCTCCTCCGGCGATCTCCGTCAGCAGACCCAAACCCTAACCCTAGGTTGCACACGGCCCACTTTGTTTCGTGTCGGACACAAAAAATTCGGTTTTCAGAGCCCTGTTCAGGTACCCGTTTCTCTCTGCTCGTTTACCCGTTTTTGATTCCGTCTGTTGCATCGCGAACCCTGTGTGACCCTCTCGGTGCCCGTGCAACCCGCTCGGGGCATCGCGTCCTGTGGCGATCGTGAACCGCGATCCAAAAACAGGAAAAATAACGCCCTGTTTTACCCCGGAACTGAGTACGCCCCGCCAAACGGGACGACTTGGTCGCGTGCTGTCTTCACCGATACGTGCGCGCCGTCGATACGGACGTGTGGGATTTCGCAGAAGTTGAATTGGATGTGCGTGCACACCGGAATTAATGCGTATCCGCGGACACCGTCCCGTATCCGTCAGTTTTGGAATGCCTCGTAACTTTGTGTACACACGTCGGATCAAAACGGAACTTGCGCCATCGGACTCGTAGCGATACGCTGGTCCTGTGACCCAAGTTTGGTTCGATTCTGAGAACGTTGACAAAATCGCGTATCGGGGCCCCACAGGTTCCACTTGACGGGCGATTTTGTGATCGGCTCATCGAAATCCAATTCTGAAAGTTCTGTTGGGTTCGTATCATCGTTCCTGACTTTTTGACACTAAGTTGGACGAATTTGGAGACCTTTGACCCTGACACGTTTTTCGGTGCGAAGTGGGCCACATGTGGGCCCGCTTTGACCCGAAATTGTCATTTTTGCCCTTGTCTCCAAATTGGACTCAAGGACAGGCGTTTCTAGCTATTTGATATTTTTTGGATCTGATGGTAATATTTGTTTCAGCATCCGAAGACGTTTCTGGAGATTTCACAAATACCAGAGCTACAGTTGGAGCCAGAACTACAGGCAAGTGTACCTTGCCAAAACTTGCAGTCCTTGTTACTTATTTCCTTGGCTTATATATATATTGTGGTTCATGTTCAACTGAGGACCGTGTGACTTTACTTAGCGTCCGATTAATAGTCGGGTGCCAACACCGTACGCGACGTTGTGTATTGTCATCTAGACATGGATACCGAGACCCGATATTTCTCGTACTTGTCCTATCAAGTACATCATAACCCAGGACACTTGACACTATTTCATGAGACAGAGTCTTCCTGAGACATTCATGGTGATTCTGTATAGGATACAGGTTTCAGGCATATCCTTACATATATGCTTAGAGCTTATTATGACTTGCTGCATTAGACTTGATCATGCGTGGCATGGACATGAGACGTTGTGGACATGAGACATATGATTTCATTGGGTGGGGAGAGACACACAGGCTACAGGTTGTTTATATTATGCCGGCGTCTTAGTCTCACTACGAGCTAGACAACCACATGATATCACTGCTACCGGCTCCCCGACACAGAGCTTGTGGTAGTTTCAGCCTGAGTTCTAGTGATGCTCTCATATTGCATATCACTTAGCTGGTTACATAGTTTACCCTATTGTTTATTTATTGCTGCACTGCTTTATTTGTTTTGGCATGAGTTATTTTGTACCTTGCTATGTCCCCTGAGGACCTGGATCTGGATTATGTCCCTAGGGATAGCCGAAGAGATCCATCCAGAGATACACCGTACAGGAGCACTTCCAGGAGCTGTACCAGAACCTGAGAACGAGATCGTGCCAGAGGACTTCTCCTGAGCGTTGGCTTTATATAGTCAGTTATTTCTGTTTCTATTTCCAGTTCCTTTATTTCCTGTCTATTGCATTGATGTATCAGACATATTCTCGGATTGTTCCCCGAGACACTTTTATTGAGATTTGTTAGTTTATTCTATTTTCATTATTCTGGCATTTGATCTGTGATTATCTGTTGTGGATGAGATTAGAATAGACTGTGACTTGTAACGTTGGACCTATTAATTGTTGTACTACAGCTTAAGTATGCCCTGATGGATCCATTAAATTGGGTTTTTCCATCGGTGCGTATTGCTGGACATTGCCACGTGTCCGGTCCCTCGGTATTTTGGGACTGGGGCGTGACACTAGGGCAGATTCGTGGGGAGAGGGAGAAGTCAGGCGGGTCGGGTCGGAGCGGGTTGCGGGTTGGGCGGACCCGGCCCGACTCGCTAGGGACGAATACGGGTTCGGGTCGCGAGTTTGACCCGAATCCGACCCGTGGCTGAGGGGTTGGGTTGGGTTGGTTTGGTTTGGTTTGCTTTGGTTTAGTGAACCGGGTTCAGTGAAAAATAGTTTTTAGGGTTTTAAAAATAGGTTCGGGGTCCAATAAATTACAGAAAAATTATCCTAAGTCCAATATTTTATTTTACACCCAAAAATATTATTTTCATAATATTTTAATATATTTTAAAAATATTTAATTTTATTTAATGCCAAAATACCCTGGTTTTTAATTAGTAAAAATTCCCGAAAAATTCCAAAAAATTCTGAAAAATCCAGTTTTGAAAATCTTGAAAAATCAGAGGGTTTACAATAATGAACATAATTGTCTGGATCAAAACTAGGATCCACAACATCGAAAACCATGTCCAAAGTCACGTTTGTCTCATCATTTTGATCGAGCACCCCATCAAGTCATTGTGTTATCTATGCATAAGTGAAAGGAGCCCAAAATCGAACCATCCACCCAAAGCTGACCGAGCACAGTTACCAACCCTTGACCCGAGCCTAGTACCAGTCCGAAAGTCCACGTCCATAAACTAACCGGTGCTACATAACATAAGACTTTCTCTTATGTTGTCCTCAATTGGCACCACCAACAATGTCTTATGATGGCTATGACTACTAATGCAACCCATGATAGAAAATATAGAACATTAAGCATAGTCACAGTCAAGTCACATAATTCACGACTTTATTTTTTTTGAAATAAAACTCTTCAAGTTGGTTGAAGAAACGATGCCTCCTTCTCTATTTATATCATAGTTTGCTGTATAGGCCGATACTATACAACTGATACTGATATGGTTTGCCATGTCTCGATTCGATACCGACCGATATCGACATTTGTGGTCTTTTTTTTTACTCATTTCGGCAAAGATAATTTAATGAAAAAAAGACTATTAGCAAGGATGTAAAAGCATAGTGCGATCATAAAAACATGTAAATAAAAAATTATTTATTGCAATAAAAAAAACCAATCAACAAGGGTCGGTATTATTTCATCAATTTTAAAACTATTATAAAAACACAAAAAATACTTAAAATTATGCATAAATGTCTAAAATAATATTCTAACTTTTAAATAATTTATTAATAATTATTAGCTTTACGATACCGAAAATTCTAATGCTCTGATCTGAAACCATCGATATTGTCATCGATACTCATAGAAATGATTTGATAATGATTATGATACCAATAATACGAACCTTGATTTTAATGACTTGTTCAATTTGCCTCACCTTCCCCACTTCCGACGTCCGACTAAAAATTTTCTTTGGTAAAAGTGTATAACTAGAAACAGTCAAAAGCATCTCTAAAAGGTAAAAAAAAAAAAAAAAAATTCCTGCAAAAAAAAATCTTTATCTTTGAAATTAGGGGTGAGCGTTTGGTTTATTTGGTTTCAACCGAATCAAAATAGTCAAAACTGAATAGACCGAAATTCTTAAAATCTAAAACCGAAATCGAACCAAAATTAGCCAAAACCGAAACTGAACCGAATAACGATTAGGCTTATTCGGTTTATTCGGTTGAAATATTTCTATTGTTTAATGTGTAGGATCAAATGATGAAATCGTGGTTAAATTATATTAAAAATTATAATTTTTATACACACATTTATTAAATTTCGTCAAAATTTAGACTAGTCGTTAAATTACCAAAATTTGGCTTCAAAACACATACATAGAATTATTATTTTCAAAATATACACATTTTAATCACAAAATAGGTATAGAATTGAGGTATTTATATAATTGCATATCTTATTCGATTTTCGGTTGACACCCAAAATCGAAACCGAATTTTTGTTCTTTTCAAAACCGAGATCGAACCAAATTTTTTTCAATCCGAACCGAATCACTTGGTTCGATTTTCGGTCTAAAACCGAATAATGCTCACCAATACTTGAAATACAATCAAAGTTTCAAATAGTGCATCATCTCTAGACTCTACTACTTCTAAACACGAAACAAAATCATTTTTCAATGTATCTATTCTACTATATAATGCCAAAACTAGGCTTCACCGTGAAAAATTTTTGTTCCAAAAATACCCTTCAACATATTTAGTAATTAAAAAGAATACCTACAATAAATTTCACTGACAACCATTTAAGAGATGCAATAATGACAACCATTTACGGAAATCAAAGGGTTCATGCTACTTGCTAAGTCTTTTAAATTGTTACCAAAGAATTCGAAGGGTTGAACCATTAACCTATATAATTAAAAGCAGTAGAAATAAACTAACTCATCAACATCATTCACTCCAATATACGTGCAAAGCACGTGCATATATACTAGTTTAACATAGTTTCCACAAGCTACAATCGGATTTAAATTACCAAAATTTGGCTTCAAAACACATACATAGAATTATTATTTTCAAAATATACACATTTTAATCACAAAATAGGTATAGAATTGAGGTATTTATATAATTGCATATCTTATTCGATTTTCGGTTGACACCCAAAATCGAAACCGAATTTTTGTTCTTTTCAAAACCGAGATCGAACCAAATTTTTTTGAATCCGAACCGAATCACTTACTCGGTTCGATTTTCGGTCTAAAACCGAATAATGCTAACCAATACTTGAAATACAATCAAAGTTTCAAATAGAGCATCATCTCTAGACTCTACTTCTAAACACGAAACAAAATCATTTTTCAATGTATTTAACTTAGTTTCCACAAGCCCCAATCGGATTTATAAAAAAATATGGGGTGAGAGAGGCTCGAACTCTCGACCTCAGGATGACTCAGATTAGCTATGAGACCTACGCGCTAGCCAACTGCGCCACCACCCCTTGTTGTAAATTAAACAATTTTAAATATTAAACTATGATATTATAAATGGCGGTTTAATAAATATAAGAATTAGGACAGGAAATGGTACTGTATGTAGGTGAAAAATGTTAGTAGGAAACTTTAGCAAACCTTAACCCAGCTACCAAAACTGAAGTAATAATTCAAGACTAGTGACAGTATTTCCCAGATTGGCCCAATCATAAAATAACAGTTGGCAGAAAGAGAAAACCAATATATATTCAAGACTTGTAGTTTTCTTTTACCTTTTTTTAGGAATCGAGATACTTTCATTCAACCATAAGAAAATGACATTTGGACATATCCATCAAGATATGGTCCATAATACAATATGGTTCTTCAAACCACCACAAGTTATAAGAGTAATTGACAGATAACATTAGTGTAGCAAGAGAATGTGCGACAGTGTTTGCAGTTCTAGGAGCATAAGCAAAAGAAATATTAAAGAGTTTTGATTCAATGCTTCTCGACCCTCTTCTATTGCCTGTCTTGCACGCCACATGGTATTCAATTCCCTGTGTCGGATTGAGTCCAGTATGATTTTGCAATCTCCTTCAATAGTGACCCGATCAATGCTATTCTTCCTGCATAGTTCGAGAGCCTTCAGCCTCCAAGCTGGATTTGTGTCATTGCACCTTTGAACAAGCCTTCATGATTCCTTACTACTGCTGCTCCCGCCATCTTGTTGTCAAATTGATCTTCCAAGTGTTCAGAGAGGGAGGAATCCATCTGCAGTTCCTTTGAGTAGTTTGCTGTGAACTTGTGGGTTGATGCTTCCGTGCCAAACTGGGTTGTGAGAATTTATCCCGCATTCTCCAGGCCTCCTCTCTAATTTCCATTATGCAGATTCTCTTCTGTTGAAATATAGCCCAGATCGTCCATAGCAGCTAAAAGCTTGAGGTAATCAGTTCTTTATCCCCATTACTAAGCAAATTCTTGATGAGATTTGGTAGAGTGGTCTCCATCTGAATATGAAAGTTGATTGAGTGTATCGACCCTTGCCACGCTGGACCTGTGATAGGACAGTGAAGAAGAAGGTGATCAAGAGTTTCGATATATACCTGACAGAGAGGGCATCTTGGATCATGATTTTGTAATCGTTTATTGATGTTCTCTCCTGTAGGCAGAGCATCGAGTAATGCCCTCCGAGCAAAGATGAGCACTCTACAACAAATATGATGAAACTTCCACACACCGATATCAGACAGATTTTTAGTGGTAGGGAGTTGAGCATGTTGTTCATAAGAGGAACACCAGGTTGGATTTCCAGGTACAGGTATCACGATTGATGAGTTCACTAACAGCTTGTACCATGTGTCTGGCATTATCATGACCAAGGACTCTGAAGTTTAGTAGAGATATATGGTACCAACCAGGGGTCTGGGCGGGCTCATCATTTAAGCAAAGGAAACAACTGCTTTGTAAAAATTTAAAGCAGATTGCCATGCTTGCTAAAGCCGTAGCCTCCCAAGTTTTAAATCGTAATTAAAACACCTAATTAAAGCATTAATTAAAACGTAATTTAATCTATCAATATTTGGAAAAAAAATCAATAACGGTTATCACCTCAGAGTCTCCTCCCAAGATTTGGTCTTTTCATCTTCATTCTTTATATATATTTAAAAATAAAAACAAAACTGGCATAACAAAACTGTCATTATCTCTCTCTCCATTCAATAACTTAATTCTTCAAGTGCACTCTCTGGCTATTCTCTCTCTCCATTCAATATTTGTTTCAAGTGCATCCTGGCTACTCTCTCTCCCTCTCCCTCTCCCTCTCTCTCCTCGTTCAATATTTGCAAGTGCAAAAAGAAATAGGAATTGGATTTTTTTCTCATCTTCAGGTTCTTTTTTTTTTATATTACAATTGTGTTTTATTTTATTTTATTTAGCAATGTCGAGTAGAAAATGTCTTTGGATATGTAAAACGTCAAAAAAAAAAAAAAAAAAAAAAAAAAAAGATAAACTGATTCAATCTCAAAAAGGTTCTTTTGATAAAAAATTTATAAATAATACACCAAATGAAACTAGAAATCAAAATGATAGCTCGATTGGAAAAAATGAAACTCGTGAAAATGTAGAAGTTGATCATAATCCAATTAATACTCTTGAAAATTTAGAAGAAAACAGAAACCAAGATGATAACTCTACTGAAAACTTGCAACAAAATGAGAACACGTCAGAAGTTATCCATGCTACAAATGTTTCAATCCCACTAAATATTTATTATCTGGGACAATGAAAAAACAACGATACAAAATTAAGAGATTTATTAGCTGAAAATTGTCCAATTAGAGAAAATAATATAGAAATTCCTGTTGATGAAAACGGTAGACAATATTTTGATGAAAACGGTAGACAATATTTTTCTATTAAACTTTATACTCGAATGTTATCAAACGGAGAAAAATACGATAGGAGATGGTTAATATATTCCAAAGAATTTGATAAGGTATTTTGTTTTTATTGCAATTTATTTAATTTAAAATCTAACACATCTCAAATAAGTAATGAAGGATGTAGGGATTGGAGAAATATTAGTTCTGAGCTTAAAAGCCATGAAACATCAAATGAACATATCACTAATATGGCTTTTTGGATTGATTTAGAAGCACACTTGTTAAAGAAACAAACAATTGATAACAAAATTTAAGAGATGACTAATAAAGAAAAAGAACATTGGAAAAATGTACTTCTAAGGATTATTGCTCTAGTAAAAACTCTTGCTAGAAACAATATGGCATTTCGCGGAACAAATGAAAAATTATATGAAGATAATAATGGAAACTTTCTAAGTTTCATTGAAATGATTGTTGAATTTGATCCAGTATTGCAAGAACATGTTCGTCGCATCAAACATGGTGAAATTATTAATCATTATCTTAAACATAACATACAAAATGAATTAATAAACTTGTTAGCATCTGACGTACAAACTACAATTATTAAAAAAAATTAAAGATGCAAAATATTTCTCAGTCATATTTGATTGCACTCTAGATATAAGTCATCAAGAACAAATGACTCTAGTATTACGCTTTGTAGATGTTTCAATAAATCCAATAAAAATAGAAGAATATTTTTTGGAATTTATTAAAGTAGGTGTTACAACAGGAGAAGGACTATTCACTGAACTTCTAAATATAATAAAAAAACTTAAACTTGACATTAATGATATTAGAGGACAAGGATATGATAATGGATCAAATATGAAATGTGTACAAAAGAGGTTATTAGACTTAAACCCTCGAGCATTTTGTACACCGTGTGGATGTCATAGTCTTAACTTGGTACTTTCTGATATGGTAAATTCGTGTTCAAAAGGTAAGTCATTTTTTGGAGTAGTACAACGAATATATAATATATTTTCATCTTCAACAAAATGGTGAATTTTTTTACTAGATCATGTACCTTATTTAACTGTTAAACCATTGTCACAAACACGATGGAAAAGTCGTGTTGAAAGTGTAAAAGAAATAAGAGAACAAATTCCAGAAATAAGAGATGCCCTACTTGAATTAGTTGAAACTTGTGAAGACTCTAAAATAAAAAGTGAAGCTAAAAGTTTAGCACATCATAGCTTATAGCTTATAGAACTCTAAAATCCAGAAATAAGAGATGCCCTACCTCGAGCACATCATAGCTGGGAGTTTAGCACTCTAAAATCCGAATGCCTCTATAGCTTATAGAATATTATTAACAATACCTGTTACTGTTGCTTCCGCAGAAAGAAGATTTTCAAAACTAAAATTGATAAAATTGCATTTAAGATCAACTATGTCACAAGAAAGATTGAACGGATTAGCAATTTTATCTATTGAAAAAATATCTTAGGAACTCTTGAATATAAAATTTTAATTAGCAATTTTGCAGCACAAAAAGCAAAAAAAATTAAATTTATTTAATTATCTACTACATTATAAAAATAAATATATATATGTGCAACTGCTTTTTATTCAAAATTCAAAATTTATTAATGGAAAAAAAAGGTTTTAAAATTCGCCTATGTAACGTTTATTATTACGATACATTGTCGGTCCCAAGTCCGAATCAAAGATGAGAATTTGCATATAAATCAATATAATAAAATTATATAAGTTTAAAAAAAAAATTCTAAACTTTTGTCTGGGACATCAAAATGGTTTGAGACTGCACTGCTAGGGATCATTCCATGTGTTAGATCCATCTCCTACAGACCAGATAACATTGTTGAATAGATGTTCCCTACACTTTTAGAGGATATGGAGAGGGTGACGTTAGCTGTCGAGAACCCTTTGGTTTTGAGGTATTTGGCTCGTAGCAATTTGACCCATTTGGACTCTTTCTCCTGTAGGAAACACCATGCAAGTTTTGTTAAGGCTTTATTGGCTTTAGAGTATAGATGTTATAAGGCCGAACGACCGGTGTTCGAAATCTAGTGAGAGCGATTATGACAATCAAATATATTTTTATCTAATTTTACTAACTAAAATGATTCATTAAACGATAAAAAAAAGTTCCTCTAGATATGTTCAAATCTAATAACTAAAAATTTTCATTAAATTTAATAAAAACAGCTGGATAATTAGTATAGAGAAAAAATTCCAACTCTTCTGACGATTCAAGTCAGATCCTTTTGCGAGGACTAAAAAATGATCAACAAATATCTTTCAACTTCAGCTAGTACGTAGAAATATTTGGCTTACAACTAAGGTGACAGAGCCTCGTATGCTAGCTAATTATAGGTCATGCATGCGGCCATGCATGGAGATGTGATGCTAAAAGTCTGGACCTCAGGGACCTCCATGATGCTCTCCAGGCTGGGCTTCCACCCCACCAGAAACTCCCCATTCTCTTTGCTCAGCTCACCGCCTCTCTTATCCAACGTCTTGGTAGCACCGTGTTCATCACCTTCTTCTCCCCCTGCTGCTGCAGCCTCTACTTCCTCTCTGCTCCTTTCTTTCTCCCCGCAGTTTCCCATTATAACGAGAGAGAGAGAGAGAGAGAGAGAGAGAGAGACTATTGTGGTTGGTTATGTATAAACTCTTTTAGTTTGTGTTGAAATGCATAGATGGTGATATAATAATATTGTTGGGGAGGTATTAGTTTAAAGGGCTAATTAGTGTTTAGACCCTGAATTTTATATCAGGTTAGAGTTTAAGTCTTAACATATCCAATTGTAAAATTCGGACCCTTCATATTGATTTTTTTTTCTTCCATTGTATCATTCCTCTCATTGTCTGACAATAACTTTCCTATATAGGCTAGGGAGGATATTGTTAGTCCAGAAGCGGATCAAAGATGGTAGAACGCGGGTCATAGCAGAGCTACTAGCGAGACCCGAATGTCCGCTCTCTACTGGAATCCAAGATGTCGTCGAGATCAGAGATTCACACAAGAGTTCCTCATATGATATTTCTCGATTCCAACGAAGGACGAACCAAAAACAGGTTACAAACTGAATTCGAGGAAAATGAAGATTACAACAAGCAAAAAGAAAAAAAAAGTTCTTCTCTTTACGTTCGCAGAAGCTGCAATGAGAAAGAACGAAGCAAAGGAAAGTGCTAAAGAAAAGCTCCTTGTTGGGACGGTCAAAACCACCGTTGCTCAAAGCAAGATTCGCCGTACAGACGATCTGCCTCCAGGAATCAGCAAGTTAACAAATGAAATTCTGGAACGCTCTTATCACCTTCGAAAATACTCAAAAAAACCATGTGAGAGGGGGGCACTCTGGGCCGCATATGATCTGGTGTTCTCGGTTTTTCATTTTTTTTCTCTCTACTCAAATGAAAGAGGAGGTCATCTATATAAAGAGGATTTCAGCACCTATGCGGCCCGAGGAAACACCATGCCGTATATGCGTTGACCGACCAGATCCCCCAAAATCGGGTGTCAATACCGCAGGCGCCGCCCGCCTCGCATGTGTTGCCTCCGCCGTCGGTCATGCTATAATGCACGAGGCAGACAGCGCCGCGCCAAATGCCGAAAGCAGCATCATGTGCCGCATATTTCAGAAGGCACATAAAATTATGCACTGCATGCGCCGCCTAAAGCAAACCTTGTCGCCTCAACAAGAAACTCGCTTATCCAATCCTGGCCACATAGCGTCAGGACGCATAGCCCCTGGCCGCATAGCACCTGGCCACAAAGACCCTGGTCGCATAGCGCCTGGCCGTATAGACCCTGACCGCATAGTGCCAGGCCGCATAACCCCGGCCGCATAACGCCTGGCCGCATAGTGCCTAAGGCCGGAAAGCGCCTAAGGACGCATAGTGCCAGGTCGCATGTGCCACGATGCATGCGTCCGAGCTAGCAACCGTATATGCAACTCGCACATAAAGGAGCGCATGAGCGCCATGCGATGATGTTGACATGCTAAGTGCAAAGTGCGCCAACAAAGCGCCACTTTGCACCCCCCGTGTCCGAATCGCTAAGCCCCTTCAGGGCTTAGCTCTGAAAGAAAACTTTCCAAATGTGGTGATAAAACAAAGATTGTCATAATGGAGTTCACACTTAATTCCTTTAGAAAAGTCAACCCACATGGGCCACCACCCCATGTGCATATACCAATACTAAGCATAGCTAGATATTGAGATATACACATTGGTGGTTTTCCAATGTGGGACTAAAACTCCCAAAGCTAAGTGAAAAATACCAACAATTTCTCACATGTATCACAATATATGGTCGAACGTTCCTCACAGTGACTGTCATCATGCATTAGGATAGATGTTGCCGACGACTTGAATCTTTCCGCATGGGTCAAACAACAGTACGATACAAGAATGGACTAGACCTTAAATTCTGCATAATAGCTGCTATTCTTCCTACTCACACAATGACCTCAGTTGTGTCATCCGGTCGCACGTTAAAGTCCCTGTGCTAACCTGGTCTCGGTGTATGTATCTTGGGCATTTATAAACTTTCCCTCAAAAGACAACCTACATCTCTATCCATATACTTAAGTAAGTTCTTCCACTATAGAGAGTTTATTATCTGGCCTGAAGCCCTGCGCTTCTGTACGGTGCTACGCCGCTATGACATGGCGCCCAAGGTCGAGGATCCCCCTATTGCGGTGTCATACCACTGCAGCATGAGGACACATGCCTCTTAGTAGTGTTGTTACTACACACAACATGGAGCCTTGCGCTCCTGTGCGGTGCTACGCTGCTGTGACATGGCTCGAAGCCGAGGTTCACTCCCTTATGTGGTGTCACCCACTGTAGTATGAGGTCACCAGCCTCTTAGTAGTGTTGTACTACATCTCAGCATAAAATCTTGTGCTTTCATGAGGTGCTACGCCGTTGTGACATGGGTCAAAGCCGAGGTTCACTCCCTCATGTGGTGTCACCAACTGTAGCATGAGGTCATAGGCCTTTTTGTAGTATTATACTACCACTCTCTATCTCCTTTCAGCATTAGGCTACCTGCCTATATGCGGTGTTGTCGTCGCTGTGAAATGGCCCGAAGTCGAGGTTCACTCCCTCGAGTGGTGTCACGCCACTGTAGCATGGGATACAAGTCCCTTGTAGTGCTAAAATTACTCGTGCTTCCTATAATGCATGCCGGGCATTCACTCTACCCAAGAACTCATTAAGGCATCAAAGCCATCCTTCCACAGGAAATATTCTAATTAAGAACAAATAGTAGACACAGTGGTTTCAGGTACATATCCCACAATGTCCCCGAGGACTATCCACTGTACCTGATATTCTCCCGGTCGATGGTCCTCCCTTGAACCAATAGCTAGATGTCTGGTAGATTTCTCTTTGAACCACTGGCATAAAACTAATTGGTAGGATTGCAGAGACGTAATATCGGAGGTCCTCCAAGCCCATATCTAATGTGTCCTTGATTATGTGCGGTATTACAACCGCTGTTACATGGCCCGAAGATGAGGCTTTACCCTGTCGAGGTACCTCACTGTGGTGTCACCCTACAGTAACATGGACTACTATGCTCCTTTATAGTGTTTGACTCTGACTATATGCGGTGCTACTACCGTTGTGAAATGGCCCGAAGTTGAGGCTTTACCCTGTCGAGGTACCTCATGATGGTGTCACCCCATGGTAGCATGGATTACTACGCTCCTCTATAGTGCTTATGATTAGCTAGCACTTGAAGCCTATTGTCACGACCTGCATCCTAGATTTGGGCATGAGTACGCCCAGCCTACGCCACAGTGTCGACGGTAGAACGCTGTACAAAAAAGCCACAAGTATAATCTACAACTCACAACATATATACATCACCACATTATACTCAATCACAGGCACTAGTTTAAATGAATAAACCAAGATAATAATGAAATAATAGTCTTGATGTGGGTTCAATAAATCTCCCTAAAATCTAATATCCAAATTACAATATTTAAAATACTTTAGAAAACTGTCGGAGAACAATCCGGTCCAAAATAACTAACAAAATCAACTACTACTAAACTACTCCATTGCAGACGGTATCATAGCTGTTAACTCTCCATGATCCTCCGGAAGGGCAAGATCATGCTCTATTATGTCGCTAGCATACGGTCCATAATGTGTAGGGATTTTATCCTCAATGTAGTCACCTAAAATATTTATCCAGTTAGAAAAGGAATGAGTACATCACAGTGAAAATAGTTCCAACACATGGTAGAAGCTATAAGACAATAAATAGTAAGAAATATATGATAACAACAAACTGAACTCACAATAAAGCAGCTAGAATAACCAAATGCTGAAGTCCTATCATGGAAAATATATAGTACAATATCTCCAAGCAACAAAAGAAATAACTACAATGGATGGAAGAACAGATAGGAACAACTACTCTATGTGATTTGAAATACCTTGTTGACATGTAAAGGCTAGGGGGTAATATCCGGCAAACCACACGTGTCGTGCATGGCTGCTATTATTCTAGAAAGACCATGGGATAGAAAGGGTAGTTCACACATCCACTAAGTATTTCTTCTCCCCATAAGTACACATGGATTCCAAACCAGTCACGAAGAAATAACAATAATCCAGAACAATCACGTATCTCATAATAAGAATCCATCATACTAATCCGTGTAACAAGTGTCAATGAATCAAATAATCAATACTAAGCATGCATTATAGAGACTATCAAGCATTGAAAGTAATCACAGAAATGTACTCGCCTATGGTCCTTAGCTAGTATGAATCAGAATCCAAGTCACAGTCCAAATAGCCTATATATTACAAATTTACCATGTCAAAAGATAATTTATTTTAATTTATTTAATTCTGGAACAATTACTCTAAAATCCTATTTTAATCTTATTATTCTGAATTTTTGGTCAATTCCTAAATTTTGTTCAAAGAAACTAAATTTTATCAACTTGAGACTCATGGCATGCAAATCGAGGCGATCTGTTGATCGAATAGTCAACCGACACAAACTCAACTTTCATGCATGATTTCCTGTAGATTTTAGCGTAAAAAACATGTTGGAATTTACGGCTCATCCAAATTCTAATTCGTTTAGGAATTATTGCACATACCAAAATCGTGTTGTGCAACGGTGGTTGATTGTTAATCTAGAAGTTCTACAGAATTAACAGTATATAAATATTTCGAATTAAATTCTGAAAAATAAATATGTCAATTATCTCGACATTATCTTTCCGAAACTTTAAACAGTTCATGATTCTGATTCCTAGTTCTCCGAAATCGCGAAAACATCAAGACACGTCTATTTTCGGACATGATGTGCCCTACAAATTTTCTAGAATTTAATATTCATAATTTTGTAAAAAACATTATGTATTCAGAAAACTAACCTCAATATGATTCTAATGCAAGAAACTAGAATGTGTTTGGATTCCATAGCTATGAGTAATGGCTTCTGGAAAATGAAGGAAACCTAGATGGCAATTCTACAAAATTCGGCTTACAGAAAAACCCTAGAAATTATAAACTAACTATTATATATAGAGAGGAGAGAGGGAGCAGCCGCGACTCGGAGTGCGCCATGTGGCATCCATTCACGCACTCCCGATCGGATCGAACGGTCAGGATTCGACCCGGCTTGGCTCGGCTAAGTCCAAGTCGGATTAGGACTCGGCTCGGCTAAGGGTCGGCTGGGCTGCACCCGCACCCACTCTCGCGGTCGCTGACAAGAGAGCCCCGTCCAGTTTGCTGCGGGAGGCTGACGGGTGGGCCCCTGTTGGCTGACTGGGCAGGATATTTATTTTTATGGGTTTTTTCCAAAAAAATAGTTTTTAATTCAGTTTTTCCTAATTAACTCTAAATAAATGCTAAAAATAATCAAAAAATTTCTAGAAAATTCTAAAAAATATATTTGAATATTTAGAACCTAAAATAAAAGTTTGGGATGTTTTTAATTATGTTTGACCCTAAAATAAATTCTTGAAAGTCCTAGGAAATTAGTGTTACTAGTTTTTTAATTAACCAAAATTGTGGACAAATCATACTAGCCCCAAATTATCCTAAAAATAACATTTAAGCTAGAATTTCAGGATACGGAGGTTACACCTATTATTAATGGATTCGCTAGATTCATTCAGTGTTCAGTTCTGGCCCTTGAGACCTATTATGAACAAATCTGCCAGATTCACCTGGCTCTGAACATTTAACCACATAATAATCCACACAGGCTGAGCTCATTCAGTGTCTTATGTTTTATCCACACAGTTCTCTTCAAACATTTGAAGAGATGAATAGTTGCCAGTGCTGCATCTTCTAGTTTTTACAATATGTTGGTATTATTCGAATCTGTGTACTAACCATAGAAAGATCATTTGAGAGCTTCCAGAGCCATCATGCTATATACGATGCAGCTGATAGTGCAAAGAACTCTGAGAGTAAAGACTGCTTCTTCGACTTACACGATATAGCAGCACCACTCCTGGAGAAGTCACGTCCTCATGTGGATCTTTCACTCTTCTTTCCTGAGCACCAACTGACATCACTGAAGCCTTTCATTATATCTGGATAATTGTTGTAGTGCAAGATATACCACTGAGTCCACTTGAGAATTCTGACGACTCTCTTCACAGCTTCCAGTATTCAATAACACACATCCTGCTCGTGAACTGACCTAGCATCCCTACAACAAGATCTATATCTTACCTGTTGGTACTCGTATCTTAAATCATTTACATGATGATGCTTGAGTACACCAACTGTCTGATGCTTTCCCTTTGATAAGGTTTCATCTCTATGTCACACTTGAGGAGTATCGTCCCTGATACCCAAAGTGTGTGATCAACACTTCATGCACAGTGCTTGTGACTGAGCAAGCCCTCCTAGCAATCGGATTATCTTATATCCTTAAGGATGATATCCGCAATCCCATGTCCTGAGACTGGACAAAAGGATATATTTTTTCAAGTGACACTTATATATCTACAGCTAAGATTAGCTAGGCGTCCACATAGATACAAAATATGACTCATTTATTATCAGCGAACTTTGTATACACACACTTGTCTATCTCGCTGATTCTGCGATAACTTTGACTAGATAAATTGTCAAACTTCTGCTTCCATATCCTGGAATTTGCTTTAGGATGTATTTGAGATATCACCAACCCGCAGACTGTCTTTAAAACTGAATGACAATAATTCAGACTGTTGTTCGTAAATCTCTTATGACTGTCTTCCTCCAAGACTTGATGTCTTTCCTTTATCTGATAAACAATCATCTTATGAATAACAACAAAGGTAATCATTATCCTGATATATGACATCCTTAACAAGGTGTCTAAGAACTCAATCCCCTATTTTCTGAGAAAACCCCTAGGCTACAAGCCTAGTCTTAAACTCAACTATTCTGGCTGCTTCTATTTACTTCTACTAAAGATATATAAGCATCTGATAGCTTTAGCTCCTTTAGACAGATTGATCAACATCTAAGTATTGTTATAGGGTCAATCTCTTCATGGACTGCCTCATCTTAGCAGACTAAGTCTCTGGTCTTTATTGCCTCATCATTGGTAAGTAGCACGACCTTCATATGATAGGTAATAAGATCATCTTTGGTCCTTCGACCTCCTGACTCTTCTTGCTGACTGATCTTCGAGTTTCTGGTTCAAATGTTGTCTCGTTAAAGAAAACTCCTCCTGGGACTACAACTTCTTCTACAAAAGTGCCAACAACTCTGGCTGGTAAGGTCCTCCGAAAACTACTCATATGCCTGAAACCCCCATATACGAATAATATTCATGTGGATTTGACTTTGAACTAGAGTTACCTCAGAAGTGAAGAACGGTACTAAGGACATGACCGTAAATTCAACCTTCTCCCACAGGCAATCTGGAAGGCCCTTTAAACAACAATATAAAAATTATCATTACGGCCAACTGCTCGTCCTTCCTATATACACCTTCAATGGACTGGGAGAGGATGAAGATGTCATTCCATAGCCAATTCCATGTTCTAGCCTGAACGATGCGAATCCAAAGAACGATGCATGTTCCATAGTCAATTTCATGTTCTAAGCTGAACGATGTGAATCCAAAGAATGATGCATGTTCTATAGTCAATTCCATGTTCTAAGCTGAACGATGCGAATTCAAAGAACGATGTGAATACAAAGAACGATACATGTTCCATAGTCAATTCTATGTTCTAAGATGAACGATACGAATCCAAAGAACGATGCATTTCATCTTGATAACTTCTGATTCTATTGAGTTATAAACCGGTATGACACTCGACTCCAAACTTGAAGTCCCTGAGGTTCTTGAACGCTTCATCCTTCGAATATGAGAAGATACGCAAATGCGTTTCCCGAGAAATCATCGAAGAAAGAAGTGATAAACTTTATCCCGGCCCTTTGTGGAGAGTAGAAGTCACAGATAAATGAGCACACCAGCTCCTGTGTCTAAACACATTCATCACGTCTCTCCACCTCCTTACCCCCACATCTTGGAGATATTCCTGAACTAGACATCTTTGTTGAAAAAGACATGTCTTAGTCAGATAAGACACAACTCAATAAGAGCAATCCCTTCCTCAAGCCGGAAGTCCAGAATCAAAATTATGATCCCTAGATCTTCTGCTTGACACTTGTTCGCCATAGAGAACTTATTTTATGATAGTGCTCTTCCTTAGTGAATAACTCTTTCACAGAGTATGCATGGCCGAAAGCACCAGTGTCTACCCACCAATTAGTAACCACTCTTGATAACTTAACCTCGCAATCATAGCAATCAAGTTAAGTAATCAAATGGACCAAGTTTTAGCTATACCTTGCTATATTGGTTCGAATTGGTTCTGCTTTCAAGCTCCAATTCCAACCATGCGCCAAGTCCTGTCCAGAGCAATGACCTTCATGCGCAAAGTCCACCATGCGCCAGTCTTGCCATTCGCAGAGACGTCCATGCATATAAGTCACTATGCGGCCAACTCTGCCATGCGGCAGGAATTGTAACGCCCCGTAACCGCACGGTGCGTTACGCAGAGTCAGAGTGAATGAAACAAATGCTGGTTACATTTAATTTGTTGGATTTTGGGAAGAATGATTGATTAAGTTGGTTTCATGTGCAGATGGCTAGAGGGTTCGATGGAAAACAGGTGTTCGTTTAGAATAGTACTGAGATAGCTGGATTGGAACGATAATGCCGTCTTCCTTAGTCCGATCGGTCAGATGATTTAGAGAGCACGACCTGCTCGCATGGTCATACCAGTTGAGTAGATCGCGCTTGCATCGGACCACGGGTTCAAGGGATTGGCCGTATCGGCAGGACAGGATGCCTAACGGGATCAAACATTGTGAGTGGGCTCTTTTTCTTCTCCTCTACTCCTTCATGCCTAATAATATAGAAAATACGTAAATGCTTGAAACACTTGGATTGAAACATTGGGAACCACTACACTGAGGCGTGCATAGAGTGTACGTCGTTTGCTTGGTAGGATTGTGGCTTGAAATGATTTACGCGTTGGATAGTTGGAGCGATAGTTGGATTATACATTTGAGGCAGTTGGTTGGATAATTAGGATTATGCTTGGACGGTTGGAATTATACATTTTCGGAATGATACATTGAGGCATTTGGGAATATCGAGAATTCGGGCGAGCGAGCGTGCATTCGTGCACGAGTATCACTTTGTCGCTTTGTCTTGCAAAGCGAGCAGTTGTGGTTCAAAATCGAACAAATGCATCGGCGAGGGTATTGTGCCACGAAAGCGGCATTGTGCCACGAAAGCGGCATTGTGCCACGGTTGGGGCATTGTGCCATGGGTATGTTCTGAGTTGGGGTGTTGCACCCAATTTGAAACATTGTGTTGAGAAGTGATATTATGCACATGGGCATAACTTGGGCACAATTTGAGAGATTGTGCCTATGGGAATAACTTGTGAATGGTGCATTGGGCAATATGTTGGAAGAATGGTTATGGATGCTTTGGTTGGATATCGGTTGAACGAGTCTAGGATCGCTTGGTGGGGCGAGAATGTTCGATCCTCTCGTCATACCTACTTGGTGTCGGCATGTCACGGACAACCTGTGTTGCACGGGGTTTGGTCTTCTCGAACGGGAAGGCTCCGGGGCACCGGGACCGTTCGGCCATGGAGGAGACAATTTGGTAACGTGCCTTGGGCACGGTGCCGGCGGTTGGATGCGATCCAGGTGGGTTAGCTACTTAGCACTGTTTCGAATAGAACCGCATTTGATCAGTCCGATCAACGTCCTTTATGACTTGGCCAGTGACTTCATATAGATTAGTGTTGGCTTGCTTTTCTTTTGTTGGTTTGGCTTCGTGTAGGCGCGGCCACCTTGCCTCGGCAAGAGTGTGCACTTTGAGATTTGGATTGTAAGTATTTTGGTTGAGGATGGATATTGAGGCTTGGTTGATGGTTCGATATGTTATCGTGCAAACGATAGCTTGAGTAGGATGGGTTGCATGCTAGAATCCTTCGGGTTGCTTATATATTTGTTTGTCGATTTGTTTGAGTTGAATGCTTGCATGCTTAAACTGCTTTACAGCTTTTCTTAACATGTCATCCATATGTCATGAAACGAATCTAGGATTCAACTAGAAAGATCACCATATAACTGTTTGTATTCACTATTTTACTTAGTGTCGTCTTAGACGAGTGGGTTACCCCGCTCACCAGTACGGCTGTGTACTGACCCACGTTTGTGGGCAATATTTCAGGTACGCAGGCGTAGTGGCGCTGCTTGGATATACGAGACATGATGTATGAACTGTAAGTACCTTTGTGGACTAGAGAAAAGAGCAAGAGTATTTCATCGCCTTCGTGGCATAGCCTTCGTGGCATTGCCTTCGGGGCATTTTATTTGGACCCTATCGTGAGCTTCGCTGCGTGTTACTCTGATGTGTGCTTGGTACAAAATACTTGACTTCTGCTGCAACTTGGTTGTTTCAATGATAACTTTGGTGTTTAACAACATCGCCTTGTACGAGCGCAACTCCAGGCTCGTACGGCATCACGTCCCGATGAGAACGATTGTTCTGCGGGAGAGCTGCAACGTGGTGATTCATGTGCAGCAGGGACTATTGAGCTTGCGGAAGATTGGGGCGTGACAAATTGGTATCAGAGCGCCTGGTTCATTTTCTCGGACTTGGTCCTTCGCTTCATCACAAACTCTAAATAGCTTCTGCATGTCGTTTAGCTCTTGGCTCTACTCGGTGTCGCATTGGATGTTTCATACAATAAGTCTATATATTGCTGGTTGTGGCTGCATGTTCTTAGCTGTGTTGCTTTTGTTGGTTTTCGTTAGATCGCTTAGCATCGTTAGGCGTTGTTGCATTCGTACAGCAAGTTGGGTGACATTGTTGCATTTGTGCAACAAGTTGAGAGCTGTCGTTGGGTTGGCTTGGCTTGTTGTTCAGGGAGTTTCTGATTGTATCAGTGGATCAGTTGGTTGGCAGACGAGATTGGTTATGCGGCATGTTGTGAGTAGAAGCATCGATTAAGAACGGATTGTTGCACGAGTTGCTCGTGTAGCGACTGTGTTGGATAGAAGTTGGAATTTTGGCTGTGGCGCATCGGTTGAGCAGGTTTGAGTTTGGCTTGGGAATATCAGGACAGTGTTGCACGAGTTGCTCGTACAACAAATGTATGGAACAATTGGATATTGGGTTGGACTACTTGGAATACGATCGTTGCACGGGTTGCTCGTGTAGCGAAAGTATCAGACGGTGTGAATAGTTGAATCATTGAGAACGGGACATAGCCCGAGTTGCATCACGAGATTGATGGAAAGATTTGGATGATTCAGACATTGGCTGAGCTTTGTGTCAGACTTGAGTTGGGAATGGTAGGATAACGCATAAGGGATGGTTCGAACGGATCTTGGATCTGTGAAAGAAATCATAATGCGAGTAGCGACTTGATTCGGAGTGGTATATGGGATACCACATAGTGAGCAAGGCATTGAAATATTTTGGTTAGACATCAATGGGAATTGCCTGAACGGACTCGGATTAACGGGAATACAAGTTGGTTGGTGCACGTCGGTTGAGTTGGAAAGAATAAAAAAAATGGAGCAAGCGAATATTGAGTTGAGCATATCGAGAACGAACAAGTTGGGATACTCTTGAACGAGCGATGGACGAATCGGAGGATAGCGAGCACGGACTATGATTTTGGGCAACACATTTGAGCTTATGGTTGAGCAATAAAATACGATTTGGTTTGGAGGGGCAATGCGATGGATTCACACAAACTTGAAAGATTTTGTATATTGCTGCTCGAGAAGTCGACTCAGGTTTAGCGGAAGTGGAATTTTGGGCAAGCTGGTGCAACAAGCGTAGACGGATTCTCCGGAAGGCGTGGACGAATTGTGGCAACAACTGATGGCAATGATTGTGGCGGACAGACTTTTAAAGATAGCTAAATGTGGGAGCAACGTCGGAACAAATCACTGTGCAGTTTGAGCAAGTTGGATGTGCATTATGGAATGTGGCAAACAGATAAGAATTTGAGCAAGTCTTGAGTTCGAGAATCATTTCAATTGGTAGTGCGAGAAGTTGAACATGGCAGTTCAGAAAATTTGATAGATTCAGGGCAGAACGACGGATTGATGGAAGACGGTTTCAACAAGCACAGTTCTCGATTTTTTGGCTTGGATAGATAGCAAGACTCTAGGTGGTTAAGCGGCCTTTGGTTGACAGATTAACAGAGGTAGTGCATGAAATGCTCGGATTTGGAAGTTCGCTCGGATGGAATGGTTAGATTTTGGTTCGGATTTGCAGATGAGATATAGCATGGTTTATAGTAACTGACTATCGTGATGATTACAATTATCGAGCGTAGCTTTGGGACAGCTGACCCTAGCGACTTGCCCACCAGATCGGAGATGAATATGGTAGACCCATAGAACGACCCTTGAGGCGGCGTATTTGGGGATGCATCGAGGGCAGATGTGAGTGCTGTGTGTTGGAGATTAGCTTATTGACTGAGTGTTGGATTCGAGAGACCCTTGGGATAGTCTTCAGCTGAAGATGCAGCCAGAAGACCGAAGCGATGGTGGAGGTAGCCTAGTTAACTGATGAGATTCAGAGTCACAGATTTTTATCGATGGCATCGCCTCTGACTCATCGGGCCCTGGAAGGGAATAGCATTCATATGAATTGACGACTGTGAAACTAGCTCGTGAAGTTAAAGCAGCGGATCGTTCAGATCAAATTCTTACGAATACTGGAAGGGACAGATTTGCCTCAGATTTACAAGATGCATCGGAACTTAGTCTGGGAAGCGTGCTCGTTCAGAAGGTAAAGGTGATATCCTATGCTTCGAGGCAGTGGAAGCAGCGCAAAGAACTATTCCATGCGCAACCTAGGAATTGTGGCGAGTGTGTCCACGTTGAAATTGTGGCGACACTATCCCTTTGGCGTGGTGGCGAGATCTTCGTGGATCACATGAACCTCAATATAGATGTTCACCCAGCGAGGTATTGAGATTGAGGAAGAAGTGTTTGGTTGAGCTGATGAAAGCAAAGTTTGATATTTGGGTAAGTCGCATAGCTGGGGTAGTATCAGTTGAGATGATCGTTCGGTGCATAAGATATATTTGGAGATGTTGCTAGTGCGGATTCAGAAATAGTTGGATGGATTGAGTTGGAACACGAACTGATTGAGTCGGTAAAAAATAATCATATTTGAGAATAGTGCTCAAGCGAATATGTTGGAATAAAAATCATGATTGGTTCAATTGGGAGTACAGAAATGGATGCCTCGAACATAAAGATACCCTTGTAACTTGTTCAAATTTGCTATCGCAAAGCTCGGCTGAAATACATGTATTTTAGGGACGCCTTAAATATGTGTATCGATCCAAAACTAAGCGATACGTGGAATTCGTATTGAGCTGCAAGAAGGATGTGAGAATTCGTAAAATTTGTACGAGCATTCAGCAGAGCGAGATGCTGAGTCAGGATCGTGAATATGTGAGTTGCATGGAGCAGATCCATGGAATTAGATTGTGGCATGTGATAGGAATGAGTACCAGCACGGTTCGTGGACGAACCTGATTCTAAGTGGTATATTATGTAATGCCCCACAACCGCACGGTGCGTTACGCTGAGTCAGAGTGAATGAAACAAATGCTGGTTATATTTGATTTGTTGGATTTTGGGAAGAAGGATTGATTAAGTTGGTTTCATGTACAGATGGCTAGCGGGTTCGATGGAAAACAGGTGTTCGTTCAGAACAGTACTGAGATGGCTGGATTGGAACGATAATGCCGTCTTCCTTAGTCCGATCGGTCGGATGATTTAGAGAGCATGACCTGCTCGCACGGTCATACCAGTTGAGTAGATCACGCTTGCATCGGAGCACGGGTTCAAGGGATTGGCCGTATCGGCAGGACAGGATGCCTAACGGGATCAAACATTGTGAGTGGGCTCTTTCCCTTCTCCTCTACTCCTTCATGCCTAATAATATGGAAAACACGTAAAGGCTTGAAACACTTGGATTGAAACATTGGGAACCACTACACTGAGGCATGCATAGAGTGTACGTCGTTTGCTTGGTAGGATTGTGGCTTAAAATGATTTACGCGTTGGATAGTTGGAGCGATAGTTGGATTATACATTTGAGGCAGTTGGTTGGATAATTGGGATTATGCTTGGACGGTTGGAATTATATATTTTCGGAATGATACATTGAGGCATTTGGGAATATCGGGAATTCGGACGAGCGAGCATGCATTCGTGCACGAGTATCACTTGGTCGCTTTGTCTTGCAAAGCGAGCAGTTGTGGTTCGAAACCGAACAACTGCATCGGCGAGGGTATTGTGCCACGAATGGGGCATTGTGCCACGAAAGCGGCATTGTGCCACGGTTGGGGCATTGTGCCATGGGTATGTTCTGAGTTGGGGTGTTGCACCCAATTTGAAATATTGTGTTGATAAGTGATATTATGCGCATGGGCATAACTTGGGCACAACTTGAGAGATTGTGTCTATGGGAATAACTTGTGAATGGTGCATTGGACAATATGTTGGAAGAATGGTTATGGATGCTTTGGTTGGATATCGGTTGAACGAGTCTAGGATCGCTTGGTGGGGCGAGAATGTTCGATCCTCTCGTCATACCTACTTGGTGTCTGCATGTCACGGACAACCTGTGTTGCACGGGGTTTGGTCTCCTCGAACGGGAAGGCTCCGGGGCACCGGGACCGTTAGGCCATGGAGGAGACAATTTGGTAACGTGCCTTGGGCGCGGTGCCGGCGGTTGGATGCGATCCAGGTGGGTTAGCTACTTAGCGATGTTTCGAATAGAACCGCATTTGATCAGTCCGATCAACGTCATTTATAGCTTGGCCAGTGACTTCATATAGATTAGTGTTGGCTTGCTTTTCTTTTGTTGGTTTGGCTTCGTGTAGGCGCGGCCACCTTGCCTCGGCAAGAGTGTGCACTTTGAGTTTTGGATTGTAAGTATTTTGGTTGAGGATGGATATTGAGGCTTGGTTGATGGTTCGATATGTTATCGTGCAAACGATAGCTTGAGTAGGACGGGTTGCATGCTAGAATCCTTCGGGTTGCTTATATATTTGTTTGTCAATTTGTTTGAGTTGAATGCTTGCATGCTTAAACTGCTTTACAGCTTTCCTTAACATGTCATCCATATGTCATGAAACGAATCTAGGATTCAACTAGAAAGATCACCATATAACTGTTTGCATTCACTATTTTACTTAGTGTCGGCTTAGACGAGTGGGTTACCCCGCTCACCAGTACGGCTGTGTACTGACCCACGTTTGTGGACAATATTTCAGGTACGCAGGTGTAGTGGCGCTGCTTGGATATACGAGACATGATGTATGAACTGTAAGTACCTTTGTGGGCTAGAGAAAAGAGCAAGAGTATTTCATCGCCTTCGTGGCATTGCCTTCGGGGCATTTCATTTGGACCCTATCGTGAGCTTCGCTGCGTGTTACTCTGATGTGTGCTTGGTACACAATACTTGACTTCTGCTGCAACTTGGTTGTTTCAATGATAACTTTGGTGTTTAACAACATCGCCTTGTACGAGTGCAACTCCAGGCTCGTACGGCATCACGTCCCGATGAGAACGATTGTCCTGCGGGAGAGCTGCAACGTGGTGATTCATGTTCAGCAGGGACTATTGAGCTTGCGGAAGATTGGGGCGTGACAGGAATCTTCGATGCGAAAAAGTCTTCCATGCGGTAGGAGTCTTCTCAACCGCCAAGGACTGTCATGCGCTAAGTCTTGGCATGCGCATACTCTGCAATCCTTGGTCAACTTATATTCTTTCTTCCAACTGGAATACGCGTCCTTCAAACGCTAACTCCTCCATCCTGGAAAATGGTAGGTTCCGACAACTCACATTCAACATTTGACAAAGGACTCATTCCCTCATCCAAATGTTCGAAGTGTATCCCGTCAATCTTCTCAAGTTTTGTGAAAATTTATTGCCGAGAAGATTTGATCGGATATTCTACATCTTTTTTCGGATCTTGCTTTGAGATTGTTAGTCCCGAGAGGATCAAATATGGTAGAACGCGGGCTATAGCAGAGCTACTAGCGTGACCGAAGGTCCGTTCTCTATTAGAACCCAAGTTGTCGTCGAGATAAGAGATTCACACAAGAGTTCCTCATCTGATATTTCTCGATTCCAACGAAGCACGAACCAAAAACAGGTTACAAACTAACTTCGAGAAAAATAAAGATTACAACAAGCAAAAAGAAAAATTGTTCTTTTATTTATGTTCGCAGACGCTACAATGAGAAAGAACGAAGCAAAGGAAAGTGCTGAAGAAAAGCTCCTTGCTGGGACGATCTACCCCCAGGAACCATCGTTGCAAAAAGCAAGATTCGTCGTACAGACGATCTGCCCCCAGGAACCAACAAGTTCACAAATGAACTTCTGGAACGCTCTTGTCACCTTCGAAAACACTCGAAAACACCATATGTGAGAGGGACACTCTGGGCCGCATATGATCGGGTGTTCTCGGTTTTTCATCTGTTTTCTCTCTCCTCAAATGAAAGAGGAGGCCCTCTATATAAAGAGGATTTCAGTATTTATGCGGCCTGAGGAAACACCAGGCCACATATGCGCTGACCGACCAGATCCCCCAAAACGGGTGCCAATGTAGCAGGCACCGCCCGCGCCGCAATCGCCGCATATTCCGGAAGGCACAAAAAATCATGCGCCTCCTAAAGCAAACCATGTCCCCTCCATAGGCAACTCACTCATCCAATCCTGGCCGCACAGCGCCAGGTCGCATGCGCCACGAAGCATGCGCCCTAGCTAGCAACCGTGCATGCAACCCAAGTGCGCCAACAAAATGCCACTTTGTGTCCTTTGCACCCTTGAGCCAGATTTCGAGTCGCTAAGCCGGGGCTTAGCTCCTAAGAAAAACTTTTCAAATGTTATGACAAAACAAAGATTGTCATAATGGAGATCACACTTAATCTCTTTAGGAAAGTCTACTCACATTGGCCACCATCTCATGTGCATATACCAATACTGAGCATAGCTATATATTGAGATATACATATTGGTGGTTTTTCAATATGGGACTAAAACTCCCAAAGCTAAATGGAAAATACCAACAGATATAATAGGAAAAATTAAACAAAAAATAAAAATTCTGGATCTAAACATTAATTTTAATTGGACTAGGACTTAAACTCTAAACTGTTATAAAATTCAGGGTCTAAACTTTAATTATTCCTAGTTTAAATTAAGAGTGGTATAGATTGTCAATGGAAGGTTAAGGTTTGTCTTGGTGTATGACTAACTGTTGGGAGTCTGACAAATGGTGAGTTAACTGTGAAAGAAACTCTTTCTTGGGCTTGAGGAAATATTTCCAAACAATTCTTGTGGGGTCTCAATTTGGATTTAGTTCCAGCACATAATAATCAAGACAGATCTAAGTAAGCGTTTTCATATACTAATTGTATGTAGCACTCTCTCGATCGAGACAAGTGCTACAGTTTAAGAGCCGTTGGGCTGTCGTCGGTCAATAATATGCGTCATGATATACCTAACAGAACATGATGACAGACAAAAAGAATAAAGGGAAGGTCGATATTAACCGATTGAGACTAAATGTAGCACTTTCTCGAATGAGACTAGTGCTAGAGTTTTAAGAGCTTTTAGGTTGTTGTGAGTCAAGGTGTCTATCGTATCGGATCGGCTCGGGTTGTATCAGATTGGGACGGATTTATAATTGATCAAATTTGATAGACTTTGGGCCAGGCCGGAGATGCCGAATACCAAATCAAGTCCGGATCCGAATTCGAATTGGAAGTGGGAAGGGTCTAACCGGGGTGGGTTCGGATCGGGTCCGGATTGGTCCAGTTAAATTTTTTTTTTTTTTAAATTCAGGTTCTATGGTAAAATTAAAAAAAAATTGTATTTTTTTTAAGAAAATGAAAATTTTAACAAAATACCAAAATTTTGAAAAACAAATCTGATTTGGGATCAGACCTAACCGGGTCACCGACTGGACCGGTCTGGACAGGTTGACCGGGTCGGATGTGACAAATCTGGTTCAGCCTGTATCTGTGACCGGGCAGGCCCGAACCAGATTTTGGACTGTCCGGTCCAATATACACCTTGAGTTGTGACTTGTGAGTCAATAATATTTGTCCGTATTTGAACCAGATGCTTAACTTTTGGTGATATCAATGTAACAAAACATGTTTATCTTTTACGACCAAAGATAAAAGGATAAAGGACGGTTGGTATATATTAAGTAAATAAGGTTCTATTTGGTAGGAAGGAAGAAAAAGTGGAAAACAAGAAAAGAAAAAAGAAGAAAAAAGTAGACATATTTTTATCCATGTGGCCGTTTCTTTTTTGTATTTGGTAGAAGGGATGGAAATTGGAAGAGATGCATTTTTCACTTGTTTGATATGAAAGAAAAAAAATTAAATGGAGGAAAATAAAAAAATAGACTTTACCAACTATATCATCATCTAAATATTCATTTACCATTTGACTTCAATGAACTTCTTAAATAATATAACTCATATGGGATATAATTATAATTAGGTAATATATGACATAAGCCTTCACTTTTTCTCCTATTTTTTTAAGGATTGAATTTCTATGGTTAGAAGGAAAAATTATTCTCTCCATTTTTTTTATCATACCAAACAAGAAAAAATGTATCATTTTCTTCCATTTTTTTTCGTCCCATTTTTTCTTATACCAAACGGAGTGCAAGTGTTGGGATCAGAATGGAGTGATCTTTTCGACAGACTTTTATGTCAACTAAAGAAATGTCATGTACGGTACGTGTTTGTCACCACCATATTTCCAGAGCCGGGTATTTTTTTATTTTAATTTAGTTAATTGTGTATTATTTATAATTAATTATATTTATATTTAATTAATGATTGTATTATTTTTATATTGATTGTTTTAGGGTTTTGGCTAGCCTGGACCCATGTCAGACCCTAGTGGACCCATGTCCGACCCAGCCCACACCCCTGTGAGACTTTTTTTTGAGTTTAGAATATTTATTATATTTTTAGTGGGTTAGTTGGAGAGATTTGGAGTTAGTTTGAGTGCTTTTGGAACCCGAAACCCAAAACCGAGTTGCGGGAGGGCATTTTGGACCTTTGTACATGTAAACCCCCTTTATTTCTAGTGGCCGGCCCCTACCAACCCCCCCCCCCCCCATTCCGTGAGAACACAGCAGCAGCCCCCCCCTCTCTTCATATTCTACTTCTTCTTCACTTCTTCTTCTTCTCCACTTCTTCTTTCTTCTTCCTTCCTCTTCAAAGTAAGTTCTTCTTCCTTTTCTTCCTTCCTTCTTTCTTCCATTCCTTCTTCTTTATGCTAGTCCTAACCTTGCATTTTCCCTAACCTAGGTGTGTGAAGCTTAGATTTAGTGTGGAGGCTAGATTTGGTGGCTTGGAGCTTGAGGGAGGTGATTCCAAGTAGATCGGAGACTTTGGCCTTGGGATTCCAACTCCCAAGAGGTAAACCCTAACTTTTCCCTTGCTAATTATTTTTATATAGTGTAATTAGTGTTGTAGAACCTTCCTAGACCCTAAGCCTACCCGTGGGAGAAAGTTGGAACTAGTTTGGTTGAGTTTAGAACTTTGACATTAGGTTTTGTGTCAATTTCGGGTGAAATTCGAATTTGGCCCAATTTTGGGTGATGCTCTAGGTTAGACGGACCTAGGTAGACGTTGTCGGATGTCTTGAGGGTGAGTGCGTGTCTCCGTTCGGACACGGGAAGCCGTGTCGCGGAGAAACGGGCGTTTCGGGCATTTTTGGGGTTTTCGTCGTCGCCGGTTCTAAGTGCGTGCGCGTTTTCGCAACGGACCTAGAATCGACGCGGTAGTATTTTTTCTAGGATCTAGACATCGTTTAGGACCCGTGGATAAATTTTGGGCCGATTCCGAGTTGGTTTGGTATGCGTTTCAGGAGGTTTTCCGAACCGTACACCGCGTGTTCGTCGAAATGACCGAACGGCCATTTCGGAGTGGTTTTCTAGTTTCGGGCTTGTGCGCGCGTTGGGTTAGCATCGTAGAGTGTGTGCTAGAATTCTTGGGCTATATTTTATATATTTATAGGTGTTTGTGCGTGTCGGGGTCGTTGGGCGTGCGTTAGCGTTGTGGGCGTTGTGTGCGTTGTGTTGTGTGTTGTGTCTGTGTGGTGTTTATATATATATATATATATATATATATATATATATATATATATATATTGTATATATATTTGTGTGTGTGTTCTATATATATATATTTATATATGTATGTATTTTTATGTATGTGTGAGTGTGTTAGTGAGTGCTTGTGTGAGTGTGGGTTGGTGCTAGAGTGTGTGTGTGAGGGTGAGCGTGTGTGTGAGTGTGAGTGAGTGAGTGTTTATATATATATATATATATATATATATATATATATATATATGAGTTTGTATATGTATATATATTTATATATATATATGTAGGAGTGTTTGTGTGTGCGGTTGTGTGTTTGTGAGAGTGTGTGCTAGTGTGTGTGAGAGTGTGTGTGTGAGGGTGTGTGAGAGTGAGTGTGTGTGAGTGAGGATATGTATATATATATATATATGTTTGAGTGTGAGTGTGTATATGTATAGATATATATAGATATATGTGTGTATATATATATATATATGTGTTTATATATATATATATATATATATATATATATATATATATATATATATATATATATATATATATTTTTGTGTGTGCTTGTGTGTGTGTGTGTGTGTATTTATACATAAGTATGTGTGTATAAGTATATATGTTAGTACGTGTATGAATATATATAAGTTAGTGTGTATATATATCTATAGAGTTATATATATATGTATATATATGTATGATTATATATATATATATATATATTGATATATGTATATGTATATAGGAGTGTGTGTGTGTGTGTGTGTGTGTGTGTGTGTGTGTGTGTTTATGAGAGGAGGGGGAAGGACAGCAGATGAACAGCAGCTGCAGCAGCAGATCAGTGAGCAGCAGCAGCAGGTTGAAGCTCCAGCAGCAGCAAGTAGCAGCAGCTTGCTGCCAAGCTACCAGCTGCAGCAGCAGCAAAAAGCACAGCAGCGACAGTATTTTGATGCTGCAGTAGCAGCAGCTTGGCAGTTTATGTAGCAGCAGCAGCAAATGCGAGGGAGGGAGAGTGGTATATACATAAATAGATTAGATAGATACATAGATAGATAGCTAGGTGGATGGATAGATGTTAGATAGATTAGATTGATAGATAGATATATAAGTAGATATATAGATTAATAGATACTTAGATAGATAGGTAGTTTGATAGATAGATAACTAAATAGATAGATAGGTAGATAGTTAGATAAATAGATGGATAGCTAGCTAGCTAGATAGATGGATATCTATATAGATAGTTATATAGTTAGATAGATAAATATCTAAGGTATAGATAGATATATATATACCTATAGCTATATATAATATCTATAGATATCTAGAGAGAGAGAGAGAGAGAGAGAGAGATTTATAAATAGATATATACATAGCTAGATAGATAGTTAGATATCTAGATATAGATATACATATATATATTTATGAATAGGTTGGGTAAGGTAATGGGTATATGTATATGTGTGTGGATATCTATATATATAGGTATATAGATACTTGGATATGTATATATATGATAGATATATATATTTTTTAGCCTAGATTAATAACTAAGTATATAATTATTAGCCTAATAGCAAGTTAGAGGGGTTGAGAGCGGTATCTCAATACCTTGAGATACCGAGGTATCTCAATACCTTGAGATACCGAGGTATCTCAATACCTTGAGATATCCAAGGTATTGAGTTTCGAGCGGGGTATTTGAGCAATAGCCTAGGATATGTATTGGAGTAATTTTTATATGCTTATGTGTATATATTTACGCGTGCTAGCATAGGTTTTAGCGGGTATAGGCGGGATATATAGCCTAGGTTGAGGTATCGGATACCGAGGGTATCCCGGTATCTCAAGGAGGCGAGTTTGAGAGTTTTCTAGCTTAATGACCTCGGTTTGACCTAGAATTTTAGGAGCACCCTAGTTTGACCTAGACTTGACCGTAGTTGACTCGGTTGACCGCCAAAGTCAACTTTTGACCTAGTTTTGATCCAGAGTTGACTTTTTGGACCCAGAGTTGACTTTTTGACCCAGATTTCACCGGTTTGACCCGTTTGACCTAAAACGACCCTAGAAGCCTATTTTTAGTTATTTTATATCTGTTTAACTCTTTAAAACCCTATTTAACCTTGCTTTTCGCAATAGGTCCTTGCGACACCAGTTCGGATCGCCAGTTGCTCAGGACGTCAGGCGAGTACATTCTCTGATAGTTTTCATTATCTGATGATTATTATGATTCAGCTTCTAGTATAGTATCATATGATTATTCTGGCACAACATGGGATACTGACTGGTATTTCTGGATTCATTTACTTACGACACGTACATTTCATGTTTCTGGCCTCTATTCTGGAATCACTACTGGCATCACCTACAGGCATCACTACAGGCATCACTCATGTTTCAGGCTGGACTCATCTTGATTTACGTGTCGAATCTTGGATCCACTTGTATTAGTCGGGGCAGGGAAATACTCGAGTAGACATGTAAATATTTCCATCTGGAATCATCAGGAATCACTCCCTCTGGTCTAATCTGGAATGATAGCAGCCGCGCACCCAGTGCGCGGTGAGCCGTACTTACCCCTAGTCGTTTACATGTCGAAACAAGTATTTTAAAGACATCGAGTTCATTCTTTCTAGTCTGGACTCTCTTGCATTTCTTGCTGGTCTCACTTACATATTTCTGGACTTGACTCACTACATGTATTTCATGCTGGACTCACTACACGTTCTTGTGCACGGACTTGATCTTAGCTTAGATTTCTTGTATCTTATAGTTATTACTATCTTGTTTCTGATATTCCTGCATCTTTACCTTTATGCACCAGTGATTTATATATTTCTTGTTTCATACTTGCTTCATTCTTCTTGCTACTTGCTATTACTGTTTTATAGTTTTTATCATTTAAATGGAACTGCTGTTAGAGGTGTACTTGCTCCAGTCCTGACTGGACATATTTTTCAGAGTATCCGGAGGAGTGGTGTCCGACGTTTTATAGACCTGAGCCTGTTGATGGTGCAGACAAGGACCCTCTAGTTTAGGAGTGATTTTCGGGTTGGTAGCCGGGATCACTAGGACCTTGTTGTTGTTTTTATTAGCTTTTAGCACTGGATTTGTCTCTGGTTTGGATTGAGACCTTGTTTGTATATTAATTTGGACATTGTTGTATTATTATTTGATGTTGTGGTTGTTGTAGTAGTTGTTGTTGGTTAGACTTTGGAGTTGTTGGTCTTCTTTGTTATCTTATCGTGCTTAGATTCGTGATTGAGTACTTGATTATCATTATGATATTGCTCCTCCGTTTGGAGTTGAGATCTTGACAGGTTTATATTGATTGCGTGGTTGCCCTCATTTTGGAGAGGTCATGGCAGATTTTTTTGTGAGTTATCTAGATAGTTGACCTAGACAGCGTTCTATCGTCGATGCTGCGGCGTAGGCTGAACGTACCCACGACTCATGCCCAATTTTCCGGGTGCGGGTCATGACACGTTTTTGGTGGCGGCCCCATTCAGGTCTCGATTCGTAATTAGTGCGACGTCGTGGTGGTACAACAACTTAGTTGTACTGCTACGAGCCTGCTATAGTATCTAGGATCTAGGATGAGAGTGTACTCAATCACGACTAGGAACAATTCCAATCTAATTATTCTGAAATTATTTTCTTTTGAAATATTACCGTCCTTCTTTGATGATATCGTATCTTGCGCCATATTAACTTCTTTTGATCTGTGTTCAGGATGCCTCCGAAGACATGATCCTATCGTACCGTCCCAGCAGTTACTACCGAGAGGTGTGCTACCTCTCGTCCAGCTCGTATTCAGGCAGCTGCTACCGCTCCACTCACCACTCCTGCGGTTGAGGAGCTTCTGTTTCTCTCGGGGATCCTCTTTCACCTATCGATCCGAGGACTACCCCAGTCGTTCTGGTGGTTCCTCCACACTTCCTGCTCCAGTAGATGCCCGCGCAGTTGTTTGCGTTCTTCCGGGAGATGATGGACGCGCTAGCACCGTCAGGTGGATGTGATGAGGCTGGGCATTGAGAAAGCCCACCAGGTGGCCATGACGGCAGTGGACAGAGTGGCACAGATTCAGCCATAGCAGATCAGGCACAACATCCGAGAGCCGGGCAGTATCATTGACTTTCAGAGGATGCGGCCCAGGAGTTCCGTGGTACAGAAGGGATCATGTACGCGGATGACCTGGATAGAGCAGATTGAGGGCATCTTCAGACTGGCACAGATTCCAGACAGCATGCAGATAGAGGCAGCGGGCAGTCAGATGTTCGACCTCGCTTTGACATGGTATCGTATAGATACGAGGATCGCGGCACTAGAGATTACTTGGGAGGCCCTTTCAAGAGGCTTTTTAGGAGAAATTTTTTCCAGATGTGGCGCTCATTGCTTTGGAGAAGCAGTTTGAGGCACTCGTCCAAGGGAGCATGACGGTGGCGAGTACGCAGCGGAGTTCTGCCGTCTGGGCAGATTTTGTAGAGGGCTTGAGCGATGCAGCAAAGGCGAGAAAGTTTCGCAAGGGCTTGGTCATGGCGGTCAAGTCTTTGAATAGGAGCCGACCGCGAGGCGACTTTCGAGCAGATAGTAGGAGATGCTCAGAGAGCAGAGGATGACTTGGAGCTCAAGTCCAGAGAGGCAGGGATGATTCAGGTAGTGCGAGTGTAGTGAGTGCGGGACCAGCTAAGCGTCCCTATGTGCAGAAGGCAGCGCAGCAGGGCCAGGATCATAGGGTGCCCACTTGTGCCTACTGCAGGAAGGCAGGACACACTGGATGTTTGTTGGAGGAGGTTGAAGGTGTGTTTGTTCTGTGGATCCGCTGCTCACTCCAGATACGAGATTGCCCATACAACACCTCCATAGGGTGGAGCACAGGATCAGAGAGTGGAGCTAGGCCACCTGTGGCATAGCATCATGCCCCGCACCAGCAGAGGGATACACCCCCAGCAGGACCAGGGCTTAAGCGTTGACGGTCGAGGAGGCCGATGCTACGGGTGTCGGGTTAGCAGGTCTGTCTCTTGTTCCTTCTTCATGTCCTTTTTCCATTCCTTGTGGTGTGCTTCATTAGTACCTGTAGATTTTTCTTTGTGCTGTGGTAGATAGTGTAGTGACCCTGATAGAGACTGTGATAACACGACCAGTAGGACCATGATCTTGTATGTTGTTTAGGTAAAATTTCTTGACTGTGATTGTTGGGGGTTTGACCTAGAGGGAGTGCGATTGACTTTAATTTTGAGGACAAAATTTTCTAAGGAGGATAGGCTTGTCACCACCCTATTTCCAGAGCCGGGTATTTTTCTTATTTTAATTTAGTTAATTGTGTATTATTTATAATTAATTATATTTATATTTAATTAATGATTGTATTATTTTTATATTGATTATTTTAGGGTTTTTGGCTAGCATGGACCCATGTCAGACCCTAGTGGACCCATGTCTGACCCAGCCCACACCCCTGTAAGACTTATTTTTGGGTTTAGAATATTTATTATATTTTTAGTGGATTAGTTGGAGAGATTTGGAGTTAGTTTGAGTGCTTTGGAACCCGAAACCCAAACCGAGTTGCGGGAGGGCATTTTGGACCTTTGTACATGTAAACCCCCTTTATTTCTAGTGGCTGGACCTACCTACCCCCCCATTCCATGAGAACACAGCAGCATCCCCCCTCTCTTCATTTCTACTTCCTTCTTCTTCTCCACTTCTTCTTTCTTCTACCTTCCTCTTCAAAGTAAGTTCTTCTTCCTTTTCTTCCTTCTTTTTCTTCCATTCCTTCTTCTTTATGCTAGCCCTAACCTTGCATTTTCTCTAACCCCTAGGGTTGTGTGAAGCCTAGATTTAGTGTGGAGGCTAGATTTGGTGGCTTGGAGCTTGAGGGAGGTGATTCCAAGTAGATCGGAGACTTTGGCCTTGGGATTCAACTCCCAAGAGGTAAACCCTAAATTTTCCCTTGCTAATTATTTTTATATAGTGTAAGTAGTGTTGTAGAACTTTCCTAGACCCCTAAGCCTACCCGTGGGAGGAAGTTGGAACTAGTTTGGTTGAGTTTAGAGACTTTGACATTAGGTTTTGTGTCAATTTCGGGTAAAATCTAAAATTGGCCCAATTTTGGGTGATGCCCTAGGTTAGACGGACCTAGGTAGACGTTGTGGCGTGTCTTGAGGGTGAGGGCGTATCTCCGTTCGGACACGGGAAGCCGTGTCACGAAGAAACGGCGTTTCGGGCGTTTTTGGGTTTTCGTCGTCGCCGGGTTCTAAGTGCGTGCGCGTTTTTGCCACCGACCTAGAATCGACGCGGTAGTATTTTTTAGGATCTAGACATCGTTCAGGACCCGTAGGTAAATTTTGGGCCGATTTCGAGTTGGTTTGGTGTGGCGTTCTCAGGAGATTTTCCGAACCACACACCACGTGTTCGTCGAAATGACCGAACGTGCCATTTCGGCGTGGTTTTCTAGTTTCGGGCTTGTGCGCACGTTTGGTTAACATCGGGGAGTGTGTGCTAGAATTCTCGGGCTATATTTTATATATTTATAGGTGTTTGTGCGTGTCGGGGTCGTTGGGCGTGCGTTGGTGAGCGTTGTGGGCCGTTGTGTGCGTTGTGTTATGTCTGTGTGGTATGTGTCTGTAGTGGTATATATATATATATATATATATATATATATATATATATGTATTATATTTG